>JABFDZ020000008.1:22922563-22942039 GCA_019775955.2 Pollimyrus isidori
CTTCCGACCTACTCCCATCCCCCCCCCCACCCCCCCCCCCCGCTCCTCATGTTTAACCGGGGGCTCCTGTAGGACAGACAGTGCAGCCAGGCGTAAGAGCTGCTGTTTGGTTGGGGGCCTGGGTGGGTGGTGGGTTGGGGGAAGTGGCCTTACTGTTATTGAGTCTGGCTTGAACTCTGGTGCTTCTTGCTCTGGTTCCACATCCTATAGCTAAACCTTCCATATTATTAGAGTAACTCCACAAGTGACCCATCTTGTTCTGTATGGTCACTAAGTGTGTCATATTTTCACATACCAATTTACATTTATTTTATTTGGTGTACAATTTTTTTTCCCCAAGTAATATACAAGTAGCACAAATCGCACCTTACAAATGTTTGCGCTCTGCATGGATTTCAGATTGATATTGCAGTGAGTGTTCCTTAATGTTTGCTGTGTTCATCCTGTGTTCAGGGCAGCTTGTGCAGCTGCAAATTCTGCCCATGTTGCTGCATTTTGCACCGTCAGTTTTATTTATGTCACCAAACCGGTTTAAAAACTGAAAGAGCATCCAGTTCCGGGCGACGCAGTGTGTGCTTTTCACATGAGTGGAAATCCTGGTCCGACTGGCAAGCCTGGAGATGGAGGCCCAAGGTGGAGCCGTTCTGCTGTCAGAGTGAGAGATTAGTGGCACCGGAGCACCTCAGAGCCACAGCAGCTGTAGGGGGCGTAACCCACAGCCGCGCCCATGCCAGCTAAACGAAGTGAAAATTGCATTCTTGTCTGAGTAGATATGAAAATGGAATTTGCGACCATGAAAGTTGTCACTTCTTAAAAAGGTGTCAGCAATTTGCTTCACTGAGTTGGGTGAATATTCAGCATGACAGGAGAGAAAGAAGAAAAAATGTGTGACTTGTGCAATCAATAAAAGACTTCAATAACTTGTGCTTCATTACACTTATAATAAGAGGCTATAGATCTGCAACGCGCGGAATGATGGTGGGTGTGGTCAAAGGTGCTATTGCTCTCCCATGCGAGGCAACACTGCCACCTAGAGGCCAACTGCACCACTGCAATTACAGGAACAAAGTCAGATGGGTCCTGTCTCACCTGCTTTTCACCCCATTGTTTCAACAAATCTGTGCTACTTTTTAAGCTAATGTCTTTATGGCTGGATTTGTCTGGATATCATCTTGAAGTAATGCAGGGATTGCTGTGATAACGCAGATCCTCACATCCTAAAAGTTTCCGATGAAGTTTGCTTCAAGAGGGTAAACCTAAGTTTGTATCAGAATCAGAAAACTTTCATTATGCTGGGGGAAATGGTTTAAATAGTACTTACTTATGTCTGTAAGGGAGAGAAGCTATTTTGAAAGTCCTTTCTCATTCTGTTAGATACAAATGAATAACACAGATGTTGCTGTCAGTGCAGAAACTATGCCTGCCTTTAAATCTAGTCAGCTTTTACATTTCCAGTTTTTTTATTATACTTTCAAAATTGTTTGCACAAATTTAAAAATACAATTTGAAGATGTTTTTGTTCTATCACTTGTTTCCAGAGCATTAAGATAATTATGCCGTCTTTCCACAGATAATTTACAGCACATTTACAAATGGGCTCGTGTTCTGATAATTCCCTGTGACAGAGCAGCTCTGGTCTCTCGAGACAGAAGCGTGGGCTGGTGCCCCTGAAGCCAGTATCTGGCGACAGGCATGCAGACCAGGCCATCTGCTGCGACGACGGGCCGGGACAGGAGATAGCAGGCAGGCACCAGGGCATGGCTGCGGGAAATCTGATGTCCGATGTGGAGCCACGGGGCTCAGCTGTTCCTGTTACTGAGGAAGCCACATGACCTGCTCCGGGTCTTTGAAGATCAGAAGGTGTCTGGCTGGAGAGCAGACCTCACGGTCAGCCCAGGGGGCCTACACGGAAAGACTGGGAGGGATGGCGGCAGCCGGAGTGCGTTTCCGTTGGAATGCTTTGGGCATGTTTTCACAATGCAACCAGGTCATAGGCGGTACTTTGATAAGGAACCTTTGCAGGTGCGTGCAGAGCTCAGTGCAACACTTCTGGGCACGCTGGCCAACTGGGTACCACTGCAGCCCTCATGCTAAGGGTGAGCTGCACCATCTGTCATCCCGAGGACTCAAACCTGGCCAAAGTAATGAAGTGTGTGTGGGATCAGGCGGTGCGTCATCCTCGTCTCGATGGAGTGCCAGTGAAGATCGAAGGGCACAACAACAATATAGGGCACTGGCTGATTGTCTAACTACAGCCACACATTTTGCACCATAATAAGAGGTTATTTTTAAAGAGTCTTCTCATGAGTCTCCTGACAGACCTTTAAAATGCTACAGGAGACTCTCAAACCAGAATGAACATGTATCAAAAAATTTCAGTTGTCCCTGACCAAGGGTTTGCTAGAAGGGTCTGTTTCATACCCCTCAGTTTACTCAATATGCTCTGGGTCACTTTTGTGGATTTTTTTTCTGGTGCCTGCTGGTATTTGTCTATCTAGGAAGCCTTCGATTTCCAGTTCTGACAGCGGTCATCCCTGTGATAGAGCCTTAGCAAAGGGGGATGCATGGAAGGACTCCGTACCCCAACCGTGACCTTTTTTTTTTACTATACCTTGATCTTTATTTCATTTAATATAATCTAGAGTGTCTGTGTTTTCAACTGAGTAGTAAACTACACCTGAGCTACACACGGGCTCGCACTCACTCTGAAAAGGTGCCTTCCCACTCACCCTTCTCCACTTTGGTCCCCTTGTTTCTGAAAAGTCCATTAAGTCCAATTATTCAGTTATTCTTCAGTGGGGGTTAATGTTGCATTAAAATCTATACAGGATATCTTCCATAAGGCTATCTTCCTCTGGCAGGGATGATGATTAAGCCATCGCTGCTGTGCGGTAGGTATATTTCTGTCTGATGAGCCGCAGAAATCCTCCTCCAAGCAGGCTATTAATTGGCCGCTTCTCCTGCATCTCCCAGGTCACCCCGCTAGGATTCACCGCCAACGAGATTTGGCGACTCATGGTTTCTGGCCACACCCACTCAACCGGACTCCTGAGCACCGGCATGGGAGAGACATCCACACAGGGAGGGGGGACCAGGGGAAGCCAAGCAAGCTAGCGTTAGCGAGGCTGCAGGGATTGATGTAAAGTCAAGGGCTACATTAATTTTAACACATTCCCTTTTAATTAGAGCTACAGCCAAGCCCGATGTCCATGAGATCGATATCATGCAGCCCAGAGGATCTGCCTCCATGTGCTGTTTCACTCAAGCAGGACGTGCAGCGACGGCCCCTAATTGAGCTCCGTGGAGATTTAACTCACATGGAAGACGGAGGAAAACCAGCTTGGCTGTCGCCACTCTGCCTCCATTGTGTGAAATAAACACATACGGCTGTGTCCCATGGTGTGAAATAACAGGCTGGCCCCAGCATTTCACTGGCCATTTCATCCTCAGCTGCAGGCCGAAAACAAAATTATATTGTCTTAGACGACAGGGGTGAGGGACTATTGTGCTTAGAGTGGGGACCTCGTTGGGGCCATAAGTGCAGGTATCCAGCTAAGGTCTTTCAGGAATTGACTTGCGACTGTGACAATGGAAGATTATTCACCCCCTCCCAGAATTTAACTGAATATCCATATTTACAAGATATTATAATCTAATAATAAACATATGTAGTTTACTTATTCACATACATCATGACTACAGGAGAGCAGACAGCTGGTGACATTTGCTGGGGTAATTAGGAATTTGATTCCTCAAGAAAGACATAAAAAATACAAGCGCTTAGTGGGGACCAAAGTGAGAAAGCCAGGGGCATCCTAGTATAATGAGGGTCAGATCTACAGACTAATCTGATACAATTCAAGCTATTTCCATGCTGGGAGAAGAGGTGAAGGTAGAAGAGAGCTACAGATACCTGGGCCTTCACGTGGACAACAGATTGGACTGGAATGGCAACATAAGAGCTGTCTCCAGGAAGGGAGAGAGAGGACTCTACTTCTTGAGGAAGCTTAGGTCTTTCAATATGTGCACCAAGATGCTGCATATATTCTACCAGTCTGTCATGGCAAGTGCTATTATCTCTGGAACCATCTTCTGGGGCTGCGGCATCAGAGCCGGTGACTATAAGAAGCTGAACAAACTGATTATGAAGGCTGGTTTTGTGCTGGGGATGCTCTGGAGCCCCAAGAGTTGGTTGTAGAGAGAAGGATGGTGGACAACATAATGGACAATACTACAGACCCCCTACACAACCTACTGGCCGGATAACAGTGTTTTCAGTCAGAGGCTCCTTCAGTTCGGTTGTTACATTTTAAATTAACAGTGTACATCGTATGTGCAGTACATGTACAGGCAATATTAAAGAAAGTGAGCTACCAAAGGCTTCTGTGTTAGCATGTTCTCTAAGCCTCCCACCCTGGAAGTGATTTGCCTTTCTCTATTTTATGCAGATAGGGCACATACTTTTATATCACGGTTAAAAAGCAACCACAGCCAATCGCAGCACAATAAGTGTAGATTGTCAATACAATAAACTGCACAACCCAAGAGAACGCAGAATGCCTTTGATGCCTCAGACCCACATAAGCTCATACACGACTACCCACAGCAAGAAAGCAAAAAAGTGAAGCATGAACCGGTCTTAGAAGGGGCAAAAAATATGTGGCAAGTAATCGAGTCATTTTAAAAAAGATGACTGGGCTTTCAAAATAAAATACTCTCTTTATGAACAGCTACTATCATTTTAATACTTTGAGCGGCACAGACAAGGAAACCAACAGCTTACATGACACTCACGGTTACATGCTAACAATCACACGCATTCCACAGCAAACATTACACAGTTACCACATTTACAAGTGACATAAGTACATGAATACATATTCATTTACACCATTTAAGTTACCACATTTAGGGTAAGCACTGTGCGGTACTAAGCATGCTGGTGGCTGACCAGCCCCAAGGCGTCACATCAGTTCCTGGTCCCCATATGGGAAAACTCTATTTTATAAAAATCTGTGACTGCAATGAAAAAACAAAAAATTCTGCAATGAAAAAACTCTTGTATTTTGTTTGGTTACGTATGGTTATGGTTAGGGCTGGGTAGGGGTTAAGGTTGTCATAGTTAGCATTAGCATTTTTCTCATAGAAATTAATGAGCAATCCCCAAAAACATATGATTAAATGACTCTGTGTGTGTGTGTGTGTGTGTGTGTGTGTTTGTTATGTGAATTGCTACTGCAACACAAAAATTTCCCTTTAGGGAGGAACAAATTGCTCTGAATCTGAGCCACTCTCATGTCATGAGGTTTTTTTCTGCTGAAGGCTACACTAGGGATAGGCAGAGCAGGCAGATAGTGCTACTGCCCAGGCCCTGACTATTATGCCATTGTGTTTCCACTGGATTTCGGGCCTATAGAGATATGTGCCTGTCTGGGAATGCAGACTGAATTTGCAGAAAAGGTGCTCCATGTTACTATGTATTCTAAAGGTTTCATAATATCCTATAAACAGAAGTTCAAGTCCATAAAGTTCTCACCCAAACCAAATTATGTAAATAATCAATAATCAAAACCAGTCAATACAATCCTCTGAATCCCCATAAATGGATGGATGCCTCATCCCGCTCAATGCTCACCCCTCCCTGTAACTGTGACTCCACGGCTGTGTCCGAATTCAGCGGCTGCATCCTTCTATGATTTGAAGACCATCCCATTTTGAAGGCCCTTTCAGATGCACTCTATAGTTGCGGTATTCTTTTGCCGTGAACCCAAGATTCATTGTTCAAGCCTTCAAAGGACGCAGCCCCTGAATTTGGACGCAGCCCCTGAATTTGGACGCAGCCCCTGAATTTGGACGCAGCCCCTGAATTTGGACACAGCCCATATTCTGGTTTGTTTATTCAAAACCTTGGTCTGGATTTTTTACTTTCTGGACATGAACTTTCTACTGTGCCTCTCCCTATAAGTGTGAATAAAATGGTTATTTTATAACTATGAGCAAATACGAGACGAGTTACTTTCTTAGGTGGCTTGTTCCTGACCACAGCCACCATGTCAGCACTTTTTTTCAGTCACATGAAATCTTGTGATTTCATCTTAATTTATCTAGTGTTAAAATGACTTCCCATTGAAATTAAGGCAAATTAGGCTTGCCAGTAGGAGCATACCCATATACATATTTCAGGTTACTTGATTTATTTTACTGTTGACTATATTTCCCATTTCTCTTTATATATACTGCACATGTGGTGGTTACTGGTTACCCAAGTATACCTAACGTTGACTGAATCTTATGCCTGCTGCTCTGTTTTGCAGTTGAGAATATGATGAAAGGCTAGCCTTGCTATCCCCGACATGCAATTAAAAAACACCCGTTAAAGTGCCATCATCCTGAAGGATGACACGAGAAGAGATCAGCGCCTTCTGCTCTCTGTCACTTCGCATTATTAAGGACCCGCTCTGTGGAACCTGAGGGAATCAGAGTCCCCTCCGCTCACGTCACAGTCTGCATAATGTGGCCTGATGGCTCAGCCCAGTCAGCCCAGGGCCCGACTCACTGTCTGTCCAAGTGCCGCATCGCCGCCTCGATCCCATCCCACTCCTTCATGTGACCCGGATTCTGGGGGCGGCCTGTACGTGTTTTCGCAGTGGTCGCAGTACCATTTAACAGTGAGGGGCTCAGCACTGCTGTTTAGCCTCTGCTTAGTTTCTGTATTTAAAATGCACAATGCTTACGTGATTAATGGCTGGCTTTCAGTATGGAGATACCACCGTATGATAGTTCTGAGTATGGTTAGTCACGTGGCAGTAGAACAGCTTCCTTCAAAAGAGTAACTAACACAAACTATTATATTTTAGAATATAATAAATAATATTGATGTTTTTGCACAGCCATTCTGTTTCTTAATATACGCAGGACATGATGATGATAATAATATACCTTTTTAAAATTAATTGATTTTTGTAATTTCAGCAGCTTGTTTTCAGTGAATTGGATGGTAATTAGTATTCAATTTAAATGCAACTTTATATGCTCATTTTTAAATATTTACATTTCTCATATTTACATGTCATGGACATTCAATAATGGTTGTTTGATATTCATTATAATAAAAAGCAAACAATATGTAATTACTTCAATAAGTACAAATTTTGTATAGTTCTGCAATACTGATTAAATGAACCATTAATACAGATGAAAATGTAAGACATTTTCATATTGGCTGATTATTATAGCGTTTCATTTACTCATTTTTTTTCTCATTTACATTTTTCCATTGTGCCTCACATTAAAATTCAGTAGAAGTCTAATCCAATGCTTCGGTTAGCCATCAGAGACAATGATCTTCCATAATTTTCATAATGGAAAGTACTTATTATAATAATGTATTTGATTTTAATATCTTTGTAGTTGTTCTCATGAGCATTTATACTGTACAGTATAGTAAAAGATCAAACCAAAGATGTTTCTGACAAACTGAATGAAATACTACCTATAAATGTCTCTCTCTTTTCAATTTGATTTCCGTTACATATAGGTGACTCGAACAACATACTCTGATGTCTAGATCACTTGTGGAAAAAAGGCAGCACAAACAGTGGATTCAGATCACACTACATTTTTCATATTCTTGTTATGTTTATGCTAAAATCATTTAAATTCATTTTCCCCCTATCGATCTACACTCAGTATTCCATAATGACAAAGTAAAAACAGTATTTTACAAGTTTTCCTAAATATATTAAAATTTAAAAACTGAAACATCACAATGAATTAAATATTCAGACCCTTTACTCAGTATTCAGCTGAAGCATCTTTTGCAGTGATTACTGCCTTGAGTCTTCTTGGGTATTATGCAGCAAGCTTTGCATAAATAGGTCTGGAGATTTTCTACCATTCTTTTACGCAGCTCTGTCATTTTGGATGGTCAGTGGACAGCCAGTTTCAGCTCTCTTCGTAGATGTTCGGTTGGGTTGAAGTCCAGTGTCTGGCTGGGCCACATTAGGACATTCAGAGAGTAATTATAAGCCTCTCCTGCATTGTCTGTGCTTTGTGCTTAGGTCATTGTCCTGTTGGAAGGTACACTTTTGTGAAGTCTACACTTTCGACATTCTCGAGCAATTTTGAATTCAGGATATTTTGTTGTGTTCAGCTTTCCCTTGACCTTAACTTGTCTCCCAGTCCCTGTCACTGAAAAACATCCCTACAGCATGATGCTGTCACCGCCATTCTTCACCGTTGGGATGGTATTGTGTAGGTAATGAGTGGTGCCTGATTTCCTTCAGATATGACGGTTTGAATTGAGGTCAAAATGTTCAATCTTGGATTCATAAGACCAGAGAATCTTGTGTCTCACAGTCTGAGAGTCTTTTAGGTAGCCAGAGTAACCGTCTCATTCTCGGTCGCCCCTCTTACCAAGGCCTTTGCTCAGTTTGGCTGGGCAGCCACCTCCAGGCAGGGTCTTAGTTGTTCCAAACTTCTTCCATTTAATAATGAGAACACTCTAATTTTTGGATATTTACATACTGCAAAAAATGTGGTCTTCCTCATATCTGTGCCTATCTGTGTATCAAAGCTCTACTGACAATTGCTTCAACTCCACAATTTGGTGTTTGCTGTGATATACATTGTCAACTATGGGACCATTATAAAGATTATTGTATGCCTTTCTAAATTATGTCCAAATCAATTAAATTAACCTCAGCTGGAATCCAAAAAATATGTAGAAACATTTAAAAAGTGAAATATAAATAGGTAGGTAGATGCACCTGAGCTAAATTTCAACTCCCATAGAAAACGTTGAGTCTAAATTTATGAAAAAAAAAGATAAATTTAAGCAAAATATGAAAAAAGTGAAAGGGACTTAGTACCTTGTGTATCCAATGTACCGTCACGTGACATGCTCCATACCCTCATGTGACATGCCCCTATACCCTCATCTGACATCCTCCTATACCCTCATTTGACATGTTCTTATATCCTCATGTGATCTACAACGTCAATTTATTGCCTCCATTTGCTAATGGTTCTGGAGATAGTGTATGTTGTAAGTGATCTCTTCACTTTACATCTGCTAGGCTAACAGAAGAGTGTCAGCCTCAAACATGCAGGAAATGGTAATATATGGCTGAATTGTCAGCACACAGAAATGCCAGAACCAAAAATGGCACTAAATTCTGCAGCCTGAAAAACATACAAAACATCATAAATGATGATTCCAAAATCGAGGAATCGCATGAGTTTCAGCTTGACTTAACATTACATTGCCAACAAATAAATCCAATACAGGCACAATGATTTCGCTACTGAAAAATAAAATAGCCATCTTTATTCCACAATAACTTTGGTCTAATTGCTGTATGTTGAGCAACCCAATTGGGGCTGAGTGCCATCGTAGATGATGGGATGATGTGGGATTTGAAGGATTTTGGCAGCCCATGACTGTAACAGGGGCTGCCACTCTGCACATCACATATGACACATCTAAAGCCATATTCTAAGCGACCCCAGTGGGGGTCTCTATCCTGCATTTGTAACAGCTGCCACTCTTCTGGGAATTTTTGTCTATTCATCCAAAAAAGCATTTGTAAGGTCAGGCACTGATGTTGGACGTGAAAGCCTGGCTCACAATCTCTGTTCTTGTTCATCCCAAGTGTTCAATGAGGTTTAGGTCAGAGCTCTGTGTGGGCCAGTCAAGTGCTTCCACATCCAAGTACGTTGTTTTGTGCACCGGGTCATGCTGGAACAGAAAAAGGCCTTTACCAAACTTGTGTTTCCACAAAGTTGGAAGCATAGAATTATTAAAATGTCTTGACATGTTGAACCATTAAGAGTTCCCTTCACTGGAACTAAACGGACAAGCACAACCCCTGAAAAACAACCCCATACCATTATCCCTTCCCCACCAAACTTTACAGTTGGTACAATGCAGTCAGCCAGGCAATGTTTTCCTGGCATCTAGCAAACTCAGACTCATCCATCAGACAGAAAAGTGTTGCTTGTCGCCCTACTGGACATTTTTACATTGCTCCAGAACCCAGTGGCAACATGCTTTATACTGTACCACTCCCTCCAAAGCTTGACATTGTGCTTGATGTGAGGCTTGTATGCAGCTGCTCTGCCATGGAAGCCCATTCCATGAAGCTTCTGGTGCTCAGTTTTAGTGCTGGGGTTAATGCCAGAGGAAGTTTGCTACTTTGCAGTTATGGAGTCAGAAGAACATTGGTGACTTTTACCCACTATGCACCTCTGCAGTTGGCATCCCCACTCTATTACTTTACATCAGGGCTATTCAACTCACGGTCCTCAAGGACCGAGCCCTGCTGATTTTCCAGCCTTCCTTCACCTTTGAGCCAGGTGTGAAGCCTCTGACCAATCAGAATCAGCAATTATTAAACTAACTACCTGGGAGAACTGAAAACATGGCCTGGATTTGGAATCGAGTGCCTGAGTTGAATAGCCTTGATTTACATGGTCTGCCATTTCGTGCCTGAGTTTGTTGTTCCTAACTTTATCCACTTTGCAATAATGCAACTTATAATTGACCGTCGATTATCTAGCTGGGAAGAAATTTCACAAATTGATTTATTGCAAAGGTGCTATCTTATGACCACACTTGAATTCACTGAGCTCTTCAGAACAACCCATTCTTTCACAAATGTTGCAAGCCTAACTGCTAGGTGCTTGATTATATACCCCTGGGTTAATGGGCCTGATTGAAAGACCTGAATTCAATGATTAAGAGATGTGTCCCAGTACTTCTGTTCGTTTAGTGTATGTCAAATCTAAATCAGGTTACTCAGTGACCCCAATGAGGGCCTGCACCCTACACATCACATATGACACATCAAAATCAGGTTACTCAGTGACCCCAATGAGGCCCTGCACCCTACACATCACATATGACACATCAAAATCAGGTTACTCAGTGACCCCAATGAGGCCCTGCACCCTACATATCACATATGACACATCAAAATCAGGTTTCTCAGTGACCCCAATGAGGGCCTGCACCCTACACATCACATATGACACATCAAAAGCAGGTTACTCATTGACCCCAATGAGGCCCTGCACCCTACACATCACATATGACACATCAAAAGCAGGTTTCTCAGTGACCCCAATGAGGGCCTGCACCCTACACATCACATATGACACATCAAAAGCAGGTTACTCATTGACCCCAATGAGGGCCTGCACCCTACACATCACATATGACACATCAAAAGCAGGTTACTCAGTGACCCCAATGAGGGCCTGCACCCTACACATCACATATGACACATCAAAAGCAGGTTTCTCAGTGACCCCAATGAGGGCCTGCTCCCTACACATCACATATGACACATCAAAAGCAGGTTTCTCAGAGACCGTGGTGTCACATATGGCACCTCATTGAGCAGATTTTTCAAAGTGGGCGCCTCTACCTTGTACATCACATATGATTTATCCAGACCTCGTACAAGTGTTGGGGAGCTCAACTTCTATTCTTTAGAAAGTAGGCAGCTTAGAAATAGTCAGTATAAGTATAAATTTTTCCATGAGTACAAGATGGCACAAGTTATTTAGACATATCCAGCCTAATGTGAAATATGCATCTTTTTACTCCAGTTTATTACTGAGTTTTTATGAGCGTTCCGTGCTACGTGCCAGCTCCGTCTGCTCCTCCTGTGTGCCACGCCCTCGTTACCCAGTGTTTCTCCTTGATTTCCGTCACCTGTCTCTTGTTGCCGACTGCCGGTCTCGTGTATGTAAGGTCTGCGTCAGCGTAGTTCCGGCAGAACTGGTATTGACGTTTCCTGTGTTGTCGTGTTGTGAGCAATAAACCCTGTCTCCCCGTCTGCCGGACTGGACAGTCCTTCCTGTTCGCCGCTCGCTAACCAATGCATCGTAACAGAATGCCGGATCTCCCAACCGAGTCCAAGCGACTTGGTCTGCTGCAGGAATTTGTGCACTGGCAGTATCAACCAGAGGTATGGTGGGACCCCGCGGCCCTGGAGCTGGCCAGCTGGGGTGCCAACCTCTTATCAGGAGAACGCCCGGCTGGTGAGCAGTATCTGCTCACCTGGGCTTGTAAGCTCCTCCGATGGCTGCTGAACCGGATTTGGGAGCCTTCTCGCTGATCCCAGCCAAGGAAAGTTATGATGAGCGAGGGAGCTACCCGGTCGCCTAGGGGGACACCGCGGAGGACGAACCGCCTCCGCTGGAGCGGTACCACTTCCGGCCGGAGCGCATTGCCAGAAGGTGGATTAGCCCGGTGAGGGACACCATCCCGTGAATCCCCAGGACTCTTAAAGGGGCAGTGCAGGAAGCTGCAGCCACAGCACCCCAGGACCCGTCCAGCCCAGAACAATACGTCCCAAAGGAGGTCCCGGACAACACCATCGTTCCTCCTCTCCTGATGGAAGAGGAGGAGCTCCAGTGGGACCCTTCGGGGATCCGGTTGCTTGATTCCCCGGACCCAAGAGGACACCCGGCTCAACCTCCAGTGTCCCAGAGAAGTGGAGCCCAATGGGGTACCCGCCTCTCCGTGTCCCGGAAGGGAAGGGGGCACCTACAGAGGGTCCGGTTCCCTCCCGTTCCACCCCCTGGCGTGCCCGTGCAGCCTCTAGCCGTTGCCCGGTGGCTGCCTGCAGGTTCTCCGGCTCCTGGTCGCCGGCAGGTTCCCATCTGGTTCCTCGGGGCCAGTCCTCCGCCCCGCCTCCAGCTCCGCGTTGGCCGCCTCCGGGCCCCCCTACTCTGGCTGGGCGTCGAATGGCACCTTCGTGGGCTCCGGTTGTGCTGTCGCCTGCGGTGGCTTCTCCCTTGGGCCTGGGTGGTCTCTCCGGCTCCCTCCAGGTCTCCTCCGGTGATCCCTCGGCCCGTCTCCTTGGCCCCTGTGGGGCTCCCTCCTGCTCCTGCCTTCCCTTTGCCTGTGGCCCCTCTGGCCGCTTCCCGTCTCCTGCCAGGGGACCTTTGGGCGCCCGGTGGTCCTTCTGTGCCTCTCCTGCCCGCTCTTTCTCCCTTCTTTCCGCCTGGTTTTGTCCATCCTGCTGGCCCTTTTGTCTCTTCGTCCACTCCCAGCCCTCTTGTTCCGCCTGTGGGTGTTTCCTTGTTCTCTCTGTTTTTTCTTTGCTTGTCCTCCTTCCCGGTCCTGTGTCTGGTCCTCTCCTGGGTTCTGTCTTTATGCCAGTTTTGTCTTTCGGTCTTGTGCCCAGGTCTCTGATGGTTGTGTCTTCCAGGTCTGGTTTTCCCCATCTCGTCCGTCGCCTCTCCTGTGGCGCGCCCGGTGTGCGTGCCTTTGGGGAGGGTTCCTGTTACATGCCAGCTCCATCCGCTCCCCTTGTGTGCCACGCTCTCCTCGTTACCCAGTGTTTCTCCTTGATTTCCGTCACGTGTCTCTTGTTGCTGACTGCCGGTCTCGTGTATGTAAGGTCTGCGTCAGTGTAGTTCTGGCAGATCCGGCATTGACATTTCCTGTGTTGTCGTGTTGTGTCTACCCGTCTGCCTGACTGGACAGTCCTTCCTGTTCGCGCTCGGTAACCAACGCATCGTAACAATGTGTAATTATTCATTCTGTCATTATCTTCAGATTTGCTATATATAGCCTGGAGTTCCCATTTGTTAAAATAATTTATATAAATCAATATTTTTATTCAGTTTTAATGAATGAATAATGAATAATCATCTAAAACTCGTCTTCTGGATCCATTTTTGAATAGAATTAAATAAAAGTTTTACCTCTTAAATTATGTGGAGTGGAAAGCTTTATTATTTCTTATTTTTCTAGATTTTGAAGGTTCAACACTTGCAATTTTCTTTGTAATTATTCTGTGGCACTTATTTTTGTTTGTTTTGCCATTTCCTCTTATTCCAAACATTCATTCAAATTCATGTTTTTTTTTCCTTTATAGATTCAAGTTGACAATGTAATTATTCGTAGTTGCAAATAATATTCATTGCTGGTTAAATGACTCGGAAAAGTATGGAAGTCAGAGACGCCAAACAATGGGAAGTGATAAACAGTGCCGGACTGTGTCAGGGGTGGGCTGAGGACGCATTAATGACATGTACGGCTAAGCAAAGAGCTATCCTTTAGCTGACGGCTGGCCAGCCTTGCGCGTTTGTGCTTGACCTGCTGTGTGCACGGCCGCTGCTGCCTCTTTGTTAGCACAATGGAAGCCTCTGAAGTGTGAGGAAGAAACATTGGTGTTTCTCAGCGGGGGGGAGAAATTAGGGTGCCATGCATTAGCCGTGCCATTTCTCCCCCTGCAATTTAGACTGTTTGCTTTATTTTCATATCATAACGCACAATCAAATACACATTCATAATTAGTCTTTTTTTTCCCTTTGATTTTTTTACATTTTGTTTTTACCTGAGCCCAGCTCTCTGTTTTTTTTTAAAGAATGGGGGGGGAGCCCATTCAAAGTTTCTCGTGGGCGAGCTTTCACCTCGGCTCCTTAGCCAATATGTGCCTGCAATGCTGATAGACTGCTGCTGCGTTTCTAATTAGAGACTAGATGTAGGATGATGGACAGTGTATGAAAATGGCTCTTTCACATACATGAGGTTCGTAATTACTCCCTGATTGCATTTTGCAGTGTTGCTCAGCTTTAGACATTTTTGTGTGAAGTGTATGAACTAGCTCAGTTAAACAGGGAAGGATTAAAGAGATCCAGAGGGAACAGCAATATCAACAAGCTGAGTTGAGTTAATGGAATTCTTTGCAATTTAATTGTTATTTCAAAGTACATAATACACTTTTTACTTGTGAATTGTGTGGTATTGCTTCTGTCTACTGTATGCATGTGAATTTGCAAATACATTCTAATGCTGAATGACCACTACTGCAGATCAGCTGCTGATAGAAAGATACACTTCAGGCAAGGTTTACTGGAGGTTTTATTCCCAAAAGGAACTCATGCTGACCAGTGAGACAGACGCCTCTAAGTCATTTAGCTGAAAGCCACAGCCAGTTATTGCTACGCCTTCCTTTTTAAGTTTTGTTCCTGCCACCTTCTGACAGAAATGTGCAAATTCAGTCATCACACTATGAGACTGGCGTCTATGGGCTGGGAGAAGAGCCGTGTGACAGGGATTAGCACCTCCCGGGGAGCGGAATAGGGACAGAGAGCGAACACCTGCCATGGTGTCAATGGAGTGACTGCACACCCCAATCGTGGCGAGCGTGTGGACCTCATTGAGGGGGACCGCCCCCTCCTCATGCCGCTCCCTATTTGCACAGGGCCCAAGCTATTAGAGGGTGCATCAAACGGGTGCCGGCACGACACAAATTGCAACCACACACACAGACAAACATAGACACACAGACACACACACACTAGCCTTCATGCCCAGCCTCTGTAACATCTTCAGGTCAAAACTGTGATTTCAACTGCCATTATGCAGCATATGTGTATTTGTGTCTGAAATAAATTTCTTGAAGCCATTATCCAAACATTTCTTCGAAACATTACTCACTCTTTCCCATTATTATATAATGTCGAGAGGATGAGACAATTCTTGTAAACACTCGGACCCTGAAGGACATTTTGAATTAATTAATATGATGTCTTCATCAGTGTCATTTACTTTAACAAAACATATCAATTTTCTCTTGATTCAGACAAAGGGTTTTCATTTTAGTTACATTCACAATGGTTGAAAATGACCTTATTAAGTCCTAAAAGGAACAATCCTTTTAAGTGGCTTCACTGTTTTTCAAAAGATGTGCAAATTTCCGTCCTATTCTTTGTCTAATTACTCTTAATAACTTCACTTTGAAATAAAACCATATATCTGATGTCCATTACATGAGCATTTCAATTGTTTCTGGAGATAGAGGGCCATTCAGAGAATCATGTAATCTCTTCGTTTTGGAATTTCTGAAGTTTTCCCCTTTTGCCACATTCAGTTTTTCCAGCATAACCACTTGCCACAACTCAATTTTTTATTCTTCGGGATCTCTGTAATCGCTCTGTATTTCACCACCAATTTTTGTCACCAGAACAACTATTTAATTGCCTATTCTCATTGACCGAGCCTCTCAATTATGAGTAACCCTCTGTCCACAATAAGCAAGGAAGCCAGAAGATGCACCTCATTCACCCCTGCCTTGTGCTGAATGGGGGCTGATAATTAGGAGTGCTAATCCCAGTCACTGGATATGTGGAGAAAGGCTGTGAGTGCAAAGCGCTGGAAAAAACCCTATAACTGTCACACACTGCGAGGCCAGGCAGCGTGGTGCGGACCGGCTGTGTCGTAGCATTAGCTGTACATGACATCTAATAACTGCCCCACTCAGCAGCTGATTCGGTTATTTAGCACGGAGCTAAATAGCAGAGAACTCAGTCAAAGGTGGAAGTCCACGATTGATTTATTAGAAAAAATGCTAGTATTTATTTTGTTTTGGCTTCCATGTTATATAGTTATACAGGTTGTTCCCTGTTTCACTGAACACATTATAGAAAGAAAACATAATTATGTTCCTCTTTTTTCTTGACAACTCTCAATATGGCAGTATGTTGTGTATTAAGGGTCTTTGCATTTTTGTTACAGTATAAGTACACAAAGGGGCAACACATGGAATCATCCTGCTAAGTTTTGAGATATCAGGGTAAACGATAATATTGAGCCAGACGGCAACCAGCCAACACACACACACACACACACACACACACACACACACACACACACACACACAGTACCAAGCACTTAAATTTTTATTAGTAAAAGAAAAATAAAAAGCATGCAAAAACCGATACATTGATAATCCACTGAACAGCAGGCTTTGAAACTTCTGAACTGGGGGGGTGGTGGGGCCTCTGATTAGTGGCACTGATCATTGTGTTTTAGTCACAGTGCACAACAATCAATCAGCAGACTGGGTTAAATTATGTCACAGGTATAAAATATCAGAAAGTATTACGCTATCTGTGCTCCAGCATAGAAGTTGTTGGGGGGCAGGGTATGGTGTTCTTTGCTTCCTCACGCATTAAATCATTGTGCAAAAGTTGATTTATAATTAGGGTGGTGTTATTACTACTCACCCATTCATTCATCCATACATCCTCCTCTCCTACAGAGGGTTGCAGGGGCCCGGACTCAGATGCAACGATCACAAGGTGCCAACCCATAGATTGGCACACAAACCATAGCATGGCACACCACCAATAGCATGGCACACACACTGCACAGCTACGAACAATTTCATCTTAGCATGCTTTTGAACTGGAGAACCTGGAGGAAACCCCTTGACGACAGGAGGAAAACATGCAAACTCCATAGACATAGGCACTTGGACCCAGGTCTCCAGCAGTTTGAGGCAACTGTGTCAGCCACAGCACCAGCGTGGCACTCCGAAGGTAAGACTAATTGACAATAATTACCAAACAGATTATTGTTATAGATAAGCAATAAAGTTACACCGTTACCCTAATTGCGCTCTTTGTGATCAGCAGTCTTCTCATTCTGTGGTATAATCCATCTTTCTTTTCATTGTTAACAGTGCTTCAAACGGGAAAAAATAAGTGCAGGAACTCTAATTTTCCGACATTTGACATTTGTGCAGTGAAAAAAAATCAAGCCTTTAGGATACAGAAGTTCTGGAACTGCGTTCCGGCCCACTTCAAGCACTGATTGTTAAGTAACATTATTCCCAGTGTTTTCACAGAAGGTGTCAGACTCCTACTTGTTTATTATTATTTAACTTCCGTTCTTAAAACGCAGTTCATCCGTTCTGCAAGCATTAATTTCACACACATTGATTTATAAAGTAATTTTCACTTGCTTTCTCCCAATCATCCATTTCTTTCCCAGATTTTACTAGAGGTTCTGTAAACATTAACAACATAGTTATGAGTGGTCATTGTTGTCAGATATAGGTTTTCACTTTTAACGCTTCTCTAAGTGTTTCTCTCCCAGGTTAAATGGCAGGAAAGGAGAATTAAATATAACATTTTGGTAACCTGACATGTGCAGGCTCCACCCCTTACTCCAAAAAGAACCCATTGGGATTTAAAAAAAAAAAAAACAGGGTGTGTTGATACAGTACAACACATTAGTATCTCGGCCCCAGAGTCAGAGGCCACTGATTGCAGCCATCTCCCAAAGAAAGGTGCTCGGACAACAGAATCAATCCAGTGTGGCGTATTGATTGAGCAGCATCACAGCTGCCGTCTAATAAAAGAGAGAGAAGAAGTGGGGCTGTATGTTGTGCAGGGCTGGAATTACCTTTCGATTTGCCAGGGCTGCAGTGTTGGGACCCTCATTTTGCCTTGCCACCTTTCCCCTGATCAATACCGCATCATCCATTGGGCTGGTAATTAGCCTCCTCCTCTAAAAAGATCCATGCCTGACGGCCAGGGGGAGAGGAAGGTCATGCAAAAAGCAGCCGCCCGAGCTGAAGGTGATGGGCAAAGAAAGGATCCCTGGCTCCGTGGAGTACTTAGCTGGCTTTTAATTACTGTAATTTTCCACAAAAGTCGGAGAGTGAGCTGATGAAGTGAGGCACTTTCCTCCCCGCTGTTCCTGATGAGGCTTGATGGGCCTTCGAAAATTACGCACTGACTCCTTCGTTTGATTCGCCCCAGTGTTTAGCGCTAATAACCTGTGGGGCCTTTTTTTCCTCCTCCCCTCTCCCCCTCTACCTCTCAGTCCTGGTGTCAGTGCCGTAATTACACTGTGTGAAATCTCTACCACAATCACAGCTGTCTCGACCCCATCTCATAGGCCGGTGGCCGGGGGCCTAGAGGGCCTGGGGGGCCCGGGAAGCCGGCTGCACACAAAGCTGCCACTGTGTAGGGCCGGAGGGGCCGTCCTCTCTCAGTCTCCTCTCTCTCTAGATTTTCTTCATACCTTCTTCCCGTCATGTCATCCATTTGTAAGTGTTCTCGACCCCCAAATGACACTTAATAAAGGACACTCACACAGTGCTGTGCTAAGGCTCTTGATCACACAACTGTGCGCTCGTTAAGGGTCTCGCCCACAGTGCTGTATGCTGGCTAAAGTGTCCTTATTCGTCTCTTAATCTTACACAAACCTTCACCTGCAGGTCTGGCCATTACTTAGATAAATCAACAAAGCCATCTTAGAAGAAAGTAATATGTATGTGTGAGTGAGGGTCTGTACAATGAAATAATCAAGCTTCTTGCTTATTCTTTACATCAATAATAAGAGTATGAGGGATGAGGGGTGGGGTCTGTACTGCGAATGAAGCTACCTCTTCCCCATTCCAAGCCATCTGAGTTGTCCTCGTATAAAAGTGGCTCCAAGATATTCTGTAAAATAGCTGCAATCAATTAAAGCTGTACATTAGCTAATGCACTCCCTCACAGAGCTGTACACTGGCTAATGCTCTCCCTCACAGAGCTGTACACTGACTAATGCTCTCCCTCACAGAGCTGTACACTGGCTAATGCTCTCGTTCACAGAGCTGTACACTGGCTAATGCTCTCGTTCACAGAGCTGTACACTGACTAATGCTCTCGTTCACA
>JABFDZ020000008.1:22976944-22987339 GCA_019775955.2 Pollimyrus isidori
GCCTTTGATGAAATATCAACTTTGCAAGTATTGCAAGATGCCCTGTTGTCATCCTTTCTCGTAAAGTATAACCAAAGCTTTGGGCATTTGTGCTGCTTAGGCACCATGTTTCCTGTTGGGTAAATGAGGCTACGCAACGTGATGACGTCATTCGAGACGATTGGAATCGATAGGCGAATCGTTTGCAAAAATGGCAAACAATTCCAAGGGATTGAAACAGTGGGAACCGGTTTTCGATTCCCATCCCTAGTCTTATCCCACCACCTTCTGACTACATATTTTAAACTTTTGGTAAATTAATGCTAAATACGAGGAAGACATATGGAAAGTGAACAAGGAATAAAACACTAATGACAAAGGAACTTTCACACAGTAACAGCTACAAGGTAGAATACTGTAGCACAAAGTAAACAGCCATCATGTCCAACTCAAAGAACAAGACAAAGGCAGGCACTTAAATACGCTGATAACCAGGGGTAGGTGTGGACTGTCATGAACTAGGAGTAACGAGGAGCAGGTATGATCAATATGCAGATACACAAAGAATCTAAACACGAAGAGACACTAAAAGAAGGAAAACTGAACAAACAGGGATTGGGGAGCAACAAACAAGGAACTACAGGGCTACGGGACAAAGGAAGGGACAGGATGGCCAGTGACACCTGCTGGCCAAACAGAGACAAACAAGAGAGAAAAGGACAAGGCAGGGATGGATCCTGACCGTACCCCCTTCTCTACATGTGAACTCTGGATGCACGAGATACAGCCAGGACTAGGACAGGACGAAGGAGCGCAGAACCTGAGACCGGATAACACTGGGAACTAACTACTAGTTAACGACCAGATAGACTGAACACTAGAGGGAAACCAAGGAGAATAGGTGGAGCACAATGAATTGAGAGAGGACTACAGAAATGGACAACACCAATGAACAGATTGGGATCAGGACAGGGAACATAAGTAACAGGACCTGAGACCAAGGCTGAGCAAAGGCATTCATGGGTGGAGGACCAAAGGGAACAGGACCGGGTAAAGGACCAAACAAAGAGGAAAGGAACTTAGGAGGATATGACCATTAAGGGGCCTGGGGGTGAGACACTGAAGGATTAAGGACTACTTCAGGCTTAACTGAGAAAGAACACCCAGGCTGAGCAGCGGCACCATGAGAGCTGATGAGGATGGAATAGGGATATAGGAGGTCAAGACAAGGAAACAGGCATGGGGGTTACAACCCTCTGGGGAATCAATGGAAGGCCTGTCAGTGCTGGGATGTTGGCAGAGCCCAAAAATCTTCACTGTGAGGTTGTAAATACCTGCTTCAGGAAAGGTGAATATAAATCTACATGACTACAAAATGTATGGCTCTAGACTGTGAGCATACGCATACTTCATTAGGATGTTTTGGTACGACACAAGTACTGTGTTAATGAATTGTGATTGAAAGTTCTTCACTGGCTCAAGTGTGTGTTTTTTGAGTTGGTCTGTATTGCAGGAGTATGTACAGGGATTTCTGCGTTTGTCACCCCTGACTTTTGTTACATGTACATGCATTTCTTTTTCTTATTTATAATAAAACAACTTATTCGTCCTTCATTGTTTTTCAGTGATTGAATAATGGCAGACCACATGCGTTGTGCTTACCTATGTAAATGTATTATTTGGTGTTTTTAATGATTTATAAAACACATTCATAACAAAAAAGCATTCATAAAGAATTTTGTAGACATGGCTACATTAATTAAATGACAACACAGCCATGTGTATTATGCATTATGAATGCTTTGTGAGGTTCTCATCTATAATGCACTATAGATGCTTGTGTAATGCACTATAATGATCAGTATAAGCATCAAGGATCTTATCTATGATGCATTAAGAAACTGTATTGTTTCATGCACATTTTTTATTTCCAAAACCAATTTTAAATTTTAAATACGTTCAGCAGGATGCATTCATGTTACAATGAAATAATTACTACAGGATGCTGTGGCATCTCCAAGACGGAAAATTATTATAATCATAAATATTTGTTGTTTATTAATATTTTAAATACATATTTATAAATTATTTTAAACAAATGTAAAGATTTGCAATATTTATTCAGATTTCAGTTTATGGGTTTTGATTAATATTTATAGTCTAGAAAAGCTATGTTTATTCAGTAGCGGACCTTCGCGGACTCTCCACCCGGCTGGACCCCACAAATGACTTGTACTCCATTTGTTAAAGATAGTCTTGATTTGGACAGAAGGTACACTCAAACACACTCTTTACATGTGTTTATTATAAGCTGATGAAATATGATTTAGTATAAGCTTTTGTCGACAGCAATGTACAATTGAAAAAGCAGGGTCAGCCAGTCCCTGGAACAACGGAAAATTAAAGGCCTTCAAGGGCCCAACAGTGAAAATCACTCCAACCACCATTGGAGTTGAACTGGCGACCTTCCAATCATGGGGAGTGTCCTAACACAGCACTCCAGGGGAAACTGCAAACCAGACTGCTCAAATGGAGATTAATCCAATTACACTTGTATGGGTTATAAAAATGTATCTACAGATCCTGGCATGCTGAAGCCAAGAAATTTCATCTTTAATGTCAGCCAGACAAAAGAGTTTATCATGGATCTTGGAGGAAACAGATGAGGCACTACTGCCCCATCTCCATCAATGGCTGTTCGCATCATCCGATCACATGGCTGTCCACGTCATCCAGGGCCTCGACATGGGCAGCACACACCTGAGCCATTGTTAAAAAGTCACAACAATACCTCAGAATGCTACTGCAGTTCAAACTGGTTCCCAAGATAGTCAAGGTACTCTACACCTGCACCATCATTAACATCAATTATTTAAATGGGAGAACTCAGTATGTAGCGATAGGAGGTTTTAGATCTACATTGCTTACAGTAAAAACTGGTGTGCCTCAGCGTTCAATTTTAGGCCCTGTTTTATTCTCTACTTACTTAAATATGTGCATGGGTTTAGACCCAGTAAAAATTCACCTATATGCTGATGATACAATTCTTTATACAACTGCATCATTGCAAGTAGCAATGGATTTCTTACAGTGTGCATTCAACTTCTTACAATTGACCCTTCTCGAATTGAAACTGGTGTTAAATGCTAAGAAAACAAAATTTATGATTTTTAAAATCGCTCATGCTCTTCCTCTGTGTATACTGTTAACAATAGATGGCACTAAACTAGACAGGGTACACTCTTACAAAAATCTTGGAATCTGGTTTGATGACAAGTTGTCATTTGGAGTCCATATAGAAAGTACATTGAAAAAACGAAATTAGGTTTTTATTATCGTTTGAAAATACAAAATACATCCTCATCTAATCTGAAAAAGCTGGACGCTGTTTATCAATCTGCTTTGAGATTTGTAACTGGTGCTGCAGCAAGAACACATCACTCTGATCTTTATGACATGGTGCAATGGACATCATTACAGCTTAGAAGGAAATCTCACTGCTTAGCATTTATTGCAAAGGCTTTACTGGGGAAACTGATTGGCAGCATTTGCAGCTGGTTTGGGAGCTGCACCAAGCAGGATAACACGGCCCTCCGCTGAGTGCTGTCTTCAGCGGTACCATGTGGGTGGTGTGGCAGATACTGATCTAGCAGCACAGAGGCTACAACGGGGTCCTGATTTAATTTGTAACTGGGCTGATACCTGGCAGATGAGATTTAACATAAGGTAATGTAAGGTGATCCATGCAGGGAGCAGACATTTAAAAAGTACAGATATTTTATTGGTTCCACTGAAATAAAGGTTCATGCTTACATATCATACTCTCACCAGTGTGGGGAAGCAATAAAAAAGGCCAAAAGAATGTTGGGTTACATCTTTAGGTGTGTGGAGTTTAAGTCAAGGGAGGTGATGCTAAGATTATACAGCTCCTTGGTAAGATCCCACCTAGAATACTGTGTGCAGGTTTGTTCACCATACATTAAAAAGGACATTGCTGTCTTGGAAAAGGGTCAACGTAGGCCTACAAGAATGATTACTTGTCTTAAAGGAATGTCTTATGGTGAGTGGTTAGCTGAGCTGAATCTGTTCAGCCTTGAGCAAAGTAGACTAAGGGGGGATGGGACATGATACAGGTATATAAGATTCTAACAGGTATGGATGCATTCAGCCAAATGGCTATTTCAATATTAGTTTAAATACTAGAACTCATGGGCACAAGTGGAAATTAGCAGGAGAACATTTTAAAATGAACTTGAGAAAGCACTTCATTACACAGCATGTAATTAGAGTACGGAATACTGCTGGGTATTGAAAGCTAAAGCCCTGGGTTCCTTTAAATCAGACCTAGATAAGTTTTTAACAACTCTGAGCTATTAGTTAAGTTCTCCCCAAAAGAGCTTGATGGACCGAATGGCCCCCTCTCATTTGTAAATTTCTTATGTTCTTAAGTAATGTTCTCCCTAACCTGCAGGTCACCTAGAGGAGCCAGTGCAAGCAGAAAGCTAAACAAATAAAGATTCAACCCACCCCAACATCAGACTTTTCTCTACCGATCCTTGTGAAGGAAAACTTAATGAAATACCATATACAGTACACTATAGATAGTAGCCACACTGTCCTAGCACCCTGGACCTTTCTAGCTTGTACTGCCTTCTGCAAATGCATATATTTTTTCCATTGCTATTTTATCATCTTAGTTTCTTATTCTATTGTGTTTTTGTTGTCATTTTAAACTAATTATGTGTTTTAGTATGGGGTCCTTTTTTCACCACACACACACACAAGTGCATGTTTGTGTACATGACAAATACAAGAGTGAAAACAGAATGTATGTGCCAGTCCGGCAGTTTGTCATGCCCTTGATTTTGTGCATTTTCCATTCTCACTAATCTGTTAGCATTTCACACTTTTTGAGCTCAGACTGAGGCTCTCTCAAATTGTGCTCTCTGCTTCTCATATGAAAATATTAAATTAGATTCATATTATGATGAATCTGATTGTTTTAGCATCAGTAGATGCTCTGGATTGCCAGCAAAGTTCAAATGAGTAACATTCCAGTTGAGAAATTCCAGTACTTTGCTACAGTTTATTTACTTTCATGTGTGCCATCACATAATGCCACGTGGCTTGTTTGTTTTATTTTTAAGCTTTTCCATGCATTCTTTTGAAACCTTTGTAAGGAATCCACTTGTAGAGTCTCCGTAGTTTCAGCAAAATGGTGGCTTATTGAACAGTAAAAAATATAACGTAATACAGTGTAGACATACACCAGGTACTGAAAGTCAGTTCAAATACCAATTAAGGGCAGTTCTTCACCCCCCTTTATACCCTAAAAGACCCTCCGCACAAAGGTGCTGTGTGTAGGTGTTTCGAGTGACTTTACATATAAAGAATGACCCCTTGGCCTGTGAGGAACCTGGGCAGGGATGGGGCAGGACAGGGTGGAGACTTTTATGATCATTGTAATTCAGGTATCTTCCTTATCACACCAGTGGTGCAGACTGGAACCCCCGTGAGCTCCCTGGCTTCCCCCTTGATCATTTCCCCCTTGATCATTAATAGCTAACACTCTCTGTATTCACATGATCAACCAAGAACTTTGGGACATCTTTACTGCTTTTCCTTACACCTTATATTTGGTCATCAGGGCTCTGAGCCTAATACCTTTACAATATTTAAAATGTTTAAATGCAGTTTTGTACAATTAGAATAACTTGTCCTCCAAACCAAGACGGACAACGATCTGATACATATAGATTGTGTCCATTTTCAGGCTGGTATGTTTCCCCCCCAAATATTAAATATCATTCTCTGCAGAGATGCTTCTCTTTCTTTGCATTTCCAAAAAAAGAGCAAGATGTCTTCCATTCTGCTGATTGTCTTCAACTCTATATCTTCATTAAAATAGATGACTGTCTTTACATAGAGCACCTCTGTGATGTAATGGCTTATAACCAATTCTATTTCCTTCTACAACTGTAATTCCATGCCTTACAATTCAGCCATTCATAAGCTTTCAAAGGGGTAGAAACCATTGTTGTGCTTTTAATTATATGCTACTAATTTCTGTTGATACCAGTTGAGAGCATTCAGCCTCCATCCTGTTACCCTGCAATGAACTAGTGTGCAATGAGCAGACATTAGTTATCCTCCAACACAAAGCATCTCATCGCATCAGCCCCTTCCATCATCACACTTCTTCTGGAACAAAGTCCCATTTTGGATAATGCAATAAGATGGAAAACTTGAGTCATTTTCCAGTAAAAAGCAAAGATATAAAAGATAAATGAGGACACTATGGATGGTCCGCTGCCATGTACTGAACTGTGACAAACTCCCATTATACAGAGGCTCCGTGACTCAAAATGCACCCCAATGAGTGATAAATTGAGGGTAAGTCTAGGTGATGTTTAAACGATATATTGATCTATCATACTACAAAATTTAAAGGGTAAGTGTCACATCCACACAGGCAGGACCAAACACCTGCAGACGATTCACAACTAATTGCTCCACATCTTAAGCCGGCTATGCCGAAAACCCAGTGCGAAGTAATGTTCTCATTTTCTAATGAGCCATACCAAACATTTTCTCTGTCTCTTGTCTTCCCTACTCATCCTGCCTGCTGTTTCGCCTGCCCTGCCTGCCTCACCTTCTCCTTCGACCTGCCTACTCCTACGTGCCCTGCTGCTCTGTCAATCCTGTTCCTCCTTTCCCAATATCACGCTGTCTTGTCCCTCTGTGTAGGACTGATCTCTCCGTTGACTGACTTCTGCCTGCATCCAGACTACTCTCTTGGATCGCCCTTTGGCAATTGTTTGCTCCTGGTTTATTAAATAAACCTTTTGGTTACTGCATTTTGGGATCTGCCTACTCCTTCCTTACCAGTTGTCACAGAGTACAAAGAATGGACCCTGCAGAGAGTTACCGTCTTCAGGAGCAGGTGGATCAACTCACCACCCTGGTCTCTCAACTCCTGGAGAGAAGCTGCCCGAGCTCACCTACCTAATTCCCCCCACGGGCTTCCACTCTAGTACCTGTTGTAATGTCTGAAAAACATGATGGCAACCCAGATCACTGCAACGCCTTTCTTATGCAGTGTGGTCTATATGTTGAGGAACATCCTGAACATTTTGTTGAAGACACTCCACGAGTGTGCTTCCTCATATCGCTGCTCACAGGGTGAGCACACGACTGGGAAACATCTCCGTGGACCAACAACGCTCCACTTTTGGATTCAGCCAGGGGCTTCCAGGCCACTTTTAAGGAAATTTTTGATCTGCATCCCCTTGGGGAATGATTAGTGGATCTTTATTGGAATTCTGAACCATTGCAGTAGGACTTTGCTAGCCAGAGGATTGTCTACAAATTTTCTATTGGCGTGCTGAATTGCAAGATGAGCTCCTCCTTGTCTTTTGAGAACTTTATTGGACTGTCAGTTACATTGGACAACAGTATTAGGGAGTGTTTTGACCATGCCAATTGAAGCAACTTATGCAGGGGAACAAGTTTTTGCAAGGTATCTGACTGATTCCGGATCTGCTGGTAACTTTATGGATCAGGCCTTAGCTAGGCGATTGCAAATTCCTTTACAAACCCTCTCTACACCCATTGCAGTTCTGGGTGTCAGCGGAGAACCACTGCGACAGGTCCAGTAACCCTCCGAGTCTGTGTTCTACATGTTGAGAAGCTAAATTTTTTTGTTTCTCCCCAGGACCAAAGATCCCACGATCCTGGGTCTCCCATGGTTACAGGGACCTGACCCGCAGATTCTCTGGTCCTCTGGGGAGCTTGTGGCCTGGTCACAACTGATGTTTCTCCCAATGTGTTGTTCTGCCCTGTTGTGCCTCGTCATCCCCAGTGAGTATGCATATTCCTGGATGTCTTCAGTAAATTGCTAGCTTGCCAGGTACCCCCTCACCGGGAGCGTGACAGCTCTATCGACCTCCTCGAGGGGGTATCCCTTCCTAAGGGCCGACACTACCCCCTTTCCATCACCGAGGAGGCGGCAATACAGGATTACATCTGAGAGAGCCTAAACCAAGGTATTATCCATTCGTCTACCTCCCCCACTACTGCAGGCTTCTTTGTAACAGAGGAGGACAGGGGTTTACATTCCTCTATCAACTACCGAGCTCTCAATGTGATCACCATAAAACAATGAGCGCCATTATCTGATCCCTTCCAATTTGGAACAGCTTTGAGAGGCTACTGTTTTCACAAAGCTTGATCTCCACAGTGCGTACAACCTTGAACGTATTTTGAGAGGTGATGAGTGGAAAACTACTCATTTACATTACTCACACCGGTCAATACGAGTACCTAGTTATGCCTTATGGCCTAGCAAACAGCCCGTCAATCTTCAAATCCTTTATGTACTCTGTATTCAGTCACATAGTCAAATCGGTTTATTAAAGTATATGTGGATGACATTAATATGCTCTCCTTCCCTCTCCCAACACGTCGCCCATGTGCACCAAGTTCTTCAAAGACTATGTGAGTATCATCTGTTTGCAAAAGGGAAAAATGTGAATTCTACCAAATGCAGGTACAGTTCATTCATCCAGGAGCTGTGGCAATGGATGAGATGGTGACCGCCATTCGGGAATAGTTACGTCCCCAAACAATTGAAGAATTTTAGCAGTTTCTTGGTTTTGCTAACTTTTATCGCTGATTAATCAGAAATTTCAGCCAGGTAGCTGCTCTATTTACCTCGTTTGTCCGAGGAAAGGGCTCCCGTCTGCAGTGGACTACGGAGGCTAACCTCGCTTTCCAGAAGCTCAAACAGGCTTTCTGCTCTGCACCTGTCCTTCAACAACCTCATCTTGAAGACCCCTTCTAGGTGGAGGTAGATGCATCAGAGCTCGGAGTGGGTGACATTCTCACACTCTTGTGCTTACTTCTCAAAAAATACTCACACCTGCTGAGCCAAACTATGATGTGGGGGGCCAATAGTTTCTGCCAATTAAATTAGCTTTGGAGGAGTGAAGATATTATCTAGAGGGGGATCGCCACCCCATCCAGGTCTTCATCGATCACTGGAGTCTTAAATCTCTGCTGGGTTATGTTCTTTGTTCGTTTTAATTTTACAGTCATTTACCTTCCAGGATCAAAGAACAAAAAAGCTGATGCACTATCCCGGGAGTTCGAGCCCCCGGCAGCAATTGATCAAACAGTTCCCATCCTGGCTCCTTCTTGCTTCACTGTCACTATTTCCTAGACCCTAGAAGAAACCCTTTGGGTGACTAATAAACACTCTACTCCACCCAGCGGGTATCCTCCAGGATGGATGTATGTACCTACCTAGCTGAAATCTACCTCCCATAGCTCCGGACATCCAGGGACCATTTTATAATGAGCCATACCAAGCATTTTCTTTGTCTCTGGTGACCGATTTCTGCCTTTATCCCAACTACTCTCTTGCATCGCCCTTTTGGATTTGTTTGCTCTTGGTTTATTAAATAAACATTTTGGCTACTGTATTTCGGGGTCTGCCTCCTCCATCCTTACCAGTTGTCACAGTAAGAAAATGACAAATGTCGAAAAACTTCCAATAAGGAACATTGGCCTATCACGTGGCAGAAGTGAATGAATTCCAGCCAATCACATGGCACTAAAACAGTCAACCGATGCACAGCAACCTAAGGACCCCGGGGGTGGATGAGATCCGCCCGGAGTTCCTCAAGGCTCAGGATGCTGTGGGGCTGTCCTGGCTGACATGCATGTGCAGCATCGCATGGACATCGGGGGCAGTGCCTATGGACTGGCAGTCCGGGGTGGTGGTCCCCCTCTTTAAAAAGGGGGACCAGAGGGTGTGTTCCAACTATAGGGGATCACACTTCTCAGCCTCCCTGGTAAGGTCTATTCGGGGGTTCTGGAGAGGAGGGTCCGCCGGATTGTCGAATCTCGGATACAGAAGGAGCAGTGTGGTTTTCGCCCTGGCCATGGAACAGTGGATCAGCTCTATACTCTCCGCAGGGTTCTGGATGGTTCGTGGGAGTTTGCCCAACCAGTCTACATGTGTTTTGTGGACTTGCAGAAGGCATTCGACCGTGTCCCTCGGGGAGTCCTGTGGGGGGTGCTCCGGGAGTACGGGGTGCCAGGCTTCCTTTTAAGGGCTGTTCGGTCCCTGTATGACTGGTGCCAGAGCTTGGTTCGCATGAGCGACAATAAAGGTTGGACTCCATCAGGGCTGCCCTTTGTCACCGATTCTGTTCACAACTTTTATGGACAGGATTTCTAGGCGCAACCAGGGCATTGAAGGTCTCCGGTTTGGTGACCTCAGGATTAGGTCTCTGCTGTTTGCAGATGATGTAATTCTGTTGGCTTCATCAGACCATGACCTTCGGCTCTCGCTGGGACAGTTCGCAGCAGAGTGTGAAGCGGCTGGGATGAGAATCAGCACCTCCAAATCCG
>JABFDZ020000008.1:22999502-23020818 GCA_019775955.2 Pollimyrus isidori
AGTCCGACGCAAAGTAATCAACAGACACAGTCCTACCTTACTAGCAGAGAGGAAATCCAAAGTTAGATCTTGAAGCAATTACTGCTGTGCACAATGTGAGCACCTTGTGTTGGCTTAGAAGTTTCTGAAGTTCCATTCTATTGGCTTTTAGTGCATGAATACGTACTTTATTAGTGCTGTGACTTATCACTATGTTGAAGGACATGTACCTCATTTACCATCTAGTCAGACGATCTGAAGGAATGGATTCGCCCGAGTTCACCAAAGGTTCATGGCTGGGCATTGGAAAACTAAGTAGAGATGAACTCTTATGTTCAGCCAAGGCACCAAACAGTAAAAAGATGATTGACAAAACTTATCATATAGGGGTGTGGATTAAGGATGAAAACAACTATGGTGTTTGGTTGAGGGAATGATGATTCTTAAGTGGCGAGATGTTACACAATAAGAAAATGTATAAAAATAGATGTAAAACAATATTGGACATGCTTTAAGTGTCCAGCCTTGATTGTAACTTCATTGTTGCAATAAAGGCTGAATTTGGATCTACACCACCAGCTTCTGGCTTATGATTTGGCAGAGAAGGAAAAAGCACAATACATAAACTAATAAAGAGCAACAAGCGAGGGAAGAGACAGGAGGGTCAGACGGACATGACACACGGGTCACGTAAATATTATAATCCTTTGCTTAATAGAGTATCACTTGGCAAAGACTAAAACTGGAAACGTTAAGACATTTCAGAATTTATATTTACATTTATTTATTTAGCAGATGCTTTTATCAAAAATGATGCAGGTTTACAACCCATGGAGATAACTGAAATGCAGCCATCAAGGAGCCAAATAGGTATAAGTGCATCTGGGCTGAGCCTCCAATGAATGACTAGTAACAAGTGCAAGTTTGTATTGTAGCAAAAGCTACTGTATATAATCCTTTATAAAACACCTAAACCTAAAAGGAGAAATGTTTGAATTAAGACTGGGAAATGTAATGCATTCATGCTTTACAGTAATTTTGAACTCACATTTTTATTTCTTTGATCATCTTAATGCAATAATTGTTTGACACTCAAATGGGACAATAGTATGAATAAAGATTGTTAAGAGAGACCTATTATTCCTTCTTGGTTGTACACAGCCTTCAGGTCATGCCATTGTACAGAATCCAGGAAATCACAGCGAAAAATCAATCACACTCAGTTAGCGTCTCATGGGGAAGCAGATGTTACCTGTCATTTCTTTTTTAAAAATTGCCAGACAGAGGCATACATAACATAGAAATTATAAAATAAAACAAATACTGGAGATTAAGTGCCTAAAAATCTTAAAATCATGTTATAAAGCCATTTGCCAAATAGGTTTGAGAGTTCAGATCAAATCATAGATTAAATAAGTGTTTTGATCTAGCTGTTGAGTACATGTAATTATATGGTAAATGAAATTAATTGCCAAGGTATGCCATTAACATAATACGGTAGAACGTTGAAACTTGAACGACTCTTAACTGGACCAACTCGGACGTCAAAAATTTTTAGTGGACCCGTTCGACTTGTCTCTCGACCTAAATCTTAGAACTTGACTGCTCCTGCTAAAACTTGTATGGGTTGAAATGAGTTTAGCTGTGCTAATTCAGCCCTTTAATAAGTTAGTTGAGAAAGATCTAGCCACAACTTAAGAGAACTCGGAACAGTACAAAACAAAGACCCACTAAAACTTGTACTGAACGAGACACGTCACCCCTTCCAAACAATAAGCCCTCCATCTCTCCTCCTGCCACTTCCAGCATGCCATCAGCTCACTTCAATACAGGTAAAATAAGACACCCTAAATACTTTGGCTAAATCAAACATTATTGGTACCACTTGAAACAAAGTTTATATACTTCAGCATATCCCAGAGAGCACAGATTAGTCAATAACAGACAAATTACCCGCTGCTTTATGCCCGCCAGACACGCCCAAAAGGTGACCCCACTAAGTACTCTGGCTAAGATGACCTAGATAAAACATGAAAGGTACTGAATGAAAATACTTTTGAATAAATGGTGACATTCCACCAAGTACAAAATGAACCTTGCCAGACATATTGTCTGCTGCATAAGGCCCGCCAGACTCGAGGCCACAGCCGGACACCAAAAAAGCAAGATATGTTAACACACAGTGGTACATAACCTAAAGATGACTACTGTATTTGAAACTAATTGTTCACCTGGTATAGACTTTCAAACTGAACACAATATATGAGGGTCCTTGACTCCGTTTTGCCATGCATCAGGTCTGAAAGACAATGTTTACAAGCACTACATGTAGATGCTGGAAAAATCATCGTTTCATCCAAAATTAGTCTGTAAAATCAGCCATGGCGAGCCTAATGCAGCAGATATTTTGTCTGGCATGAACAATTTTCAACCCAGTGTAACGCACTTATTACCCTGAAATACATTCTTAGTGGTACCTACCTATGTTTGATCTAGCTTGTTTTTTTGCCTCATTTCGGAGTCCGAAGGGGCCAAACACATCCATCCATCCATCCATTTTTCCAAACCACTTATCCTACTGGGTCGTCCGGAGTTTAATCCCAGAAGCAATAGGCACGAGGCAGGGAACAAGCCTGAATGGGGGCCAGCCCATCGCAGGGCACACTCACACACCAGTCACTTGCACATGCACACCTACGGGCAATTTTGACAACTCCAATCAGTCTCAGCCAGTTTTTGGACTGTGGGGGGAAACCGGAGTACCCGGAGGAAACCCCACGATGACACGGGGAGAACATGCAAACTCCACACACATGTAACCCAGGAGAGGACCAGAACCCGGGTCCCAGAGGTGTGAGGCAACAGTGCTAACCACTGCACCACCATGCTGCCCTCATACAAGTAATGATAAAACTTAAATCTGATTTGACTATTTGCATTTGGATTGTACAAAGATGCACTATTTGATAGATTACCCTGCTACCCCTACCTCGGGCTTCCAGTGGGGCGACCTGGAATAAACCCACCCCTGCCGCCCTCACCATCTTGTACTGTACCTAACAAACTAGAATCTGGGCACCCACATCAACAAAGTTAATTGACTCAAACAGTGACATCATATCATTGATGTGACATGCAAATGAGCAATAGAAAACCAATCCCACAAATGTCATAACTGATTTTTGTGTGCGTGTGTGTGGGCACCCCATGCCATTCACGGCAAGATACCTCCCTTGGCAACTGCCCAAATTATCTAAATCCGCCATTACTTCCACAAAACATGGTAAGTATTTTTTGAGAAACTCCTCAAGACCCCTCCCCATCTATGGCCTTGTTGACGCTCACTGACCTCAAAGCAAGAAATTATTAAATTGCCTGACACTACACTGCTTAACTTCTTTCTCTTCAGAATATTATAACCAGTTATTCTGAGACCTTCGAAGGATTCTCTTACTTTGGCACCATTGCTCATTGATGAGGGTTCAGAGACTGTGTTCCCATTTGAAGGACTTGCATGGTGTGATCCGGACTGTACCTCCTCTCATTTTTATGCTGTTTCACTTGGAAATAAATAAGTATAAATAAGTATTTGACACACTGTTGATTTTTCAGGTTTTCCCACTTACAAAGAATGGAAAGAGCTGTAATTCTCACTGTTGGTACACCTCAAAAAAAAAAAAAAAATCCAGAAAAATCACATTGTATGATTTTTTTTTTTTTTTTACATGAAATAAGCATTTCATACAATAGAAAAATATAAATTAAGTTTTGTAAAGTTTCAGCTTCCTCCATTGATTTTCTATTGGGTTCATGTCTGGAGACTGGCTAGGCCAGTCCAGGACCTTAAAATGCTTCTTACAGAGCCACTCCTTAGTTGCCCTGCCTGTGTGTTTTTGGGTCATTGTCATGCTGGAAGACCCAGCCATGACCCATCTTCAATACTGTTACTGAGGGAAGGTTGTTGCCCATAAGGAAGGCAGACGATCCACTGCCGGCCCCACAAAACCGGGGTTCATTAACTGAAAACACATGAGAACACTAGGAACACTACAAAAACTGACCACAAGGGGTCAAAACTAAAAATGGATATGAAGTAAATGAACAAAAACAAAAATGATCTATAAGGTAAGTGGTAACACCAAGCAATAGGCAAGGAATCAAAAATCACACAGTCAACAAGAACATCAGCAACAACACCATAAACCTCAACAATGACTCCACCACAAACAGAACAGAACCTTAAATACAGAGGGCTAACATGAATAACACGAGACAGGCGAGAACAATTAGCAAGGGCTGGTAAAACAGGTGAAACAAAATCTTGAAACTCAAACTAGGAAATAGTATCTAACACTTGGGGAATAACAGACCATGAGCACAAAGGGAAAACCCAAAACCCGAATACAAGTCACAAAACACAGAAACTAGACAACTGATACAAATGAAACACTAGGGAACAAAATATACAAAATACAAAAACAGGCGGCGGGATTTTAAAACACGTCTGAGGGGTTTACAGGTAGCTGCATGCTCAGGTCGTTGAGCCTTGCAACCACCTGGGGAGCAGGGGAAACACACTAAAGACTGACAACGGGGAGGACAGGATGGCCAGTGACACCTGCTGGCCAAACGGGGAGAAGACATGAAAGGACAAACGGGTGCTGACCCCGATAAAAATAAATTACTGCAAAACAGAACTTATCTAAGAATAGAAGAGTGTGTCAAGTAAGTTGGTGATGTCAAACACTAAGCAGTGCCAACAAATGCAATAGGATTATTACTCACACACACGATGACAATGCTGAAAGTACTACAGTATTGAATGGAAAATAACATGGGGTAAGCAAATAAAACACAGGCAAATTAATGGCAAAAAACAGGCATCTGGCACACCAGCTGTGGATTTCTATTTAAATCAGGAGCAGACCCCAGGAACAAGACACTGGCTATCCAGGACCAGAAACTAAATCAAGAAGCAAAAAAATGTCAAGAACTATGAAACCTGGAAACCATATGGTGGCATCCAAAAACACTAAGCTACAGAACATTTGTCAACAATGACAAAAACTCTGCAACAACACAGACAAGCTAAAACCAAGGCCCATAAACTAGACTCTCTTGGAGCTCTTAATACGATTCTTTGAGCTCAATGTCAATGACTGTGTCAGAGCTAATTAGCACTAGCACAGAGCATGATCACCAGAGCCAATTGTTTGATTATCATTACAGAACAGGCGTGACAAATGCAGTGCCTTAACATTATCAATACCTGCTCTGCATATTTTAACATTATAGTGATGAGAGTACTTTCACTCTCCTGCATCTCTCGTGTCTGCCTGCAGTTTAGGGTTACTCCCACCATGCTAGGTTATCCAGTTCCTCTGTCCACACAGCACAATGTAGGGTATTTGGCACAGTCTCCTGCTGCCACCCACCTCCACCTGTTATCCTCTCTATCAGAGTGGTTGGCTGCAGCTCCATGGGCTGTGTGGCTCAAAAGAGGCCTGAGGCCCAGCCACGCTCCATTACCTTATGCAGCATGTAACCCCCTCTACTCATCAGCACTGGTGGAGCTATGCCAGCTCAGCCACCCAACTGGGAGCCAGTCCTGTGCAGGCAGCCTGAGTCAGCACAGGGTGCAGTATTTGCATGTGTAGGAAGCCTTTGAGTACCGCTCGGTAATGAGGAGCCTTAGAAATCTGTATGTACAGGGTGGACCAAATGTAGATATACAGTTTGTGTTACAAAGTAGAGGTTGCTTAAAAAGTAAAGTTATTTTACAGTTATATTTAAAAGTAGGTGTACAGATTTTATTTCACAGTACTGAGTGGATTATGTTTGATCTCTTTGGTGATCGAAATGTTATCCATCAATATTGATAGAATCCTGGAGTCTGTCCCCGACACTGAGACAAACTTCAGCACAGAGATTCCAGTTGGCATCAATCTCTACAAATGCTCATGAGATTAACTCCTTCAATTCATCCACCTTCTCCTATCCCTGAAGAAAAAGTCCATTGGTGTCAGGTTGGATGAAGAGTGGCCAGTCAATGCTGCCACATTGTCCAATTGAACGTTGTGAAAATGTGTGGTCAAAAACGTATACTTATAAAACCTTTACTTTCTGAAACAGAACCTGTTCTTCGTGAAATAATAATAATTTATTATTATTCACACACACAATCCATTCCAGAAAGTGGTCGTGAACCAATTTGTACGCGAACCAAGGCAATTTCTACATAAGAAAGCATTGAAATTTGATTAATTCATTCACAAGCCTACCAAATGTTTTTTAATTAATTAATTTTCTGGTTTTTATAGTAAAAACTTTAAAGAAACAATATAGCGTGGTGACGGGTGGACTGACGCATCGCAGGAGCAGAGAGACATGGAGACTAGCTTGCTGGGGAAATCATGCTCTTTATCATGCTCAGTCCTTAACCCTTGTATTGTTGTTAATGTTAATGGTTACGTTTTACGATCCTCACATATGTAGAAACCTTCCACCGTGTGTGCATCTTGCAGTTTGGCGTCCAACAACCTTGTGTTTCTCGTCTGTATTTTGGTTCGATGCTCGTTGGGTACCTTTTGTGGTCCTTCTATTCTTAGTTGTACGTGAGGCACGCAGGGCATGCTGGGACATGTGCTCCGACATTGCTACACTAGTATTAAAAAGGAATCGAAACAATGCGAAACAATGCATTGACTACATTTTTGGTTGCACACCAAATTGTTCATAGACCACAGCATTTACGAACTGCAGGCATCACTGTACCTACTTTTGCTCCCCACTGTATTTCCTCTACAGGACTGGGCATGTGCATGTGTGCCCTCAGTGGGTGTGGATAGAGAAGGTTGTGGATGGACAGCCTTTGTGTCTTTGTTTACGTATCAGAAGTATGTCCATGCATGTGGGTGTATGAGCATGTCTTTATCGCTATAGATGCATGTGCATGCAATGGAACCTTTATATTGAATGTGTATTCTCAAGTACTGCCAAGTACCACCACAGCCTTCCCTCTATAGAGTGAGTGGACTCTATACATATACTCTACACCACACACTGCGGACTCAGCCTCAGTAACTGTAGCAAACAAAAAGCCTGTTAAGTAATTTTGGAAAAAGTCTATGCCAATGGCCTGTCACTTCAGCTCGCAGGTTTCATGAGATTTTCCCACACCATTGGCTGACATCTTGTTGATAGGCCCTCCTCCTTCACAACACCCCCCCCCCCGCCACTCAGAACAGTTCAGAGCTACAGGTGTAGACCGTGTTGCACTTTCTGCTATTCCCAGCTTCGCTGCTTACTGCAGGTAGCCCAGGAGCAGTGGCTGAGGGGGATGTGAGGCGATCCCCTTGTGGGGGAGCGATCAGCATTACAAATGTAAGCTTTAGTGCCACACAATTAAGCAACTTCTGCTGTGGCACATCCTGCTTCGGCAGTCTCTGCGATTCTGTTGGGGGTCTTTACCTGCAAAGCTCACAGTGATACGAAGACACATCCTGACCATATCACATCAGAAATAAAGTTTCCCGCTAATTATCAATTATAATGCTTGAGGATAATAATGGTGCATATTAATGAGTTTATTCTATATTAAGCGTAAAAGGGTCATACTGGAAATGCTACAAAATGCCACTAGACAATGGAAACACTACCTTTCAGTACATAGACTGTGTCACTATTGACTAAAGTTGAGAGACTGGAGATAGTGAGAAGTTACAGAAAGCCATACATCAGGCAAATGAAGGGCTTCTGATGTTGTGGTGTGTTATTGCAAAAATGTCAGTCTACAAATTTATGCTGAAATGGGCACATTTGTTAGACTCACTCAATCTGAAACAGCACTATAGTTTATGCTTAAAAGAGCATTTTGAGTTGAAGTATCATCCTTCAAAGTAAACTGCAATTATTTACAATGTGAAAACATGAACCACTTTAGACAGAATAAAAATCATTTTCAATTTTGATTTATTGAACATTTGTTGGGGATCAGATTAGACCATTTTGAAGAGGCCTGACAGTGAAACTAACAGCAAATGAATGGGCTTTACCTCTAAATATGTTTTGCCCTGTGCTTCCCCAGGGTTGACAGACACAGTATGAAGGACCTCTGCTCATTGGACAAATTTGGACACCTTGCTCTCCAAACAAACGTGCATTTGTTAGAGCGGTAAATGTGAGTCTAACGTCAGGTGAAATTCGCTGACAGTCTTGCACTGGAATGTCACTTGTGTGTTTTGTGGGGACTCACCTCCACCCCCCTGATTGCCCTGCCCCCATTAAGGCTAGACACAGAACTGATCAAAGGCAGCCGTTTTATGCTTGAGTGGCCCTGGCATTGGGTCGCACATCAGTGGATCGGTGAAGGTCACAGAGGGTGGGGACGGAGGCTGAATGGAGGAGAGGGGGGCGGCGTCTTAGCGGCACCCTCTTGCACATCGTTCCCAGCGGTGCATCGCCCAGCTGAGGCCAAGGCCACTGAAGCAAGCACACCATGCTCAGTGGCATTTCCCAAATGCAGCACAGCTGGGGTCCGCCACGCTGCAGCCTGAGTGGCACATGCGCCATGGGGGGGGGCACATTGTGCAAAACTGATGGTGGAGATTCATTGCCTAGCCGCCGAGTTCCTAATCTCCCTTATACCCAAACTTTCAGCTCCCCCCAAAAATAATTCCAGGCGAGCTCTAAAAGCCTCGCTGATGGTGGAAGTGAAGCGTGACTTCGACGCAGTAGTACGTCTTATTTTTTAATGGCTGTGAGTGAAAGGTGCTCTGCTCGCATTGTCCAGCTGCATGATGGCCTTCCTTTGAAATAATGTCACTGTCATTATAACGGGGTATGATGTCTATGAAGGTAGCAAATGAGGCTTATTGTTGATGTAGGGCACAGGGAATGAATGACTTTCTGGGGAGATTCTTCCATTGCTTTCTAGCCCCACCAGATGTGGGCCTAAAAAGCTGCAGCAAGCACACCTTCACTAATAGGCAAAAAGCCATAATTGTCTTTATTGGACCGAATTAGACAATTTTGTAACCAGCTTTTCCAACTAGTCCCATTTACTTTGCAGTATAATCATTACATTTGAACAACAAATAAACATACATGGGTTCTAGATTCATCCAGAAAAAAATAAAATTCTAACTGTTAAATATTAGGTTTATAGTATTATAGTTACCAGAGTTGCATGCAAACTGTCTCAAGTCCACATATCAATGGACTGGGGCTATCACACACTCGAGGCATTTTTACATCGGTATTGACTCAAACTACAATACTTCCCTGCTTTAAAAAAACCTGCTGAAAATGTTGGTTTGTGCTGGTAACTGGTTTTAGCTGGTCGAAGATGGCCTGAGATGGTCTTAGATTGTCATGTCCCAGCTCTCGCTGTTCTTTGATGGCTTTGCTGGGGGGGGTCACCAGCTGGTCATGTTGGTGTGGCCAATCTGTCATGCTGGTCATGCTGGTAAACCAGCTAGAATGACCATTATAAGTTGGTATGGCCAGCGAAACAGTCAAACCATCATTTGAAAATGTACCTTAAGCAGGTCAAATTTCGTAGAGATATAGTCTTGACTTTACAAAGGTGTACTCGCACGCAGCACTGCTAGGTAAGTTTGATTAAAGTGGAAAATTTAAAGGATGTTGTGTAATGGACTGATATCATGTTCAGGGTCTTGCTTGGTTCATGCCCCGTGCTTTTCATGGGTCACTTCTGGAAATCAGGGAGGAGATGCTGATATCCAGGATACTCCCAGACCTTCCAGGATATTTGGGACTTCCAAGTATGTTATTTAAAGACCTTTCAGGGATCATCGGCACACTTAATTTACAGCCTTTGTGAAATACGTAAGAAACAGGTTTATTTGCACAGTACACTTGCTAAATGTACTGACCTGTGCAGGAACACCCCATTCTGTTCAGAGGTTTCCCATGCTAATGTTGTGCTTCAGTAATTCTTTCTATATGGAAAGTCAACTGGATGGGACCAGATAAACTTCTAAGCATGAAGGCATTGATGACAGTGGATATGGTTGAGGCAGGGCATGAATCAGGTTTATTTATACAAAGCCCTCCCCCTCACAATAACAGGTGACAGAACTATTTACTCAAATATTCATCTTTATTAAATTGAGAATTTTCCAGCCTGAAATGTTTTATCATGCTGGTGTCAACAATAAAGAACTATAAAAGCTCTGCTGAATATTTTAATATTTTACCTGAAGCCTCAACAATCTGGTTTTCATTATGGAGGCTGTTTGCTGGATTACGCTGCAAACTAAATATGCTCCATTATTGATTCACTTTGTCATTGTCATTACACAATGTACTATAATGCTTTGTTTATGAAAAAAATTGCATCCGGAATGATGAATACTATGCTATAATTAGAGTAATGTATTTAATCATCTATTTAGATGATTAAATAATGAATCATGCTAAACATGGTAATTATGTGAATATTAGCCTAATTTACAATGACATTTGTACATTTTTAACTGTTTCTCTACACCAAATTATTCTCAGTAAAATGACCCTAAACTAATAAAATATGGATTTTAGTAGGAATACCTGACATCCTAAAAACATAATTCAGTCAATTTAATAACCTGAATGTTTTAACATAGGAGTTCATGAAGTAGCCTTCATTTGTTGGAGCTAACTGATACTGAATGTTTGCTCACCAGTTAGACAGCAATGCTTTGGGGACTGTGATCCACCAGACCATTTCTTTTAATAGAATGTATTGATTAATGGTAAAACACTTTAGATATTTTTCTGTGACTTTTCTCATCCACAATCACATGCAGTATTGAGTTCATATGTCTATATTTTTGGGGATATTATCGTACCTTGATCAAGGGTACCCATGCTCAGCTCCACCAGGCAACAGGACACACTGTTGCTGCTGCTGTTTTATCTCTGGGCATGGCCACACGCTGTCTGCGACACCGCCCTGCCTCCCTCTGTCACAGTATGTCCATTGAGGTTGGCTAAAACACACCCCGTGTATCACACTGATATCACTACACACTTTGCTGTACAGATGCCACCCTGACATAATGCCCCAACCGGCCTCATGCTGGCAGGACAAGAGACATGGATAGTGAGTAGAGTGGTGGGTGTGCAGGGGCATTAATGAAACTCTGACACCCAGCTCAGTAGCAACACAGCGGTTCTTGCCCTCAATGTGTTCAAAATAAAGGCACAACCCACCCGTTCTGCTTTTTCACAGGCAGGTCAGGGAACGTAAAGTTCTGACAGGACGACATGGCTTCTGTCATGAACAATCTGTCGTCAGTTTCTCCATCGCCCTGTGTGACCACCAGATTGGTCGGTCCAGCTGCTTCACCCCAGGTGAAAGGATCAGCCGATGTGTCAGATGGAATTTAGGTCCAGGCCGCTACCTGCAGAACGGTGTCACAACGCGAGAGTCCCTGGGTCTTGGTACCCTAGTCCCCTGCTGTGATTAGGTGGTGCACAGACAGGTTCTGCAGCCTGTGGCTACATGCTCTCTCACCCTGAATGTTCCCATGAGTAGATAAGTAGTTTGTGGAGCAGAACTTCATCAAGCCACCCACCTCTCAGCATCTTATTTTCTAAAGTCTTGAATACTGCAGGCAGTTTTGTTTTTTATTTTCAGGTCATCCCTGCTTGAAAAGGCTTTGGGCCTTCCAGACCATCTCTTTCTGGCAACATCATCTGTTGTTTTAAAGTTTTGAGTTATTCGCCCAATAGCTGATAGTGAAATTAGGATTTGCTGTGCCTTCAGGGTCTTGTCATTTTCAGAATGTAGTTGGCCTGATAAAAATCCACTACGTGGTTTCTGACAGCAACCCCTGCATGATATTTCGCTTTCCCTTGTTAACCCTGGGATTCAGAAGACTGCATATTCTGCATCTGTACCCGTTTCTCACTTCTGATTCTCTTTAGGAGCTTGGTATCAGGCTTGTGATGGGCTACAACTGGTGTGGCAGATTACCAAATAGTGACTAATCTTTTAAGGAAAAAAAACAAGTCAGAAGATGTTTTGGAAAATGTTGAACACCCAGATGTGTGTTATTGTGCATTTCAGACTAGTCATGATTTAAGTTTTATGTACAAGAACACTATGTAAGTGAGCTTCCCCGTTTCCTGCTTTCCCCCCCAGCAATTCACTGCAGCAGCAATCAGTGACGAGCAAAGGGCAGCACAGGTTTCAGGAGCACATTATAATTATGTCAATGATTTGCTGTTAATATCATTAAAAGCTTAATATTTTTCAGTTTTGGGTTTGGCCCATTTTATGTTTAGTACTGTTCACTGAATATCAGTACAGGGTACATTGCTTTGTTATACATTGAATGTTTTATATTCATTTTGAATAGATCTTTTGATAATTTGACTTATTCCAATTAATATTTGCCAAACAAAACTGAGTATAAATGTATAACTGGCAGTCTTTTGACTCCATATGTGCAATATTTGCCATTCTTTATCACACCACTAGAGGGCCATCCCTATAGACTTTGACATAAAATTGTCAGAACATTAGAGATTTTATGGCATTCCATCATCTATAAGTGTTTATTAATAGTTCATTGACCATTCTTGTATATTATGGTTAAATAATGTGCCTATTTTAATTTTTGACCAGCAAAATTTTTAGTGATCTACACTGAGAAAATCATCTATTGGCTTACAAAGTCTTTTCAAAACACGTTTAAAAATTGTTCAATTAAAATAGCAATTATATTTAGCATTTTATCACCCATGAATCAGCCTTGAATTAAAAAGGCAGTTGAGGACGTTCATATTTATATTTATAACCACCTTTATCACTTGTTGAACTTGTGGCAACAATTTGCTATTGAGCAGTTTTTTTTTTCTTTATGAGAATGCTCGTCATCTCTTTGCGATGGCAATGTACAAGGTACCCGTCAATTTTTCCTATCAATTATGGGTTTATCTGTAATTCAGCAGAGATGTTTGAAAAAGTCACACAAACTGACTGTTTTGTACCATTATAATTCTTTAATCACTCATGCAAAAAACACTAAATATAAATAATTAATTTATTGACTATGGATTTTTTCTTCTATTGCATTACTCCATTGGTATATGTGCAGAAATGATATATCGATTGCAGAATGGCTTGAGTATGGCTTGCACTCCTGAGGCTGTTTGTGCCACTATCATATGATCATAACAGGGCAGGGTAGGCAGCTCGGTACATCTAGTGTAAAGAAGTTAGACTGTACCAACTGTGCAAGTCCGGTTGCGGGCCTGACCCGAGGAGACCAGTTCCGGGGTGTCTGGGGAGTGCAAATCCGCACAGCGACGTTTGTGTATGCATAAGGTTACTGGGAGTTTTGGGGCCCCAGAGACATATTCTTCCATTCTCCTGACCCCCCCCCCCCCCCATCTCCACCCACAGTGGTACTACTCTTTCAATTTTGGATTGAACTTTGGAGCACTAGGAGGTAGGGACTGTGTCTTGCAAAAGAGAACATTCAACAGGCAAAGCGCTACAGTAAATATCACTTAGTAGTACTTGCTGTGTGTCCTCATTCCTACCAAACAAATAAACTTCATTTTCAACCAACCATGTACCATGAAATATTTGGGCCACACATTTACCTAATAGGAGACTTTGCTTGGCGTCTTTCTCAAAAAAATTTTATAGTCATTTACAGTTAAACTGAAAAATTTTACAAATCTGTCTTCTGTTTCCATGATCTGTAGATTTATACATTTTGCCCAGATCATTCCTGCATCATTTACATTCTGCCTCCATCTCTCACAATCACTCCTCTATCTTTGTTTATTTGCCCCAGGTGTGTTTTTTTTTTTTTAATATTTCCTGTTCCTTTCAGGAAGGTAGCCACACACTGGGTTATAGTTCCTGGTCTGCAAATACAGATACATTGGAAACAATATTTTCCATGGTCCACAAACAGGAATTGTGGAAATATATTGGCTTACTTTCAACACTACGTTGAGTGGCTTCTGCTACAGCAGCCCATGTTTTTTTTTTGTTTTTTGACGCATCTTAAGTTTGCTTTTTTCTGTAAGACTACATAACCGTATTTACAACTACCATGGTATGGTTTCCTGCTCGTTATATCCCCCAGTATTATTTAATTCACGGACAGGAGAATATGTGAAAATGGACTGCTATTCACCCAGATGCAGCAGATCCTTGCCACTGTCAAAGCCAGCAGTACTGGCCAAGCTGCTGAGCGGAGCTGGTGCAGCACCACCAGGGGAGAAAAGCCTGGAGCTCTGCGGTGGAACAAAGGCAGAAACCTTACCTGCCATCTATCATGATGGACACCGGTCTCTCGCAAACAAGATGAACCAGCTCTCAGTGCTGACCAGGAGCCACCGAGAGTACAAATACTGCCACCCCATATGCATTATGTAAATGTGCCTGAGATGTGAAATTTTGGACTCTTTGCAGTCAATGACTATCATTCATGCTGACAGCGACAGCAGTTAGAAGAGGAGAGGTGGGCTTTTTTGTAGATGAGAAATGGTACAACCCCGGACACAGTACAATAAAAGCACGAGTTTACAACCCAAATGTGGCGCTTTCTTCTCTGTAGAATAGTGGCCATCTCACATGCTGTGGGAGTTTTTGCACAGGTGACCGTGCAGGTACCCATGTCAGTAGATGCTGCACTAGCCAGAGTGAAAATACATTTGTTGATTGGCAAACTGGTCACTCCACTGCCTTTATTGCCATTGCAACCATGTTTCACTCGCCTCCATCCTTCCCGACTTTTAACACTTTGTGGACTGCACCAAAAGAATCTGGATTTATTATGGTAATGCTATGAAATACAAGTCTGGTACTCCAACCCCCTCGGGCAGCTCTGATCACATGATTCACTTTACCCCAACCTACAAACGAGCAGTTCAGTGGCTGGCTATGGTCCTAGTGGTGACTTGTAAAGTAGTGGACAAGAGGAGACTGAAGACCAGTTTACAGGAAACTGAACGGAGCATTCTCAGTGAGTCATATGGGATGGACTTTGAGGGGCTCAGCCAATGCATCATGGATGCATCGTCTGCTTCTATGTGGACAACACAATTCCCCACGACGGCACCACATTTTTTCCTCAATAAAAAAAAAAAAACAAAAAACTGTGAATCACAAAAGACTTAATGGACTTTCTAAAGAAGAGAACCTTCAGCTTTGGATTCAAGGAGGAGGCGTGTGAAGTGGGATGAGGACCATCACCAGCTCCATGCAGGCTGGTAACATTGTATTGGAAGTGAGCTTGGACAGGACTAATCAACTGAATCTGGTTTTCAACAGATTAGATTCTCAGTCCAGTCCTCCCTTCGTTCCACCAGCCTTAGTGTGTCAGTGCAGGGGATTCCTGAATCCTCAATGCCCACTACCCTCCATCATTTTTCACACCTCCCTGTGACTTCCCTATCAAAAACATCAAACCCAAGTTCTCCACCTCCACTCCATTATGCATAGACAGCCTAGACATACTGTCTGTCTTACCTGACCAAATGAGAAATGAGCTGGGGAAACTCTATAGAGGCAGGGCTGCAGGACCTGATGGAATCAGCTCTAGGATACTCATGGAATCAGCCTTAGTGCTGAGGGGTTTAAAATACCTGTTCCCTCTCCTTGACTCTACAGATGGTGCCCCAGCTCTGGAAGACATCCTGTGTGGTCTTTCCCAAAGAAAGGGTGCTCCAGCCCCTTAAGGACTATAGGCTAGTTTCTCTCAATTCACATATCATGACGACCTATGAGTGGCTTGTACGAAAAAAGCTTTGACCCCTGGTAACAGACCACCGGAATTCCCTGCAGTTTGCCTACTAGGCACACATAGGTGTAGAAGATTTTTTAGAGCCTTCTCCCACCTAAACAAAACCAGCATCACAGACAGGATCTTGTTCTTTGAGTTACCCAGTTTCTTTAAGACCGCTCTCTCTCTGATTGGGGAACAAGCTCAGGAAAGTGTAGTTTATGTCATTACATGAACCTGGATAATGTATGACCTTAATGACTATTGGCAGTTTGAGAGGCTCCAGAACTTGAGTCAGAGATGGTGGTGAGGAACCTGAGATACCTTTAGAAAAATTTGTTTACCTCTACATATCAGACTTCCAGTACAATACTGGAGGCAGTAGTAGAGAAGAGGATGTTGGCAGATTTGGACAAAATTGTGAACAATTCTGCCCATCCACTTCATGAGGCGGTATTCTGGAGCACATATAGGCACTGACTCATTCCACTACGCTGTGCTAGAACATGCGACTGGGGATCATTCCTGCCTGCTGCCATCAGACGCCACAGCGCAACAGACCAGGAAGCAGCTCATCTTCTTCAGTGAAAGTCCTGTGCTTTATTTTCCAATTACACAATTTATTTGTACAGAATATTATTTTTGTCTTAATACCCATTTATTTTTAGTATCACAATATTCCATTTTTCAGGATATTTTGTCTGTACTGTGTACTTTTGGAAAATTGTTTTCACCATCTTTACTCTGTTTGCCCCTTTGTCTGTGTGTTCTTGCTGCTGTATGCACCAGAATTTTCCCTTGGGGTCAGTATAGTCAATCCAAATCTTTGTCTTATGGTGTGCAAACACAGGTATGGTGCAAACACGTTATCGTTCATGGACTGCGAACACAGGTATGTGTTACATCCCCAGGTCCAGGGGGAGTGATCCAACAGGTGCAACGTGTCAAGTCTCAAACACCGGGATAAAAGGGAGTGAAACCTTGACTTCACTGCGAAGTATTGAGCCATTGGTTTCCATGCGCCTTACCGAGCAATTCCGTGTCTTTCGCTTCCTCGTTCTCCCTTTGTCCTGAGACTTACCTTCCCATCTGTTTCGCAGCCCAGCTCCCTTCCATGACCCACCTTCCCATCCCAACCCAGTGTGACGTCCTGCCTTCCCCCGGTTTGTCTCCTGTGTCTCTTTACGTCGGATGGACCTTCCAAAGAACAAACCCTCTGCCTGTGACCCGACTTCTGCCTAGCCCTTCGGAAACCCCGTTCGCTGCGAGCCTAGCTCCGTGGCTCTCAACGCCTGCCTCCCTTACTGGGACAGCGGTTCCAGCCTGCACCTCTTCTTCCTGGAGCGGGCTTCCCTTAACCTTAGCTCTCCTCAATAAAAACCCTATTCCTTGCAATTCTGGGTCCGTGCCTGTTTCCAGAAACACTACAGTATGGTGCAAACACGTTATCGTCCATGGACTGCGAACACAGGTATGGTGCAAACACGTTATCGTCCGTGGACTGCGAACACAGGTATGGTGCAAACACGTTATCGTCCGTGGACTGCGAACACAGGTATGGTGGCAGCCGCTCACCCTCCTTTCTCCACCCCACCACCCCCTTTACCTTTGCATCAAAGTCCATTGCAGCAGGAAAATTGTAAATGGAGAGCACTCCCCTTCCCGTCTCTTAAAGCCCACCCCCCCCACCATTTGGGGGAGACCAGGGGCTGCCGTTTGGCAGCAATCATCCCAGCAGGGGGCCACATGGGATGCGCTCCCATCATTACATTTGCGCAGAATACTGGCTCATTTAAATGTCAGCCGTGATGGGGCACGATGCCCGCACAGGGCCGCCAAAGAAGTAAACAGCGAAGCAGACAGAGAGAGCCAGCTCCTGAGAAAAGCGTCTGATCTAATGAGCAGAAATTACCTTTTAATTACCCAATTTTTTAGGCCCTCATAATTGTTTTGGACACACAACAAATGCAAGGCCTGTAATTTAAAAGCTATTTCAGGATGAAACAAGAAACGTGGCTCAGGGTTGAAACAAAACAATTATGTCAAAGTATTTCATTATTTGAATGTTAAAGAGCGTGTAGAGTATTTGGTTTAAGTGCTTGCCCAGCACCAAGAATTGTTAATGTGGGTCACAAAGAAATGATCTATCACCGTGCTAATAACATTCACTATCATCAAGGAAATAGGCTGTCACAAATGCTTTTACATAGTTACAGCAACTGTTCTGAAAGTACAATTATGTTTAGATGCGGTGAAATGTGGCTCTAGGAAAATGATTTATGGTGCTGCTGTGCAATTTTGGATTCATGCTCAAACAAGAGGAAAAGCCTACTGGTATACATTACACAAAGGTGACCTTTGTCACCACTAGTAGCTCTGTTCTATGCTTCAATGAATAGGGTGCACATTCTAATTGTTTTGATTGTTAAAAACAAGTACCCTGTGTGGTCCATTAAGCCGGTAAAATTTCTCCCTCCAATGTGTCTTGGTTGTTGGAATTCACCAGTGACCCTGACCAAGATAAAACAGAAGATGGAAGAATTTTGAATACTCCAGATTGCATTCAGTCCCTCAGTTATGTATGCCTTCCTCTCCTGCAACTTTAATTGCACTCCATATGTTCCCATGTCCAAAGAAGAGGAAGTGAAAAGAGTGCAATGCATTTCTCTTCACCACACACACACACACACACACACACACACACACACACACACACACACACACACACACACACACACAATGTGTACTATTTGATACCAGCAAATATATTAGTTATTTGAGTTACATTTGTCTGGCTGACATACTGTATATGGACAAGGCGTTTATTTTAATTAAAAATTGAACTGATCATGCTTGCCCATGGACAACAAGGATAAGCAAGAGAAACATGACTTCCTAGGCATAGTTATGTCATAGTATGATCATTTTGAAAGCCAGGGTTTGGGGCACAATGGAATCAGCAGCCCATGAGTCACAGTTAGAAGCAGAAGTGAACAGATCTTGGAGGGATTGCAGGTCTCAGCAGTGCATCCAGAATCAGGATGGCAGAACAAATCTGACCTATTGGCATACAGTATCACCCGGCCAGGGATCATGCTGATATTTTTGTGACAAATTGTCCCCTTTGAGGCACAGACATCTTTTGTCTTTGAGTCAGCCATGCAGATGTTTTGTAAATCAGTTTATTGCTTTCCTGGCCTTACTAGTGTTACTAATGGATATTATTTAATAGATACTATTTGGATGCTACATTTAGCTAAAATAAACATAAAATGCATTCAGTTCTCCATCATCCATAGTTATTCATGGTCTGTGATGCATTACCAGACCAATTGTTCTTAAATACGCCTCAGAAGTTTGAATGTAATTACATTTTGTGCATTAATATGTGGAAGCACAGGGAAAAGGAAGTCCTCACATTGGCCAGGAGCACCCACTAGGGCCTGTGTTTAACAGATGTACCAGCACATACAGGGAAATACCAGTGATACATAAACACAAATCACAAAGAGGAGAGGGAGATAGAATGGGAGGGCAAACCATGTGTTCCGTAGAGTGTGGTCGCCACCTAGTGGAAAGTATCAGACTAGTAACTGTCACCTTACTTTTCCATACTTTTCAATAGCAGTCAGAACGAGAAGCTGAAGGTTAGTCTAAATTACATTTCTGTAGAAAGCCAAAAATGGTCACTCTGACCCTACCAGGGCTATAAGGTAGCACCTGTGAATTACAACAAGAATGTTATACGGTAATCCATGGTACAAGCTTACCTACATGTCACATATTCCTGTCTTCTATGTCAAATAGAATTCCAATATGGGAATATGTAATTTAGTTCAGTATTGGCTGGTCATATCCCCAGCTTTCCAACAATACACAGGCAAGAAAGTAGTGTTTTGTGCAATACTGTCATGTCATCTTTGCATCATCAAGTTCGGTAGGTCAGCTCTCTTTATTCTTTGGGACACCTTCTGCCCTCTGTTGACCAGAATGTCTGCATGCAGTAGCAGTAGCGGTATACTCCCATGTTCTCCGAAAATGAATGCTTAGACATACGGGCCGGTTTCCCGAACAAGGATTAAGACTAGTCTTGGACTAAATTGCCGTTTCAATGGAGAGTCACCATTGTAACTCAGCTAGTCTAGGTTTAGTCTTAATCCTTTACTGGGAAACTGGCCAACGAAACAGTATCAATGGCAAAGACAAACCACTATTGGAATTGTATACATTTATTAAATGTGTGGAAAGACAGAAAATCAAATTTTTATGAGTTGAATATAATAAACAGCATTAGTAACAAATATATTCACTACACGTCAGACCCAGTCAAAGCCCAAACAGTTCTTTCTTCATAAATTCTGGAAGGCTGCATGGGATTTCTTGGTGACAGTTATTCCGCCTTGTGGCTTGTGCAGGGCCAATGTCCAACCCCCATGTGGTCCCCTGTTGAATGCCTAAGTGCTGGGCTGTCAGGATCCAACAGAAAAGTGGGTCCTCATTCCCCATCGTCCAACAGGCTGGAGACGCAGCCAGGCAGGCCTCAGAATGAGTCCTGCACAGAGGCTGTCAGCTACAATCTGTTATTTGTACACATGGCACAGATCCTCAGTTGATACGAAATGGATGAGACACAGGGAGTGGTGCTACGCCAAGCTAATGAGTCTGATGATAATGACCACAATTTTCACAAGATGTTGTGAATTAATATAGATGTCCAGGATGCCAAATATGCAATAGATAGAAAGGGACCATACGTAAGCCATTATATATAATAAGCTACCAAAATATGAGTTCTTCCGTTTATATATTTCTACATCAAATAGCCAAGAACCTCCTGTAACACCATAAGCCATTATGCTTCTGTTATGACTAACATAGTACCCTACAAATAGTAAGGTACTCCTCGGTTACTAAACATTTGGAGAATAGACAGTTTCCTTGCTGCAATGGGTTGGTGCCCCATCCTGAGATGTTCCGTGCCTTTTGCCCATAGCCTCCGGGATAGGCTCCGGACTCCCAGCGATGCTGAATAGGATAAGTGGTTAAGGAAATGAATGGATGGATGAATAGTTGCTTTGCTTCTGACAAGATGATAACATACTCTGCATTGTCTCGTGGCATGTTTTTGGTTCTAAAATATCCAGAATTTCTGCAGAAGGGTGCTTTGGTTTCTCTCACACCACCATTGGCAGGCAGCTCCTCCAGAGGGGCTACAAGTTTGTGTGCCCTTCTTATTGTTGATTCTGAGGGACTGGAAGCATGGTGAACATGCCCAGGCCCTGCCAACAACTGCACTCTACATCATAAGTAGGTTCAGGATCTAATGAACACCACTCCATACGGACTTCCTCTCGAGTTGTCAATAATCTAAGGGAACATGCTAATCCATGCATCCGTTTCCCAACCACTCAACCAATGCAGGGTCAAGGGAAATTGTCAAAAACAGATAACATTTAGCCCCTCCTTGGATTGCTACCTTATCGTGGTGGAGGGGTTTGCGTGCCTCCGTGAACCTGGGGGATATGTTGTCGGGGGCACTTGCCCCTGGTAGGGTCTCCCAAGGCAAAAAGGTCCCGGGGGAG
>JABFDZ020000008.1:23044139-23071081 GCA_019775955.2 Pollimyrus isidori
AATCGAGACTCATCAGACCAGGCAACATTTTTCCAGTCTTCAACTGTCCAATTTTGCTGAGCTCGTGCAAATTGTAGACTCTTTTTCCTATTTGTAGTGGAGATGAGTGGTACCCGGTGGGGTCTTCTGCTGTTGTGCATGTTGTGGCTTCACACATGCTTTGCTGCATACCTCGGTTGTAAAGAGTAGTTATTTCAGTCAAAGTTGCTCTTCTATCAGCTTGAATCAGTCGGCCCATTCTCCTCTGACCTCTTGCATTAACAAGGCATTTTCGCCCACAAGACTGCCGCATACTGGATGTTTTTCCCTTTTCACACCCTTCTTTGTAAACCCTAGGAATGGTTTTGCGTGAAAATCCCAGTAATTTAGCAGATTATGAAATACTCAGCCCGGCCCATCTGGCACCAACAACCATGCCACGCTCAAAATTGCTTAAATCACCTTTCTTTCCCATTCTGACATTCGGTTTGGAGTTCAGGAGATTGTCTTGACCAGGACCATACCCCTAAATGCATTGAAGCAACTGTGGTTGGTTGATTAGATAATTGCATTAATGAGAAATTGAACAGGTGTTCCTAATAATACTTTAAGTGAGTGTATACAGATAGCACAACTGATTTTTCTTTCTGAAAATAAATACTAATTATAATTAGATGTAAACTAAGGTGAAATGTATTTTTTAATCAACTAATGGAACATACATTACCTCGTGAATTATGCATTTTATTTTTCTGAGAATTTCTTCTGCAACTATAAATGACCATACAGCATGGTAAACAACATGTAATATGATGAGCCAATCCAATCCAATCCAATCCCATAACTATATGCATATTTTTTGGGGAAATGTGTATTATACAGGACCCTTTCACCCCCGATACGGTGAAATTTATGATATTGAAATGCATAAAATTCAAAAGTCATAAATCTTTCTGTTACAGGCCTGGCTCTTTCAGTTTCTTATTGCCACAGTGATTTCTAAAGCTTCGCTTCCTATAAACTGTTCAAAAATGCCTTGCTTCCTTTTTGCAGCACATGGTATGTGGATCTTGGATATGAATGCTCATGTTGTTTCTTGTGGAACAATCAGTCCTGCATGAAACGGTGATATTTTTTTAGAGCAGTGCTTCTTAAATTGTGTCACGTGCACCACCAGTAGTTCTCTGAGCGTGCCAAGTGGTCTGTGAGAAGACCATGGTAATTTCTTACTGTGATTCGTGTTACTGTACTTTTTTCACTCTGCTTTGGTTTGATCTGATGCGGTATTAGGTCCAAAAAGTTTGAGTTGCCTTTTGGCAACTGATCTGAAATGGATAGTGTCTGAGTGATGGCCTGGTTAAAATGAGGTATCTCCATTTGTGCCAGGCAATAAACAAGGAATGTTATCTGCATTCAGTTGGATGCATTGACATAGTATAGACTACCCGCCCCCACCACTGCTTTTCCTTTGTTTCAGAATATTGAACATTTATCTGACAAAGTATGGTGTCCATTATCCTGGATTGCTAGCGAGTTGTGACCTTCCAACCTCAATCCACACAGGCACTGCAAAGTGCCTCATCAATACTGGCAGTGGTCTGCTAGTAGCCTAGCTTTTACATTGGATGAAATATACGTCGCCTGGCACACTCCACTGCCCTGCGAGATGGAGCAGAGCCCCCAGAGACGGCCTTGGTTTTTAGAAAGATGTCCAATCTCAAATATTCATAAGACAGGAGAAATGACGCCTGGGCAGTGCTCTCGACCAGGCCTCGCTCCAGCTGCAGGTGCAGGAGATTTAGTTAATCTCCATGCCCTTGCTGCACTGACCTGGTCTCCATCAGAATAAAGTAATGTGTTTATTCCACCTCACAATGGTGGAAAAAGAGGCAGAGGTCGATTGCTTTATCTATGTGCTATTTGTACTGTTGTCAGCCTCCATAACTTTTTCACATGGCCATAAAAAGCAGGGCGGTGGGGGGGTTCCAATGGCTCACAGTGTTGTTCGTGCTGTTCCCCCGTCTAACTGTCCTGTTGCTACAGCGACTCCACTGGACCAGTCACTTTTTCACGAGTCGTTATTTAAACAATTGTTAATTCACTGCAAGCCGTGCATTACAGCTTGGAGATTCGCCTAGTCGGCACTGCGTGAGCAGTTATACAAAATTAATCATCTCTACAGATACGAGAATTCAACAGTGTCATGGTGTGAGGAATGATAATCTATGTAATCTTTTAATTTTTATTAGGCTGGGTAGCATCCACTGTTAGAGAGCTATAGCAGTTGCTGCTGGAATTATAAGTAAGATTGTGTTCACTTATAGATTTAGAGCTGTTAATGGGAAGATTAAAGTCTTTGGAGAAGACAGAAGTGTGATATTCACTCATTGATTTGGCAGAGAAATTACGTGGAAATACTCATTTAACTTTCATGACTAAATTGTGATACAACGCATCTCTCATTATGAAGCTAACTCATTTTCCATGAAAAATCTCTTAAAACTATGCTATATCAATTAAGACTAAATTTTAAATTGTTATTTATGTCATTGAGTCACAAATTACTGCGATGGGCTGGCCCCTCATCCAGGGTTGTTCCCTACCTCGTGGCCGTTGCTTCTGGGATTGGCTCCGGGCCCCCGCGACCCAGTAAGGATAAGCGGTTTGGAGAATGGATGGATGGATGGATGGAGTCACAAATTATAGAGACTTAGACAAGTTTAAATTAAAATAAAAAGCATGTGAGTGGTTTGTGCTGATATAGTTTTTTGGAAGTATTCCTTTACATATTAACTAATACATTACTTTTAACACTGTGTGTCAGGGAAAGAAATATATTTATGTGAGTTGTTTATATAATATGTTTATATAATATGTTTTCTGCATGTCACGTGAAGCAGTTCTACAGCTTAGATGAGCATTATATAGGAAAGTTACTAATGAAATAAACCCCAATCCTCTCCTACTTATGTCTAGTGGACCACTGCCATCTACATTTAAACATGCGACTTTCTTAAGTTTCAAGTTTTGGGGAATACATTGAAATGCTTGTGCTACAGCTGCAGGGGTTGGGCGTCAAGGGACAGGACAAACATCGCAATTCATGCAAGACAGCACACGAATGCGACGTAAGAATGATGTGTGACAGTGGTCATTACCTGCTTATTTTAAGTTTATTTTTTGGTGAAATTTCATCAAATCCACATGAGAAAATTCTCTTTTTGCCTACCACCTCTCATTCTCCATGAGATGCACAGGTAAGCTCAAGCTTGGGGAGTACAGCATGCAGCACCTGGAGCTAGGAGGGCCTTGCTCAGGGCCTGTTGTGCATTATGACCACTGAACCACTAAGGCCCCATTCTGCTACCCTAAAACCACTTGTATAGCACTCATTGGCAGTGCTAGCTTATTCTTCCAGCGTCTTCATGGTAGACCTTGTTCATTCTGGCAAACGCGACGACTGTGGCTGATTGAATTACTATCCTTTCTCATGTAGTAATTAAGCCCCAAGTTGACCTAGCGTATTTTTCCTTGGACAGCTGACTGAAAATGCTGATTTCAGACTAGGGCCTGAATGCATTCAAGCCACGAACTGTATAGCTCCAGGGATCTCAGAGCCCTGATGCATGAAGGGGACAGTGGCATATTCCGCTCATATCTGCTACTCTAGTGGGAGGTGAACTACAATACATCTGTGCGATCTTGAGGAAGGGACTCTTGGACTCTAGTTAATTAACCATATCAGTTACTTAATGTGATCAATTTTAATTAAACTGACTTTTAATTGGGATTGGAGGTCTGCAGAGAGCACTTGCTAATTCTGAAGAACGCATGTACTGTTGGAGTGGCTGCTTTTCACTTCACATTTTGGAGGGCCTAATTAATATGGATAGGGCATTAAGCCGTTTGGACTTTGGTGACTTTCATTTCATGACTATTAATGATTTTAATGAACTGGAGTAATTCAGTAGATTTTCAGTATTTCCTTTTAATGTGCAACCCATGGTTTATTTAGTTTTTACTCGGCATTGAGGTACAAGAAGAAAAGATTATCACTATGGAGGATGACATAGAATAAATGATTTTTTGCTTTTAGTTGAATCACACTAAATCATGCAAATAAATATATCATGTCATGTATTCTGTTTTTATCAATATAGTCTTTCAAAACGTAGGACCTCTTCTTCACATAAAAGCGCATCCTTTGCAAGGAGACTTCTGAGTGAGCTATTTAAGAATTCAGTACTTTCTGATGGCAGCATTTGATGCTGTCCCCCCACTTTATGCAATAGAGGACATATGTGTGATGTACAGAAAAGTCTTTCTAGCAGCACCGAGAGAATAAATTGACTGAATAACACACTGCCGCATGGAAATAAATGATGAGTGTGAGTTGTTAGCGACTGCTGCAAATGATCTCTTTATCAACATTTTCATTGACCACAATGCTTAAATGTCTAAGGTAAAGATCAGATTTAGACAGCAGTGATTCTTCCTGCCAGAGCTGTTTAAATTCATGCAGGAATCTGATTATACAGTATATACTATTTTTTTCATTGTGATATTTGACATTATTTCCATGCTCATTTTTGAGAACTTGTTGTTTTATAATTGTAATGTACTTTTTCTATAAAAGACAGTTTCTCACCTAAGTTTGGGAACCTCGTTTATTAAACACTGATATTAAACACCTCCACCTAGCATAAGTGTGTATGCAAAAAAAGATGCTCGGAATGTGCATTCTCAACTCTTTACACAAAATCATGGATTTATCAAACAAATATTGACAGGAAAAAATGTCTATATTTACAGAAACTCATGGGCAGGCATATGCAGTATTTTGGACAAGGCTACATACTGTATATTATAAAGCGGGGGACCACAAGTAAACCAGTGAAATAACAATCTGCATGCCAACATTTAACGCCATCAACCCTCTGATTCATTTATTTTGAGTCTCAAATGCCACATCAGTATCTCCCTCCTGCTTTGTAAAGCCATTGCAATGTAATACCATTTCAGAGACAACGTAGCTACAAATGAGGGAAAAAAGAATTTCTCCAAATATGAAGTGCATATTTTAGCGTCTAAGGTAGAGGAACGCCAAACCATTCTATCTGGTAGTTCATCTGCCGGTGTGACAAACAAAAAAATTGTTGAATGGCAGCATGCATCTGCCAATTTTAATGCAGTCAGCTCAACAAACCAGACAATGACAGAAAAAAAATGTGTTGCTTGAAAATCAGATGCCAAAAAAACATATTTTAGCACACTAGTACAGCGAGTTAGCACATGAAGGAGGACCCTCAACAGGGACTCTTTTCGACTTGGACAACCAATTATGTGCACCAGTGCCGGTGGTTTAAATGGCTCGTCATTGGTTCAGTACGCATTTTGGGTGTCTCGAAAAGCACTATATAAATGAAACATACATTAATTCATTCATGCTATAATTTCAGAAAGGGCTCTGTCAGGAATTATACCTCATGGACATCTGGATGTGGCGTGTTACACGGGCATAACAGAGTCAGGTAAATCCACCAGATATTATACACAAATGGAAAAGATATCTGCCATAAATATTCCGAGTATAAGTGTCCCATAATGTCCTTTCATTATCATATGCAGTGACCAAGATTCCGGAGTGTGATGCTGGACCAAGCAGACCTACATTCACCCCTGCAGCAGAATCTGTTCTGGTCTCATAAGGCACATCCACTGTATGTGGCCGTGTTCATACAGACACAGTCATGGACCTATAAAAACAGTCAGTGGAATAATTGAGGAATATTAGTGAACAGTTTAAGGAAATTAAAGGGGTTTTGGGTGAAATTTGCTCTGCATTAAAATCATCAGTTATAAAGAATACCTGTGTTTGTTTTACATTCTCCTGCACATATTCTCAGAGCAGAGAGGTCAGCCACTTCAGGATAGGGCTCAGCAACAATGTCATCTGTCTATGCGCAGTGTTGTCTAACAAAGCTGAAATGACATGATGATGCTGCTTGTCGCATATTAACACAAAGGCCTTTTTTATGCCTATAACATGAGGGTGCACATCAGTTGGTGTCTACTTTGACTGTTCAGTATGCAGTCATCTAATTTAGATTATATGCAATAAATACAGTAGTTTTATATGTATATGTTAAAAAATGTATATGTTGATTCACTCAACATTAGGTATGTAACACAATTTTATGGCATTCAAATTTAATGATTCAATTACATTTCAGTATACATTTGCAGTGTTTAAGCTGCGTTGCTCTACATCAGCATCTGTGCCTTTTATTGAGTGTTTATGCTTTAATTGCCAAAGACAGCTGTCATGCCAAATCTCTTCCTCCATCTGAATTCCTTCCGCCTGTGACCTAACGCTCAACTGTTAGGCCGATGATCCGATCACAATGATGCAGTTTCAAGATGCCATGTATATTTCAAGTAACCCTGTAAAGCTTCCAGTTCGCCCTTAGCACTGCAGCATAGAGTAGTGATGTACTGTAGGCAAGACCACCTAAACCGAGACCAAGTTATTACCAAGACCAGACAACGTCAAGACCGAAGCAACGTCAAGACCATGGCTGGGCTAGACGAAGTCAAGATAAAAAACAAGCACAACACAGCGCACTATAAAATGTAGGGTATAGGCAGCATCTTGGGGATAGACAATATGACCTTGAATTTGAGTCACAGTATAATTTGAATCATGGATATTTTTTATTAATATGGTTCTGTACACAGGTAACATTTTTTTCCAAATAAGATGCATTTGAACTTTAAAGCAGAATATTTATACCTAATCACAATACTGTGTTAAGCCCTTGAGTCCTATCCATTGTTTGAGATTTTTCTATCCCTTTGATTTTAAGCTTATTACATTGTATGTACATGAGTTATGGTTGTGTTTTCAGGGCAGTCTTGGCTATGTCATAATTTGATGTGCTGACACAATCTTGAAATCATCCCTTTTAATAAAAAAAACTACTTGTGCTTATTGCTACAGTATATCTCAATTTTTTGGCTCATCTAATATAAAAATTAGACACTGCAAACAGAATCTTATACATGTTGAGGTTGAATTCTCTAAGTTGTGGAAAATAAATTTGAGAACATAACTTTTAGTCAGCATTTTAGCCTCAAACAACAAACCAACACTGTGTCACGTCATTGTGTTTACCTGTGGGAGGTGTTCCGATTACACGATGGGCATATTCTATTTTTTCTGTAATTGTCTTCCTAATAAACAGAATGCTGCATTTTGTTGTTTGTAGTAGAAATACAGCCCGTTTTGAGGGTTTTTCAATCCGTTTATTTACAGACTTACAGTACAATTGTAAAATAAATATTTTTGTAACACTTTCTTGGAAGCCCATATACATAAACAAAAGAAGAAAACACCCCCCTTCATTTTCTTTCCCACATTAACTCTTTCGGTAACAAAACAACATTTAAAAACTGAATAACTCTGCAGTCCATTAACACAATCACAAAATGCATGAACGCCTGTAGTGACACAGGGCATATTTAACTCGACTCAAAAACTGTCTCTGTAACAAGTAGGCCTGTTTATGACCTGTCCTTTTTGTGTTGTCTGCATGTACTCTTTCTACACAAAGATGGAGTTACAGTCCAGCGGTTGTGGTTTACACTTTCTCTTACGGCGTCATCAAGGTGCCTGTACACTTCAACCTCCTTAGCAGGGTTGTCATTATTTGGAGGGCTCTACACCTCCTGTCCTTCTCCAGTGGCACTATGTCCATACCCTGAGTGGGCAACGGGACTGTGGATATGAGGGACATGAGTGGGCTCTCCCTCCTCTCACCACTCTCCACTTCGTCCAAGAACAACCCATGCCTCAACCCTTGAATCATTCTGGCACGGTATCTGAGATGTTTGGGAGTAGCTGAGCATGATGGAGCACTTTAGTGTTTCTCCTGTCCAGAACATGATTAAGCACTACGACAAGGCTTCTAGTAATGGCATGGGCCATGGGCATGGGCCTTTCCAGGGGGCTTGTAGTTTGGGGCTCCAAACTCTCCCTTTTGCGCTGTCTCTCACATAGGCAAGGTCCCCCACACTGCAAGTTTGGTCTCGGAGACTAAGGTCATGTATTCTCTTCTGCTTTACCTGTGCAGTTTGCAAAAGTTGCCATGCTAATTCATGATCCAGCCTTTCTCCTAAAGTTTCTGCAAATTCTTTGTGGGCGTCGGATGACATTAGGGTTGGCAGCATGCAAGAATATGTCTCTCTGCCCAGCATCATCCGATTGGATGTGAACCCCTGTACAAAAATGTGGTGTGCTTCCGTCGGCTGCTGTGAGCAATGTTAAATACACTTCCCAGTCTTTTTGGCTTGAATCCACATATCATCAGATCATCTGGAAAAGGGTTCTGCTGACACTGTCAACCTGCCCATTTGGGTGTGGATGGTAAGGGTTTATCTAGGTTTTTGTAACTTGGAGTAAGTGGCAGACTTGTGTGAATGATGCACGTAGTTTCAGCTTTGGTCAGTATGTAATTCCGGGGGAGCTACAAAACGGGCAATGAACCTGTGACCTCAGCTGTCTGTTCAAGTATGGGGAATGCCTGCACCTAGCAGGTGGTTGATAATTGCCACTATGGATTTTTTTCCTTCTTGGGAGATAGGAAATGGGCCCCAACAATGTCTAAGTGCAGCTGGTGCATAGGTGTTCCAGCCTGGTAAGACTGAAGTGGTGTGTTACCAGCTGACCCTACTGATTTATGTGATTGACACTGAGGATATTTCTTTATGAATTCTTCCCATTCTGTGCCAGAAAAAGTGTTGTTGTACACATTGCAGTGTTTTTTCCCATTCCGAGGTGGCCAGAAATAGGTGGGCTATGACAGAAGCTGATAACTGTTTTATGAGCAATTTAGACACCGATAAGCACAGCAGTGGAAAGGTTCTAATACCATTATCCCACCTGTAGTATAGCACTCCTTGATACTGTTCTACTTGAGTCTAGGACGTTCTGTGGCTTCAGGTGTGCAATGTGATACCGCAGAAGGTATGTGCTTGTTTGTAAATGGTGGGCTGGTTTGCAGCAGTCGTTGTCTGTCTGTTCACAATAACAATGCCTTGGTTGATTTATTATTATTAACCTCTGGAGAGGTTTCAGTAAGGGAAGGGTGAGCTTCATCCAATATGCCTAAGCAGGTACCTTGGGACAAGCGAATACCTCCAGAAGACAGACTGCATATTTGAAGAGGCATCTTTTCATTCACTTCCAGAGGAAACGCCATCTGCTAGTCCCACTGACTCCAATACAGCAGTCACTCCAGGCCTTGGGTCCTCGACAAGTCCCCGTACATTGCACTCATTTTGTTGCAGGAGGGTGGAGGGTTCTGTTAACAGCACTCTTCACACAGTGTAACTTCCAGCTGACTCACATTTAATGTTGATGGGAACAGGTTCACCATCAGTGAAAAGAGTGAAAACCCTAGGATCCTTTTGTATAGTTATGTTAGCTTCTAACATGAAATCTGGTCCAAAGAGCAGGGGGGGTTTGGATTAGTGTTACATAAACTGCCCAGTCCACACTTTTGCTTCCTATCTGTAGCATCACCTTGTACCCTATCAAGATGCCCATTGCTTTACTGAACTCTGCATTTTGCAGGCATACCCTTTTGGTGTCCTTCTGATTCTCTAAATGGAGCTGTTTAAACACTTCAGAGAACATATCAGTAGTCTCAGCTCAAGTATCGATGGCGCATATAAAGGCAGCTGATTTACTCTAACAGGGACCTACAACCTTGGCCCCTCACCAGTCATTTTACTCAATGTAATGAATGGTGCAGGATGTTGTTCATTTTCAGTTCTGTCTGGTTTATTTTATTTGGCCACAGTGATTGCTGGCCAGGTCCAGACCTTCTGACCTGGCTGCCATCAGTTTCCCTGTGCCTTGGGGCAAGGGGATCTGGAGCACTGTTTCTTGAAATGACCAGATTTGCCGTACTGAAAACAAACTGCCCTGAGGCCTGTACTATGAAGCGGGGTTACTGGCTTATCGCGGTAACTTGTCGGATTAAAGGTAGTCTGGGCAAAACGTAGGCGAATGAATATGAAGTCCATTTAAACTGTGGTATCTTACATCCGACAAGTTACCCCGATAAGCCAGTAACTCCGCTTCGCAGTGCAGGCCACTGGTCTTGCCCTGCTTCCCAGTTGTGTTACTTGTACTTAGTTCTTGTTTTCTGTCTGTTCTTCACCCCTTGTGGTTCTTTATTTTGTACATTTCCTGTTTTGTTCAATTTTGATTTTTTGTTTTGTTCATTTTCCTTAATGAACCCCCATCTCTTGAGCTGCTATGTGGACCGCCGTCTTTTCCCTGCTTGTGGAATGCTGTCCCCAAGCCATAGGCACTTATGCACCTCCATACCATTATGGATGCTGGCTTTTGAACTATCTGCTGATAACAAGCTGGATGCTCCCTCTTCCCCTTAGCCCAGAGGATACTATGTCCATGATTTCCATAGAAAATTAGAATTGCTGATCTGTCAGTCCATAGCACAGTTTTCCATTTTTCCTCAGTCCATCTTAGATGACCTGGGCCCCAGAGAAGTTGGCGACGCTTCTGGATCATGTTTAGATATGATTTCTTTTTTGCATGGTAGAATTTGTGGATCTGCATTTGTGGATGTAAAAATTAACTTTTCACAGACAATGGTTTTCGGAAGTGTTCCTGAGCCCATGCAGTGATTTCTAATAAAGAACTGTCCATTTTTAATGGAGCATCTCCTGAGAACCTGAAGATCAGAGCTGTGCAGTGTTGGTTTTTGAACTTATCCCTTGTATACAAATTCTCTAGATTCCCTAGATTATTAAACACTGTAGAGTACAAAATACTAAATTCTTTGCTATATAATGTTGAGGAACATAGTGCAACAAGAATAATTTCCCCATGCAGTCTTTAACAGTGGTGAACCTGTCCTCATCTTCACTGCACAGAATCTCTTTGAGAAGCTATTTTTATACCCAAATATTTTATTGATCTGTTGCCAATTAAACTCAATTATTAGTGATCAACCATGCAATTAACCTTGTGATTTCTTTTAGCATTACACAACTTCTACAATCTTTTGTTGCCCTGGTCCCAACTATCTTGAAACTTATTGTTGGCATTAAATTCATATTGAGCATACATTTGTCATAAAACAATAAAAAAATCTGTTTCAATTTTTGATTTGCTGTCTTTGTTTGGAAACAGGGTTGGACTATCAAAGCCAGGTACTTACTTTTACTTCAGTAATATTTCACTGGATGATGAGTACCATTTTTGCATGACATCTGTACTTTCACTTTTGTGTGAAAATTGAGTACCTTTTCTACCGCTGTGTAACTTGAAACTTCATAAGCAAGAAAACAACTTCACTGAAAAGACCTCAATAGCTATATTGTCAGGAGCAATTGCCCTGGTACGGTCTCCCAAGGCCTGGCCTAGTTCAAAGAAAAAATTTGGGTCCGCCCTCCTATAAGCCGACCACCTGCAGGGGGAGCCGTGAGGCTGGGTGCAATGTCGATAGAGTGGCAATCAAAGATGGGGGCCTTGGTGGATCGATCATCGACTTCCAAATCTGCAGCTAGGACCATTAAATGTATAATCAAACCAGCAGATAAGGGAGCTGGTATTGTTATACGAGGCAAACAACAATATGTACTGGAGGCTAAAAGACAACTAAACAATCCAACACATTATACCAAATAGTATATTACATTACATTAGATATTACATGAAATGACAAAAAAAATGGATCTGCTTAATTTTTCCTCCAGTATTTTAAAATTTATTTTATTTCTTTTTTAATTTCTTTTTTTTTCCTGAACTTGTGCATAACTTATAAGTTAGAGCGGGTGTTTGTGGTCAACCAATCAGCAATCTCGTAAAAATCCACAACCTGGTGAAACAGTAAATGAAAAAATGTTCAGAAAGCACCTTCCAAGAACTACAGTTAGGCTGAGTTTTTGCAGTGGTTCCTGAAAAAGGTTCCTGTGGTGGGAAAGTCTGCTAAGGAACTTATACTTATACAAATTATACAAATTGTATAAATGCAATTACAGTAGAGTTACACGTTCTAAAATGAAAGCATTAGTTATAGATACTTGACATTTTTGAGACCCCCCCCCCCTTTTTTCTCCTTTTTATTTCCACCTCCCCCTCCCAACTCAGAATACTGCATTATTTTTAATTCCTATTACAAAAAAAAACCACAATCATTGTTAAGACCCTTGATTACATCAAAAATGTATTAATCAGTATTGAGTACCAAACCAAAGTGCAACCCAGCCTTACGCTGAACCCGAGCTGTGCGCTGTCGTGAGCTGTGAGCTGGAACGGAAGGAGCGATGAAGACAGACTGGGAAGGAAGGACCGGGGAGGCAGGCAGGAACAGGCAGGGAGGCAGGAGCGTTGACACAAGCAAGGCAAGCGAGATGGCAGAGGGCAAAACAAGGCATTCAAGACAAGCGGGGAAGACAGGAGACAAAGAAATGCTTGGTAAGTGTCAATCGCATGGCAACAATACTATGCAACGTCTGGGAGATTGCATCCGTATTAAGTAACATGCTGATTAAGCAGTGATTGTCCACCGCTGTGCTGCTCCGCCGCTGTGGGTTTGACACATATATTACAAAATAAAAAATGCCCAAAATTTAAAATAAAATGCAATTGATAAAACATATGAGGAAAGTAAATCATAGAACAGGGAAATTAATGGCCAAGAAATGCAGAAGCTAATGGGAAGGGAATAAAGAAAAGGGCCAGTAGAGGAGAAAAAGAAAGTAAGGGCGTTAGGTGTCATGCTTCGGGGTCGGCGAGCGGAGGAACAGAGGAAAGGAGCCGGGAAGTCGGGGTAAACGGGGATTTAATGAAGAAGACGGGATGGAAGGAACACCAGACAGCAAACACTGGCAACAACATTAATGACGGATCTGGGGTAGACTGACTAAGACAAGGACTAAATACACAGGACACGCTGGCAGAAACACCCATCAGGTGAGAACAATCAGGTAAAAACAAGAGGTAATGAGGTAGGCGTGGCACACGCGAGGATTGTTTGGAGCGGGATGTAACAGAACCCCCCCCCCCAAAGGCGCACACACCGAGCGCCCCTCAGGAGAGGTGACGGACGGGACAAGGCGAACCTGGAAGACAAAACCAAAACCATTAACAGGGATCAGGGAACAAGACCGAGACACAAAACAGGCACAAGGACAGAAACCAGGACAGGACGCGACACAAGACAGGGAATGCAGACAGGCAGACCAGAATGGGAGAGACAGAGGGAACACCCACAGGCGTAACAAAAGGGCCAGGAGTGAAAGGAGGCACAAAAGGGCCGGGAGTGAACGGAGGGACAAAACCAGTCGGGACAAAAGGAGGAGGAGCAGACGAGACAGACACAGGAGGAGGACACCGGGGCGCCCGAAGGTACCCAGGCAGGCAACGGGCAGTGGCCGGAGGGGCCGCAGGCATGGGGAAGGCAGGAGCAGAAGGGGGCCCCGCAGGGGCCAAGGAGACGGGCCAAGGGACTCGGCGGGGTGCACCTTGCGGGTAGCGGCGATGTCTCCCCAGGCTAGCGGGGAGCTCCCTGGTGCCTTGCTGTTTGGGGATTTGAACCAGCAGTCTTTCAATTACAAGTATAGTTTCCTAATATTTAAGACACCACTGCTCACATATCCATACCCCTATGGCTCTTTTCATAATCGTGCGTGTCTGTTTGTGTGAGTGCTGTTATTTCCCCTGTTGGCTTGCTGGATGGGGGTGAGCAGGTAGGGGCACAAAGGGTAACTACTGTTCCTAAACAGCCAGCAGTCCCCAAAGCCACCACCTACTGCTACCTGGCAGAGAGCAGAGTTGGCCCAGATGAATACATCATGGGTGCTCACTGGACGCTAAGTCAATGAAGGCACCCTGATAGTTGCAGGCCACCTGAATATTAATAGCTGGATAGCCTTTCTGGTAGTAGTACACCAGCTCTTTGATGGATGACCTGGCAATTGGTATGAAGGTGTCGTCAATCAGACCAATGACTAGAGGAATGCCAGCAATGGTGTGGAAACCTTGGTTGCTCTGGTGATCTCCTCCACTGTAGTTGGAAAGGTCATCCTCTGACCAGACTGGAACAGCACCTGGGTGACAGCTGTCGCAGCTCTGCTGACAGATGCCTTACTGAGACCAAAGCCATCTCCCAGCACCTTGAAAAATCTGCTCAAGCTGCAAAAATGCAGTGCAGCCAAAAGCCAGACAGTTGGACTTAAGGTAAAGTTACGCCTAGTGGCCCAAATCAGATGAGGCTGAACTAAATCCAGCAACTCCTTTTTGTTGGCCAAATTGAGGTGATACTTTCAGATGATTGTGTCATCTGAAAGGACCTCAAGGGGGTAAAAAATGGTGCATATAAATGCATATATGTACACCACCCTACTATGACACCTGTGACAGTGATTCAAAGCAATAATGCTGCCATTGCTCTATGGCCGTCACAAGTTCCAACATCATTTATAATGAACAGGAAATTACAAACCTACTTGGAGTTGATTGAAAGGCAGTTGTCATTGGTGGTCATATCTATGTATATGGAATTGTTATTAGTAGCAGTCATTTTTGAGTGGTGTAGACTATTTAACGTAGACATTTATTTGATACATTCATTATTCCTGTTGAAAGGGAACAGCTGGTTTAAATACCTGGTCATTTTGACAGAAAATGTGTGAAATGAGATGTTAAAGGAACAGCAACTGTCAGTCCCTGAAGATTGTGTTAGGGTTTTGTATTAAAACAGCAGCATTCTCTTCTTGTCCCAACCTTACTGCTTCTTCGGTTTGAAACTAAATGAAAGTGCTTCATACCTAGGCCTACATGTTTTTGCCCATATTTATAATCAAGTGGAAGAGTGGAGTCAAATACTTATTTTAATATCAAGTTGATACAGCAATGTCAACATTCCTTGAGCAAAGACACACTATGCAACAATCTACCTCAAAGTAACCAACAAAAAGGGAATGAAATTTATTACAAACGTCAACAGCACAGCTAGCACTGATAATAGGCCGGGTAGCATGCTAACTTGTGTTGTTTTGGTGACATAGTTGGTGATGTACTGTGGCAGTTTGTTTGACATTCGCGGGGTATACTGTCCCAGACCACAGAATAGTAGCTGTTTGTGGCTATTTGGAACACAGATGTGTTTCTCTCCTTTACATGACCATATACTATCACAATTAATTAGAGGATGATACCAATACCACTTGACTATAATATAGATGCTTCAAACAGTGCTTAATTATTTCATGCTGTCGCTTTAATGGATACAGATGTACAAATGTATTCATCACTTGATACACTATGCAACACTGCCTCAGCTGAGCCCCGTTGGCCAGACTGTGTCTGTTTCCTTATCCTACAACAAGGATGAGGGGTTGGACTTTGGGAAGCATGTAGGCCTGATATCCAAAAAAAAAAAAATAGATGAAGGGATGGAGGTCATCCCGCCATCAACCCTTCCTCTTATGCACCTTAAGGGGACCTAACACTGCTACTAGGGGGTCTACCTGGCTAGGGAACCCCTCACCCAGCAACTCCCACAGCCAGGCTACCTTTTCCGTGGACAGCTAGCACAGGGAGCTGCTGGAGACCTCCAGGGGTTCCGGCCTCCTCCTGGCCCAGCCCTTCTGTCTACCCCACTTAGAGGGGCCCTCATATTGTGCAATAGGCAGGTCCTGCTGCAGGGCCTCCTGCTTGCAAAGCCGGACAGCCCTGCAGAGCTGCTCCTGCTCCAGGTAGCCTCTCACAGGCGTGCCTTGCAGGTCCTTCATGTGCTGGTCCTCCACCTCCAGCACCTCGCGGCTCTTCTGGGCCAGCTGACATTCCAAACTGAGACACACCTCCTCCCGGCCAACCAACACTGTCTCGTGGCCCAGTAATGCCGCATTCACTGCCACAGCCAGGCACACATGGAGGTCACACTCCTGCTCCAAGCTGGCCAGCTCCCTGCACAGCCACTCCAGCTCCTGCCACTCTTGCATCACGGACTCCCACAGCCACTCCCGGTCTTGATGGGACCGCTAAGCTACCGCTGGTCCCCCAAGCTGGAGCAAGCTTGGCAGATAACGGTGATCAGCACCATCTCCAGCCGCGCAAACAGGATTGCTTCCAGGATCCAACTTCTGACACCAGTGTGGTGCTGGGCAGACTGAGGCATTGTGGGAGCAGAGGGAGACAAGACTTGCTTACTGGAAAAATGCGGTCTTTAATTGTAGTCTCTAACAGGACTACAACAGTCACCCAATGAGCAGTGAACCAAATACACACAGTGAAAACACATGATTGTCAGACGCCAAACTGTAAGATGCACGCATGGTGGGACATAGGGAAATGCAACCATTAACACTGACAACAATACAACAAGGGCTATTTACAGTTGCATGTGGGGCATGCTGGGACATGCACCCCATCGACGCTATAATACTGATCAACTCATTCTTACTGATGAACTCATTCAGCTGTGACAAGTGTAATAGTCAGTTCCATCTGTACAGTCTTTGTGTGCCCAGCCTTTACAGGACTAGCAGTGAAGTCAGACCTCCTTTGACCTGGAGTAGTTCTCCAAGCACACAACTCAGAATTCATCTTCATAGGATGAGTCCCAAATTTGCTGCATCTCTCTAGGGTTCTGTTTTTCTGGTGTTGCTGCACTTCACAATTCTTTTAGCTTTAGACATTCTTTTCTCAGCCTCCAGAATGATTTTTCATAGGAGGATTTGTAAGGACAGTGGTCTCTCTCTTTTTCCTCCCATTTGGGGTTTGCATTCTTGCTCCAGCTTTTGGATGAAGACAGATGGAACTGGATGAAATAGTTTTTCCATAGTAGAGATTGATGACTCAGGATCAGCCACAAGCACCACGCATGATATGACAGGGGAAGATGCTGCTGTCAGGGTGTTGTCAGCACCTGTTTGTCCAAATCTTTCGCATCTTCTCCCAGTTTGGCCAGCAGGTGATTTGAAGAACTGAGGGGAGACTGCGGCCCTAAGGAAGTAATGGCCACGATGGAGTGGGCCTGATGTAGAAGGGCCTGGTGGAGCCATGGCCGATATAGATGGGCCAAGTGTGGAGTAGGCCAGAGAATCACACTGCCAGGTGCCAGGTGTTGCTGGGCCAAGAGGAGGTGACTGAGGGGTGGAAAGCACAGACCACATGTAGACCACATACATCGATGCCCCCAGGACCCCATCAAGTGTTTCTGGCCTTAGGATGGCCAACATTCACTCCTCCCCGGGAGTGAGAGGAGGCAGACTAATGCTTCCACTATCAGTTTTCTCTTGCTCCCTCCTGAGTGCTGCAGCCTTCTGTTTGGTGACACTGGTGTAGACCCTTCACTTCCCCCTCACATACTCTGCTGTTTTTCTCTAGCCACAGCCCACAGAATTTATTTTTTCTATGGTGTCCTCCCAAGCTTTTTTATTTTTTTTGTGCTATTTTGTTGTGGCATTTTTCAGCATTGAGAAAATGATTTTCGTGTTCTTTTCCACTTCCTCCACCAGCACAGCAAACTCTGTGGATGTAAATTGTGGCTTATGTGTGTGTGTGCCATGCTTACTTTGGCACGTAAGACCACTAGCACAAGGGTTTAAATAGTGTACAGCATGTTCAAGAAGTACACCTGTGCCAAATCTCCGAATTTGCTTAAGTATTCACCTGAAGGTAAAGTGATAAACAGAGCATGATAAAGGACAGGTTTTATTATCCCCTGTATGTGTATACATGTGTATATTTGTAGCCCCATGCAGAAGATTGAGTGTTGTGCAGTATATTCATTATACAAATGCCTTCAGACAACAGACACCTTGGGAACATTACAAAAATAAAGAATAAAGAAACATATCAGCGGTTGGGTACAACCCCATGTGTTCCTGTCACGCCCTGCATCCCTTTCCCCTTCTTCTCTCCATTGTGTGGCCCTAATGAACCATAACTGTTACTTGTTTAATCTTACCTCTTGTTACAGCCCTTGCGTGGTTCACCCCAAGTGCCTCTCATCTGCGCCCTCATCAGTGATGGATATAGTCCCTCCCTGTCTCAAGCTCCCCAGTCCAGTCATTAATGTTGCTGCTTGCATGTGCTTCCCAGATTTTCTCACTCCTAATATTCTTGTAACTTCTCTGATGGGTTTTTTCTGTTTTCGCAGCTTAAGTGGCTTGTTTCACCGGGATGGAGAGCTCCTTTGACCACATGTTGTGGCTTCACAGCAAAATTTTCCAAATGCAAACACCATACCTGGAATGAACTCTAGAACTTTTATCTGCTTAACTGATGATGAAATAATGAAGGATTCTGATGAAATTCTGTTAAAGACTTCTTGCCATAAATGTTGAACAGGAGGGTAGAACCAGAGGTTAGTGACAATAGTCATCTCAGGTGTTGTGGATGTGCAGTATATGTACATGTCAGAGTCAGTAAGACCCAACTTATACCTCTTGTGCTGGGTTAATTAATTTAATTCTGTCTATTATCTTGTATTGTATTATTGTAAATTAGTGTTGTTAGTCATTGTTCCTGCAAGTACGGGTCCAGAATTCAATGTTTGGTTATTTTTAATAAGTCTTCTTCCTATGCTTTAATTGGGATGGAAATTATTGTATCTATAGCTGATATTACTTTGTATAATTTGGTAATTTGGAAAGGATCTTCTTTTGGTCCATTTTTTATTGATTTCCTCTGCTAATGGGGGAGGGAGTTATTATTTGATATATTCATTTTATATATTAGAACAGACTTTAAATGGAAGTATTGAAGTATTCATTCCCGATGTTGTCCTTCTGGGCTAGATGTTGAAAAGTAATAAGGCTGTCATTCAGGAATAGCCGGTGGAGGTGTGTGATATCACTTTGTTTCCACCTGTTAAAGATAAGTGTTTTTTTGTTGAACACTATTCCACAGTGTGTACACTGGAGTGTATTTATGTACATGATCTCTGTGTACGTTTGACGTTTTTGTTTATTTTCTGCCAGGCTGTCAGAGCCGTCTGCCATCCATCCATAAACATGTGGCGCATTCATTGTAGGTCAGTTTAAGTACATCAATATGAGGGAGTTTGTTTCTCCAGGTCTTGCAGGAGAGCAAGTACATGCACTGTGGCTTCAGACTGCGAGGACACACTATTTCCTTTGAAACTATTTTTTATTCATTTTAACTGAAAGAATTATTTTTTTAGCCAACCAGCTATCGAACTAATTGATCCACCTGCGAGGCATGTTGGCAAGGCAGATGTCACTTGAATCCTCCTTAATGGTGATATAATTTGTATGTAATCTCATATAACTATATAATTCTAGGGGCCCAGCCAGGCATAGCCTGAAGGAATAAAATGTGTCCACCCTCCTGTGGGCCCACCACCTGCAGGGGGATCCGTGGGGGTCGGGTGCAATGTAGATTGAGTGACAGTTGAAAACAAGAGCCTCCACAGACTGATAGTGAGCTACCAAAACTGGCTTTTGGCACATGGAATGTAAACTTTCTGCCAGGAAAGGAGTCTAGGCTGATGTGGGACAGAGAGATACCTACTAGTAGTTGTCTGGCCCACCTCAATAGATGGCTCACACTCTGGAACCGAACTCCTGGTAGCCGTACATTGGAATTCACCCTGGTAAATGTGAGGGTCACCTCCCTTCGACTTAGAGACTGGGGTCGAGTTCTGACTATTGCCTGTACATACACCAGTTTAGAGTATCTGGCCTTCTTGGAGACCTTGGATTGAGTGCTGGAAAGTGCCCCTTCTGAGGACTTCATTATTCTGTTGGAGGACTTTAACACTTGTGTGAGTAATGAGAGTGAAACCTGGAAGGGTGTGATTGGAAGGAATGACCTGCCTGATTGGAATCCAAGTGGTGATCAGTTATTGGACTTCTGTAGTAATCACAGTTTGTCCTTCACAAACACAATGTTCGAATATAAGGCAGTTCATAAGTACACCTGCCACTAGAGCACCTTAGGCTGCAGTTCAATGATCGATTTTGTAATCGTATTGTCTGCATGTTTTGGACACGGGTGATGACAGGAGCTGAGCTGTCAACTGTTCAACACCTGGTGATGACTTGGATCCAGTGGTGGGGAAGATGCTGGATAGACCAGGTGGACCCAAATTCATTCTGTCTACTGCTCAACTATATCCCCCTTTTTTGTAACTTAAATTTTATTAATTTTTCCAACAATACATATGAATAATAAAAAAACAAAAACAAATAATCATACCAGTGTCACACATGAATGAAACATACTATTCTAAACTCTAGATTTCCCTATCTCCAATGGTGTCACGTGAAGGGAATTATATATGATCCACTTGTCCCATTTTTCCACAAAAGCCGTTTATTGAATCCTTACTCTTTCAAGTTCAAATATCTCCTCGACGGTGTCCTTCCATTCATCCACAAATTCACCAAGTATAACTATATCCCCATTTGAGGTCAACAGTTCTCAATCCCTGCTACAAATAGCATGGTTAAAGCCCTGCTTCCCTGTCCTAAGTCACCTGATGACTCGACAGAATCTTCTCGTGGCCGACCAAAATCACTTAACTCCTCCCACACCAGACTTTTTGGTTCAGCAACTGCCAAATCCACTTTCACCTTACCCTGCTGGTACCTCTTCAGGAGTCCCACAGGCTAACAAAGCTGGAAGGCCTCCATATTCAGTCTGACAGATGCCTTTACTACTGGTGTTGACCACTGTCCACTGTGATAGGCCCTATCAGCCATATGGGCACAGCTCTGCAGAGCCAGAAAGGAACAAACTAAAAGTAAACACAAAGAAACTCACCAGAGAACACAACCAGGGATACAAAACTTGGAGTAAGACTGAGGGGAAGAAGCAGACCTACAACACACAGTAACATGTAAACATCTGCAACAAATGATGGGGGAACTGAACAAAGGCAGGCACTTAAATGCATGGATAACGAGAACTAACTAACTAAGGGCAGGTGTGGACCATCACAAAAAAAGCAGGACAACAAACAATTCACACACCCCAATTTTCGATCTTTGGATGTTTTACATGATGTGAAGATGGTCTAAGAACAAAATGGGGGGGGGGCATATTTGCAAGTCACACTGGTGCGTTTCTGGTCATACATAATTTTAATATCCCTAAGAAGTTTTGCTGTGCACAAAATTCGAACACTGTATTTCCCTGTAACATGTTTTTTTTGTCAAGTGATTCATGAAAATGGCCAGATTTAAGTGTAGTAGGCTACTGTCGTCATTTCATTTTCAAATTAATAATAAGGGTTTTTTTGCAAATTTCACTTAGATTCATCAGAGTATTACACACCAACAATCAAAATTATGTGGATAACATTGCCATGTAACTTTATTTTTTTTATCTGGGTCATGTGAGAACAAACCCCTTTGTTAATTCAGTAAGCCAGGCAAATGAAATTCCATTCTCATGCATTGCAGTGGATTTTGACAAGCAATTTTCATTGGATCATACCACTGTATGTCTAAGCTTTTTTATTTTGAGCATGAATCAGACAATAAAATCAATTCAGATTGCAAAATTACAACAACGGATTATTAAATGTAACATTTGTTTTTTAAATGCATCCTGACTTTTATGTAACAGGAAATCAATAATTACTCTATAATAGGATATAGCGAGACAAATGTTTGATTTAGGCCAGGAACCGAGTAGATTTTTTTATGAAGATTTAAAAAAAACCCACAAATTTAAGAAACTGATAAAAAGCAAAAAACAAACGATCTCATTTAGAGCTGTGGTAGCTGACTCTAGGCTTCTCCAAAGAGATAGATGTAGAAGATTATTTGACTTCTGGACTTATTGATGACTGGACCCATTTTAAACTAAACTAATTAGCTGTCTTGTCAGGGCTGATTGAGATGATTCTAAAATAAGGATTGAACTGAACTGAAGAATTGAACTGTCCGTAAAGCTGTCTGTAAAACTGCCTTCACCATCACCTCGTAAAATCTCCACAAATGTGTGTATATGATTAGTTTACAGATCAGGGCTTACTGCAGACAGGATAGGATACCATGAGACTGAAAACGGCACTTAACTGCAGATGGTGCCTGCAGCATATGGAAAACACATGAGGAGCATAACTGCTTTTGAGTTATTGATCACACTAAAATTAGTTTTGCACTGAGGGAGAACTTCAACCTGAAACATATTCCAGCAGACAACTAGAAACGATGAACCGCTCTGTACTTAAGTGGATCTGACCTATATTGTGTTTAAGAACAAATCAATATACAGAATTTTTGCTTTTCCACCTCTTCATTCAGAACTAAACTATAAAAAAGCAAATATGCCTAATCAATGGATATGATGTAAATGTTAGTATTATTAGCATGGACTGTAGCATGGACTGAAAATCACTGTCACTAAAAACCCACAGATCTATACCCCATTAAATCTAGAATGCTAACCAAACAGACAAATGTCCTGGTCAGATAGTTCTGTTAAGGACCCCTGATCTAGTGTATATAGTGTAAGTATGTATATGTATGAAATGGACAAATTGAAATCCAAAACTGTGTTTCACAATCCACTCAGAAACATGCAATGCATTCAGCGTCAGTTGAAGCACATCAAGACGAGGATGGAATATTCTGTGTGTCCCACTCTTGCAAGAGAGCAAGTACATGCACTACTACAGTTTAGGACTTCAAGGTCATAATATTTCCATTAAATTTATTTTTTACTCATCTTAATAGAAAGAATTATCATTTAACCTAATTTATTTGCATGCTAGGCGTGGTGACAAGGCAGATGCCACTTGAATCCTGTTCAGTTGTGATATACTTTGCATTTTCTTATATAGTTCTTAATACTATTACATGATATACTTCTTATATAGGCCTAATTTTATTAATCCATTTTGGGCTGTAACATTTGTGTTTGTGTGTAAATGTATGATACGTTTCAATTTTGATACACGTTCGGCTTTCTGAAAACCGGCATTTGGCCATGTAGACTAGCATGACTTAATACTCCATGGCCTGTCATAAAAAATGTACTTCAGTGCACTGAAGTCATTGTCAGCACGTGACACACCCATATTCTGGGGTTTCTCTACCCATAATGCTTCTCTAACCTAACCACAGACATTTATTGAATTCATATTTCACTTTCACTTTGGATAGTCTTGTGCACAGAAGCTTCATACTAAATTTGTCCATAGACACAGATGGTCATGTGCATGCATACAACAGTCTTGTTACTAGGCTTGGCTGGTATTAAGCTAATATGCCATAGCGTGGTCTTTTGAAACCCATACATCAAAATTAGCCAGGACCCCCAGATAAAAAAATTTCCTCACTCTGACTTTTTGCACGGGAAAATGAACCCCTATGTTCTCAGGTAATGTATGGTGATGGATTTGGCAGAGTGAATGGCAACTGTCATGTCTATATTGAGTTTTATTATGTTATATGAATAGAAATATGGATTATTCCCTGGAAGAGGATGACAAAAAACCCTACAAAGCAGATCTTCTTTTACAGCATTGTGTGTTCTATTATACTTAAACTTCATTTGCTTCTTCAAGGACATCACAGCTTCTTCTGAATTGCCAGGCAAAGTATTCCATTGAGAAAACCCTGCCAAATGCTAAAATTAATATCATCTCTATATACTGTCTAGAAATGGAAACCATGACTTGATAGTGAATGTTAATTAAGTCAGCACAGAGAAAATAAGGCAGATCTTAGGGACCTTTTCTGTATGAATATAGTCGGCCTTGACTAGCGGATCATAAAAGGCTTGATATGTTTTGTGTGTTATATTTTATACGTTATATGTAATATGCTTCATACGCTTTTCGATTCATGCATGTGTGTGCTTTGTTAATGAATATGTAAATTTCTATATGTGGCCAGGTTGAGTACATTTTTTAAAATACATCAATTTTGCAACATCTTGAAAGACCAATACTAGAACTTCATACAAAATACATGTCTGATTCTGACTGATACCATGTCCAAGAGCCATCTATCATTTCTACAGGAAAGCAAGTACAGCGGAAAAATCTGCTTGAATCCTAAACAGCCTTTTGTTGTTTTTTTTCCCCTGTTACTTTGGTTTCCTTTGAGTTGTTACTGTATTTTATTTGCTGAAGCCTAGCACAATGTGCCTCAGAAAAAAGTCAGCAACACAAATAATTTGATCTCCCTGACCTTGAACCATGTTATTAATAAGTATTTATTTTTTAAAAAATCAGTGCAACAGGCAAGTTAACATTTTCTTTATTAAACCCATTGCCAACCGCTACACATTTCAGATGTCTTAGAGTTGAAAAGCAAACCATATTCATCAAAGTACAATGAATTCTATTGAAAGTTCTTTCACCACAAATTTCCGAGACTGCCGGGTAAGTACGGTAGCTTGTTGTTAGTGATGTGCACAGCTTTTGAATTTTCGCTCCAAGGGACCACGAGACAGGAAGGTCAACAATGACAATGCCGATGTCCCCTCCATTCTCTGTGCTGCTCATTCATTTTTACGAGTGATACATAAATCCTTTCATACCAAAAACGAACATCTACAACTTGCATTGTTTCCACCCTACCCTACTGATTACTGCTTTGTCAATTTTGTCCCAGCTGCCATCACCTCCCTAGGCCTGGCCAAAATTTCCAGACTAAATCTCCCAGTAAACTCAAAGTTCTAGTGATTCCAGAGTTCTTAAACTTCACAAATGTATATATATAACATGATTGTATGGGGTAATATAATTTACAAAGAGTGTATTACATCTTACAATGTGCTCCCTGGAAGGGTTCCAGTTTGTGGTGGTATGGATTTTTGGAATGCTTGGGGCTGGACACTGCTCCGTCCATTTTTACTATAGGTCCTTAATAGACATGTTCTCTGTCTCTGTCTGTCTAGCTCTCTAAGTGAATATAAATTTCGAATCCTCTCCAAGCCTCCTGGCGCTGGCATCTGTTTTTGTGGTTCAATACAGAGTGACTAATGCCCTGCAAATACTGAGGACCTGCAAGAGGAGGCAGAGGATCTGGTAATCACATTGGGGGTTGGGGCTTGAATGCCCTGAGGCCACCTTTGTGCAATCACCCATCTTGAGCTGATGTCCTTGAAGTGTCACCATTTGTGTAGGTGTCTCTTATCGCTGAAAAGGCTATTCTATTGAAGCAATTCCTCTTTCATTAATTAGTTTTTATCATACTCTTTTGTGTGTTGTATCTTCTGGAAAGTAACAGTACTAACTTTATAATTAAATTTTTACAGTTTGTACATTTTATACAGTTTTGTATTCTTTTTAGATTAACTGAAGCAGATTTGGACAATTATATTAAACAGCCCAAAAGAAAAAAAATGCAACAACATCATAAAAATTCAGACTATCAGGCCATTGTCAGGTGCCATAGACTGAGCTAGCTTAATCACATATGAAGACCTGTGCAAAAAAGATAAATCAATAGTATAAAAATGTTACAAAAATATCAGACTAAAGTTGAGGGACAGTTTTCTGATGTAAATTCTTCAATAAACGGTGATCTTTGTTATGTTGAGGCAGCCACACATCGCTGTTCCTGATTAGCGTCTGGCTATTGATATTAACCTCACTGCTGCTGGAAGCTCGCTAAATGAATCATTGCTGCCACTCTCTAGCTCTCTATAGTGTCCTTCAGCACTGGCTGGGGAGTTCACAACACATTCACTACAGTATTTGGCAGAGTGCCTTTGCCGACCAAATCGATCACCCAAACAAACAGCCATTTCCACCCACACTGAATCCCATATACATCAACCTGGCAGCCTTTCATAATTTGATATTTACAATCTTTTTAATTTTTTTTCCAGCTCTCACATCACAACTGATAATTTTGATAAACTTCTCTGGACAACATGGATGATTGATTATTGTTATAAGAACTGAATCAATGTTAAGAAAGACAAGGCCAAAAAAGGCAGGCAGCTGGGAGAAGGGGTTGTATGGTAAATAACATCTTTACAGAAATGTATGATGGGCCCTGCTTTGCCAAGTAATTACTCGCACAGGCCCTCTGTAATAATTCCTATTACAACCAAAAGGGAAAAGTCTGTAACTCACAGCATTGGGACAAGGTGAAGGCAAGGCCAGGGATGCATGGATCAATATTTCATTTACTTGCTGAGGTTTAGCTTCCACCCCTGTATATTCTTCACAGCAAGAAAAGAGAGAGAGGCAGGGAAACAGCAAGAGAGAAATGGAATAAGTTTAGCTGAATATGCGACACAAGCTCTAATTTCCTTAGGGTGTTCATATGAGTTGGGGAAGACAGGGCCTGGTGATCAAGGTCATTCATTACCCACCACTGTCAGGAAACCAAACGGCCATTAGGGTTCTACGGTCCAACCAGCATCAATCAACAGCTGAATCAGCTTGTGAGAAAACAAAAATACATTTCCCTTTTGTTTGCACGTTAGCAGAAAAACGTGCCTAGAGCCCTCTCATAAATGTATCATTTGTTCGTCTCTTGCTTCTTGTGAGGCTGGAAGGAAATTAAAAAGCCTCGTGGATGAATATTTCCCTCATGCTATGGAATAAGCTGCAATTATATTTGCGACTTTTGTTTAGTTCAGGCCAAGTGGCAGTTCATTTATTGCTGAGAAGGGTGACTTCAAAGCACAGGGGCAAGCCAGGTTCCCTGTTTCCCCCTTGCTGTGCATTAACCTATTTCTTTAAATCAATTTATTTTATTTACGTGCAGTATCAGTAAATATCAAGTACCAGCCATTTAAAAAGGCTGAGTTTTAGCTCTGAATAAATATTAAATGACGCAGTTCATATCGAGTGAATTCTAATTCCTATTTCATCCCACCATCATGAATTTCACAGTAGTCATTCCAGCAGGAACAGGAGCGGGGGGGGGGGGGGGGGGGGGGGGGGGGGGGGGGGGGGGGGGGGGGGGGGGGGGGG
>JABFDZ020000008.1:23077120-23088065 GCA_019775955.2 Pollimyrus isidori
CAGCTCTGAGCCCAAACGGCCAGAGCCCATCCTCACCTCTGAGCCCAAACGGCCAGAGCCCATCCTCAGCTCTGAGCCCAAACGGCCAGAGCTCATCCTCAGCTCTGAGCCCAAACGGCCAGAGCCCATCCTCACCTCTGAGCCCAAACGGCCAGAGCCCATCCTCAGCTCTGAGCGTTTGCCACCAGAGCCCATCCTCAGCTCTGAGCCCAAACGGCTAGAGCCCACCCTCAGCTCTGATTCTTTGCCACCAGAGCCCATCCTCACCTCTGAGCGTTTGCCACCAGAGCCCATCCTCACCTCTGAGCGTTTGCCACCAGAGCCCATCAAGCATTCATAGGTGGACCTTGGCCTTAGCCTTGCATTTCCATGTCCCTGAGGGGAGATATTACTCCATGTTTGTAGTTGTGATTGTTTCCCGGACTAGCTCCCTATTTTGCTGTGTTCCCTAGTTGTGTTACTTTTAGTTATTTTTTGTCTCTTGTGATCCCCTTCTTTTTTGGTTCCCTCTTTGTGTTATCTTTGAGTTTATTAAAGTCTTCTGTTTATGAGCCACTCTATGGATCATCCCTCTTTTCCTTTCCCATGCCAACAATTCATATAATCAAGCCACGGTTTGACATAATAAATACTACATCCATTTCTATTGATTGAAAATCAATCTGTAATTATTTGAATAAGGTGACAAACTTTCGCATGCATAGAACCACATATAAAAATCGCCTATGGTCATGAGAATGTGAATCATGGTGTTTTTGCTAGTGACTATATAAATGGAAGGTTTAGAAGGGAACCGGTTTTCAGGGACCACCATGATTATTTGTGTACTGTTTGCACAATCTTTTTTTATCTATCTATCTATCTATCTATCTATCTATCTATCTATCTATCTATCTATCTATCTATCTACAGTATACACAGACACACACACACAGTGGTACCTCACAACTCAAACTTAATCCGTTTAGAACTCTTGATCAAATCCTAAAACGTTTGAGTTCTGATTGAATTTTCCCCATAATAAATACTGGAAAACCAATTCATTGATTCATGGCCCAAAAAAATTACACCTAAATTTGTTTCGGTTTTAGCATTTAAACACAAAATGAACCGAATAAAACAACATAAGCACAACACAAGCACATTTGTCAAAACAGTCATTTGTAAAGTAAAAAAATAAAAGTATCCAAATAATGTGTCCTACCCCGATCTTCTGCTTCTTCCATCTGCCACACCCCTTCTTTAACCCCGTTTAGAATCCCTGTGTACTCATCTGATTTTTGGTTGTTTTCATTAGCCCACCGTATTTCGTCTGCGTTTCAGTTTGTTTCCCCAGCCCAGTCCATTGTATTGTCCGTCTGCGTTTTGCCTGCCTTACCTGTAATTAAACCCCGTATTAAATTTAAATGTATTTTATTATTATATAATAATAATTACTGTTATTGTCTAAATGTATTTTTACTATCTAAATATATGTGTTCAGTTAGTGTAAACATGCAGGGTGCTATCACAGCTAATACGAGACTGAGACTGAAGCTTTACCCTTTGTTTCCACTGAGAGACATTTCCCCAGGCGTACAAGTTATATTAGGTCGGCATTCATGGTTTGACTTCTGACATTTAGATCGAGCTCTAGGTAATTTTTTTTCATACTGGTTGGTTCGACTTTTAAGAAATTCGAGTTCTAATGAGTTTGAGAACTGAGGTAACTCTGTATATGGGAGGGATTTGGAGACTCGGGTGTGGAATTGGACACAGGGAGCAGGGTCGGACAGGTCCTGACACAAATACAACAGCCCAACTCTAATAAAACAAAAATATATGACAAGATATTGGAAAAAATAATGCAATATATTTGTATGGACCATGTTGATACATGTAAAAAATATACAATAGTTTTTTTTTTACTCATTTTTAAAGTCCAACCATTTATTGAAATAATTACATCTGAAGGAAAACAAATCCTTCATCAAGAATAAATTATTTTCAACAAAACCATACAGGTATGTTCCACAATTATTGGCACCCTAGCATTTAATATTTTGTAAAAAACCCTATTGCCTGTAAAACAGCACTGAGTCTTCTCCTATAACATTTTAAAATGTTGGAGAACACAGAGCAGGGCTCCTGAGACCATTCCTCTTAACAGATTCTCTACAGATCACCCAGGGTCCTAGGACCTCTGCTTTGACCTAGTGCACTCTGCTCTTCAACTCAGCCCACAAGTTTTCAGTGGGGTTCAGGGCAAGGGAATTGGGACTTCGCCATCTTACTCAGCTGACTTCCACCGCTGGGCCCTGGAGGTTTCTTCCTTCTAGGGAGTTTTTCCTTGCTTACTGGGGGCTTTGGGTGGAGATACTGTAAAGCGCTTTTAATGTTGTGAAAACGCGCTATACAATAGAATTGAATTGAACAGAATACTTTTGAAGGTCACTTGTTGTCATCCTACAATTCATGAGAAACTGTTGAATAAGTGAACGATCATCTCTGACATTAGAATGTTGCTTCTGTCGTTTACCTGGCTGGTTTCTGGTTGGCCTAGTGTCTCCTGCTTCACTTTGTTCTTGGGTAGAGCTGTCTTAGATAATTTGAACCTGGAAGCAACCTGCAGCTCAGAGTAGCCTTCTGCCAGCAGAACCACAGTTAGACCAGGATTTAAAAATGCCGATTAGTTTAAAAATATAGGGTGGTCTTTTATTTTTCCCATCACGTGTGTGTGTGTGTGTGTGTGTGTGTGTGTGTGTATGTGGTGTGTGTGTCTGTATATATATATATATATATGCTCAGAGTAGCCTTCTGCCAGCAGAACCACAGTTAAACCAGGACTTAAAAATGCAGATTAGTTTAAAAATATAGGGTGGTCCACAGTACATATATAGCAGCCCACACTGTCCAGAGTGGGCCCTTGGTTGGATGTATGCTCTCACCTGGGATGACCGTACATGGAAACATGTCATTCGGTGTAAGCTCAAGCAGCACAGTTGCTGTGAGACTGGACGCAGGTGATGTGGCCCCTCCTGGGCTGGTAGCCGGCGACTCAGCTGGCAGGTGAGGTGACCCTCTCTGGGCCAGGATTCTGCAGTTGCTGAATACATACTGCAAAAAAAAAACAAAGGAGAAGGAAAATGGTTCTTAAGTTGTGCTGTTCACCAGTTTTGAGAACTATTTATTTGAAATGAGTAAAATGTTCTCAATTTCCACTAAGTTCGGAAATGAAAATACTAACCGATATGATATATCTAACATATCTATCCACACGGAATACAATATTCAACATGAGGTAGTGGCAGAGTAGTATAGCAATATAAAGTGGCAAAGTGGTTAGAATACAGAACATAATTCAGACGTATTACAGAATCAGCAATAAATAATAAAATCAGGAGTATTAATATTGCACATTAGTGTATGTTAAACAGTGTTGCATTGTGGCATTAAGGGAGAAGCTGTCCTTGAATCTTTATAGGCTTCTGCAGAAAGTCCTGAGCCACTTACCAGAGAGAGAAAAGGTGAAAAGTGTCAGTGCTAGGTGACTACAGTCTTCCATGATGCATTTCATCTGTCTGAGGGAGCGTGTCATATAAATGTCCTGAATTACTGGGAGCGGTGTGCCAATGCTCTTTTGAGCTATTTTTGACACATTGTAGGGCTTCCTTATCCTGTGGGAGTAGTTGCCATACCAGGACGTAATAAAACTCCATGGTACACCTGCAGAAGCTGGTGAGGACTTTAGTGGACATCAAAGCTTTCCTCAGATGTCTGAAGAAGTGAAACAGGGTGGTGGCAGCATCATGCTATGGGGGTGCTTCTAAGCACCAGGCACAGTCAAAATGGTCAAAACTGAGGGACACATAAATGCAGCCAAACACCGGAGCATCTGTGAAGAAAACCTCCTCCAGAGTGCACAAAAACTTAGACTGAAGCTACATTTCACCCTTCAACATCACACAGACCCAAAGAATGCAGCCAAAACAGCATTGCACTGGCATCGTGAGATGTTATGTCCTTGATAGGTTCAACCAGAGCCTGGACTTAATTTCATCAAACAGCTGTGAAGAAACCTGAAGATGGCAGATCACAGACGTGTGCCATCCAATGTGACAGTGCTGGAGAGGACCTGCAATAAAGAATGGGATAAAATCCAGAGGTGCAAAGCAAAGACGTATCCTAGAAAACTTGTAGCTATTTTTGCTGCCAAATGGGTTCCTATGAAGTATTAAATGAGGAGTCTGAATGCTTTTGTGACTAAAGGATTTCAGTTTTTGATTTTTTATAAATTTTCGAAAAACTCTACAATCGTTTTGACTGTCATTATGTGTTCATGAGTGTAGACTGATGGGTAAATATGGCAATTATACCCATTCAGGATTGAATCCATAACACATCTAGGAGTAACTGGTAGCATTACAGCGAGTTGTCGACGATTATTTTCATATAACCGTACACTTCAAAGTGGTTTATCCCTTATATAACTCAGTGTGCTTTGACTATGTATGCATGGGCACCTGCCGTTGTATGCCTGTATGCACTCTGCATACCCTTGGCATTTAGACTTTTTATTATTTGCCTAATGTTATGCTAATATAATTTTTTTTTTTCCATTGCTATGCCTGCAGCACAAACATGAAAAAGGAGCAGGGATACATGACTCTGGATTAAATATGAATCACAATTTTTTCACTCAGTCGAGATTGTGATTTTGTCTCATGATTCTTGAGCAATATATATAACGCTTTTGTTATTTTGCATTATATATTCATTATGAAGATTGGTAAACAATACGTAGAGTTGCACGACATTTCAGTTAACATGCTAACATCACCAGAGCTTAGGATACAACTACTAAAATAATGGAGACGATTGCATTGGATGATCGACCATTTTCCTCAGTGGAGGACAAAGGATTTTGTCAGTGTTGTGAATTGTATTAAGTAATTAAGCAATGTGATTTATGTTTTATAAAAAGATGATAAAAGAGGCATTGCTTATCAAATTTATGTCGAATACTGTGGACATTGTTAACAGAAAATGCCTTAATTTGAAGTACAGGAAGAAAAACTCATCAAAAAGAAGTTGTCTCCTCTACTGCTTCCACATGCCTTATGCTCGGATGTAATCCAATGAAAGGTCCACAGCATCAGTCACGTTTTTCTCCCCTTTACTTGCCTTTTCCGAATTCACAAGTCAATTCAAGTGAATGTCCACTTCTAACAACATCCATTCTGGTCATTATTAGTTATTATATGTTTCCACTACATGGCAGCCGGCTCATTCACTACTTCTAAGAGGTTTTAAAGTATCTGCCTGGGAAATCTTTGCAACAGATAAATGTAGAATCATTCAGCTTATCTGCGGCTGCAAGTTCAGCAGTTTTCAGATCAGCACGACCCCCCCCCCACTTCCCACCAAGTGGTTCAGAGGTTCGCTGATCATTGGTGTTAGTGATATTAGACAACAGCTATTGGTAAAAATGTCCAGATCAATGCACCACAAACAATATGATTGTTAATGAAATTAGACTATCATATTAACTATGTGAAACAGAAAGGAGTTTGTGGGGGGTGGAGGGTGGGGGGAATACATACCCAGAAATAAAATTCTGCGGGTGCTCCTGTATGTAAGCACAAATATTTATATTGAAACTGTCGTACAAAATAGGTTTGGTTTATCCTTCATCCTATGGAGCCTCTGGGCACAAGACGGGAAACCAACCCATCGCAGGGCACACTCAAACACCGTTCACTCACACACCATTCACAATTTCGTAACTTCACCTAGCCTCAGCATGTTTTTGGACTGTGTGAGTACCTGGAAGAGGAAGAAACCACAAGACAATGCAAGGAGAACATGCAAATTCCACACATGGAGCCACAGCAGAGACTCAAATCTTTGTCCCAGAGGTTTTACTCATCCTCTTTATGCAAAATATTTTGATTTTAAAGGGAGGAGAATTATTTTGTTAGGTGGTTTCTCCAAGCTTATTACTTCATTTCTAATTACAGTCAATGCCACTTCGATAGGAGCCCCTCAGGCAGAGTGCTGTCTTTGCCATCTCACAGTAAGGGTTACAGAAGCCCATTGGCCACCATTGAGACAAGGAGCCACATCATAATCTTTGAAATGAGTGTTTATTGATTCAACTCTGCTGGTTTATGAGTTGACTCATTACTGTTTCTCGGGGCATTTGAAGGTTGTATCCTTCAGTGATTTCTTTCAGTAAATATCAAAAAAGAAAGCGGGCCTAGTTATAATTTCTAAATCCTATAATTACATAGAGGCTGGATTAAACTTTGTTTAAATAAGTATACAGAAAAAAACATTTGATTGTTATCTTAAGGCTTCCCATATGGTGAATCCTGTAATATGGGGAGAACATTCAAAGATTCCACTCATGTGGGGTTCAAACTGCTGTTGCTGAGAGCATAAGACAATGGCACTAGCCAGCATTATGCCCCTATTATACAGAAATATTTTGGAATCTCTCACTCCTTAAAATCTTATAAAATGTGACTTTGAAATGACTGTGAAATGTGGATGGATAAAAACAGAAATGCAGGTTTGCCTGTAACATTGATTAATCTGAAACAATGGGTAACAGCCCCGGAAAGCTGCTGGTCTCACAAACAGACTGGATGGGTAAGACCCCCCCCTCGCCACACTCACACACACACACAAACTGCCTCTTTTATGTGCATAGATGTGGTGGCGCATGGATGGTGTGGCTTGATTAGGATCCTCTAGGGCGACCTTGATATAAAAAAAAACAGATTTTAGTGGCTTGGTTATCCCAAGCTTTCTAACACACTCCATCCTATCAGCCTTATGGAGCCCAAGTGGGAAACGTCACAAGTCTACCAAAGCTGAACCGGGATACAGTGAAATCTCACAGAATTGTATGGCTCAAAGCAAGAGATGCCACATTACACAGCACTAAAGGACAGAAAGAGGCAGTTACTTTGGAAGTGAGGCTCTCCATAGGCCTGTTGTCTCTGACACAGACATCTGTCAGGAGGGAGGGTATCGAAAAAATGATAGAGTGCATCTCCACCTCCCAAAGCCCCAGAATGAATCTGACGTGTCCAAATACCCTAATTGCCACCTGCTTGTGGGGGTGGTTATGGTGGAGTGTCCTTAATCCATGATGAAAGATGTGCATTCTGGGATTTACCTCTTTACTCTGCTCAATAAAATCGTTTTAGCATTCGAACTACATTCATCACCAACATCCAAACAGTGGATGAACCAAAGGTTTCTCTCTCTGCTGTTGGATAAAAGCTTTAAACTAACTATAGTGTGTGATAGTAATATAAAATCATGGTAGCATCTAGGCGTAAATGAAAATTTGCTAATGCTATCCTTGCTTTAATTCTAGCCTACTTATTTTTACCAATCTTCATTCAACGTCGCTGCTACTTTTCTTGAGGTTCTTCCGATCCAAAAGAAAGAGCAAGCTATATATCCATGGTCTCAGGTCCTTTAGTTTTGCTAAAGAACACAATCACTGATCAATGCAAGTAATATCCTTAACCTCATTAAGTGTGTGCTGGTGCCTCTGATGCAACCATAACCAAGTGGAGAATTATAAAAATCAGCAGAGGAATTTAGAGTTATATTTTAGAAAGAAAAAAACAAATATGATTCCGGGTCAAGTACGTTGTAAAGCTATCAAAAATTTCAGGAATTTTTCCATATTAACTAATAAATAGGTTTAAAACCTACTATATATTTCAATTACCCTTTCAATTACTAGTTTTTAAATTCTATTTCTGAATCAATATTGTACAGCACTTTAGTCAGTGTGTGCTCTTATAAATGTCCTTTATAAATAAACTTGCCTTGCCTTGTCTAAAGCAATTTAAATGCCAATTCTATTGTAGCTAATGGCATTTACTGTATACTTATATAAATTTTGTTCTGTTTTCTTATTCTATAACCTATATATAACGCCTCCCACAAAGATTTGACCTTACCATCCCCTTTGAAATATTATAACTCAACCACCAAATTTATTGTCACTATAAATGATTGTTATTCTCTGCTATGAAACTATCCGATAAAGATTTACAAACAATTTTGCACAACAATATCTTTCTGGCATATGGCATAACTGTATTGTATCAAATTTATTTTGGCTGTGTGTACTGAACCGTGGTTTATGACAGGTATGATTAGTAATATTAGTCATTGTGTGCTTAAAAAAGTTTTTTAGACCAGCTAACTGGTCCGCAAAAATGAACATGAGTACATTTTTTTGTGGGTGTCACCCACATGACAGTTGCAGCCAATCAATAGCTAAGTAGTGCATTGTGAGTTGTTTCCAGCCTGCTAAGGAAAAACCAAACATGGCGAGTGGTGGGAGCAGTAACATCAGTCTGTCACAACAGCAGTTTCAAGTGGCATTCACAAACATGCGCTGCCACTTTTTAAAAATTATCATAGTCCTAAGCAACATTTTTTTTTAGTCAACTGAAAAACTTATTTCTGTCCACTGAAAAGCATAATAAAATGTCAGAATCATTCAACACTAGTAGAACCAGTCTTATATTGGTAACGATATTTCTTCCAGAATGGCAATATGCATAGCGACACATACAAAGACGCAGCATGGCACATCTGCATGGCACAATCTCACAACTTCACACAATATGCTACTGCACAGGCGTCCAGTGAAACCCATTGTGAAACTGCAGTCAGTCCCTTCTCAGTGGCAGTGATACAGTGGAGCTACACTGCGTGTGGGAGCATTTTGGTATCCCGTTAATTTATGGCGGCGATGGTAAAAGAGCTGCTGATAAAACTGCAACTATCTGCAGACGTTGTTTTCCGTGCCTTGTGTATGCTAGCGGCAACACAATGAAGACGAGTGCTCATTTATGAGCAAAATCACCCCGGTGTGACAGCAGCCAAAACAGGAGGGCCGGCTGCCACACAGAACAGCTCACGCTCACAGCCGATTTATCACATACTTGTGTATATAGGAAGTCTAATAATTATGTAGCTATGACTGCAGCTTAGTGAATTTTGATTTGCATGCCACGCAGACTGTTAGTGGATATGTCCGATTCAGGAAAGGGTGGTGGGTATTTGTGAGAGTTTGAAGCACTGGGGGTCTGTGACTTCCACCCCTCTCAGACTGCCTTTCAGATGGTGTATGTTTCACCCTGCTGCCTTTTCATCCCCCACCACTACCAGGCACACTAGGCCCTGTCTGTGATCTGCATGCAGTAGCAGAGCTGTGGCCCCTCAGCTGATAATTGCCTATGACAGGATTTAATTACCTTCCACAGGACCTTTTCCCTGTTTGATAGGATACCCTCATGCCCCCTCCACCACCCGCATCCCTGATCAAATAAGATACTACTAGACCAGCCAATCACCAGTCAGCCTGGATTAGTGACTTTGCTAAGCAGGAGCTGATTGATGGTGTCATAACTTTCAGTTGTGTCAATGAACCCTCTGACAGGGAAAGAGCTGACAAGCATGCAGGATAAGAGAGATGTACAAAGATACAAAGACACAGGAAAAGAAAGACTATGACTTATGGTTTTTTACACTATTTCAATTAAGTTAAAAGCTTAAACAGGGTGTTTACTGTTTAATTACAAAATTATTATACATGTGACATATAAATGTAATACCTTTTTGAAGCTGGGAATCTATTTTTTTATGTTAGAAGATGGTACAATGTACTGTGTATACCAGGTCTGACATGCATTCATTTCAGCCTATAGCTCTGTCTACTGCAATGGAACTCATTAGTCGCGGTAAGTCAGGGACAATCTGTAGCAGTTTAATGGGAGCTTAGTTAAAGACATCATCACAGGCCTAAGGACCTTTATGTAAACCACAGCCATTGTATAATGGCCACACAGTGGCTTTCTGTTTTTTTTTTTATACAAATCTCATTAGGATACAATCTTGAGTATAATTATGCTTTCAGTGCTGCAGTATACAGCAGGGTGTGGTATGATTGGTTAGGAGTTAGAAAGCAATAAGCCCAACTCAAGTTAACCCCGTCTCACTCGCTTTCTGTGACTTCCTCTCACTAATTTCTCCTCTGTCATCTTGTCTCTGTGTTTTCTTAAAAAAAATGACATCTGTGTGTGTACATGACATTTCTTTGTTTGCGAATACATTGTTTGGCCAAAAGTATGTGAATACCCCTATTAATTAGAGGAATTGCCTAATTAACCCACACCCATTGCTGACACAGGTGTGTAACTAGATTTGGTGCTGTCGGAAATTAATATAATAGTGTGTCACAATGTCGATGCCGTGAAACCACGGATGGCATCACATAGTGTTTACTCTATTTTTGCATTTTTAAAGGAGTATTTCATAATGCTGTATGACTGATTATAAAAATAATAATAAAGAGCAAAAATTTATTTTTACATGTTTATAGCTTGTATTGGCAAAGAACATAGTAGACATCAAATTAACATTTATCTATAAATGATATAATAATAAAATACAATAATAAATAAAAAAAACACACACACGATAATATTAATAAATAATTGATTTCAGCCACTTCACTTGACAACTTAAACCAGTACAATCTTCAAAGTTCAAGATCAAAGGTTTTATTGTTTTATGTACAAATTTGAGTGTGCAGAGTACAATTAAATTCTTACTTCCATGCTTCTTCAAAGACGAGCCTTTTAGCAATTAATAGAGCAGTGCAACATTACAATAACTAACATAGAATAAACAACAGACAATAAGCGGATGGGCTACAACAGCAGAGACCCCACCAGGTACCACTCATCTCCACTACAAATAGGAAACACAGGCTACAATTTGCACAAGCTCACTAAAATTGGACAGTTGAAGACTGTGAAAAAATGTTGCCTGGTCTGATGAGTCTTGATTTCTGTTGAGACATTCAAATGGTAGAGTCAGAATTTGGTGTAAACAGAATGAGAACATGGATCCATCATGCCTT
>JABFDZ020000008.1:23096484-23137706 GCA_019775955.2 Pollimyrus isidori
GCCCGTTGCTTCCGGGATAGGCTCCGGACCCCCCGCGACCCAATAGGATAAGCGGTTTGGATAATGGATGGATGGAAATACAGTGGTACTTCGGTTCTCAAACTTAATGTGTTCCCGACTCCGGATCAAATCCTAAAAAGTTTGAGTTCTAATCAAATTTTCCCCATAAGAAATAATGGAAAACCAATTAATTGGTTCCCGGGCCCCCCTAAATTACACCTAAATGTTTTTTTTTTTTAGCATTTAAAAAAAATGAACAGGGTAAAACAAGAAGAGCATTTTTTTCTTAATGGCTTCCAAAACGATAAAGATTTTACCCCAACATTACTCCTGTCCTGCCCTGATCGTCCACTCCTTCCATGTGCTACGCCCCCTCGCTAATCTCGTGTGGGATCCCCATGTGGTTCGGTGTTTCTGGTTGTTGTCATTAGTCCTCTGTATTAAGTCCTTGTTTCAGTTTATTTCCCCAGTCCGGTCATTGGGTGCATTCGACTTGCTTACAACGCTGGCTTATAGCAACGCATTCAGATCCCAACGAAATGCATTACAGTTAGATGCATTGCGACCTCTCATCCGGCAGCACAAACTGGAACCCCCTCCGTGATGACACACTTTTGCCCGTAATGACTGAAGACTTTAGTTACACGCACGACGTATGTATCCCGGGCAGTTTGGAAGCGTAATCTGCTATTTCTCCTCAACATCAGGTAAAGCAGTGAGAACTGGTTTTCAGTTCATTTACCTGGTAAAAGAAAGTATACATAAATTACATACTGTAAATGCTCTAATAGTACACGTAAGTTAGTGGTTTATTTACTTTTAGTTACTGTAATGTTGTGCTGCTTTATTTGGTTAGTCGTCCAATCTGTGAAGAAGGCATTCAAGTAAGAATTGCATTGTAGTGTGACTCATTTCCTGGCGCGTACAATTTATATTAGGTCAGCGTTCACGGTTTGACTTCTGATATTCAGATCAAGTTCTAGGTCAAACTGGTTTGTTCGACTTTCAAGAAATTTGAGTTCAAGTAAGTTTGAGAACTGAGGTACCACTGTACATACGTACCTATGATACACAATAACTATTAATAAAACAAGAAAAACTAATAACAAAACAGAACATTGAAAACAATAACTTGCACTGCAATACCGCAACAATCGATCTAATTCTCTCTTCAAACACTTAAGTCAAAAATGTTTGTCTCAAAATTCACTATACACAGCTGTACCCAACACTCTTCCAGCCTCTTGATAAGCATAGCAAGCAATGTGACAGAGTTTCTCTGCAGGAAACATAACACATGACATGTGTCATTGTAGACCTTGTTCAGCTGCCCCTGACTCATTAGGCTCTCTGCTCCTAATGAAGAAGACTGAGATACTGGTCTATACATGGTATAAACCATTAAGATAATGAACACTTTTTTAAATCTCCACACTTGCGTGTTTATCATATGTGTTTAATTATTGATGGTCATTGATACTTTAAGATGAACATGGACATATTCATATTTAACCCTTTAGCCCCTTAATCTTTCCTTAACATTTATTGCCCCTCTTCTCTTCTACCTTTGATTAATTCTCTCATTTTCTCTTCTTCGCTTGACACATTACTGTATCTATGTCACTCAGCGTTTTGACATATTTGCCTTGATTTGTGAAATTCCATAAAGTCCTGACTATTAATGGTGATATTTCAGGCAATGGCACAATCACCATAGAAACCAGTTCAGGTGGTAGATCTGCCACCAGACAGTAATGCTCTATGTGGCACTTTATGCTAATGTTTAACACTTTTGGTCAGTGTAGGGGCTATCGTCAGCACTATCATTATTTTATCCTCAATTTTGTAGGGGGACCTGCATTAATCCCTAAAGAGCCACAATGTTACACCACTGTACTAGCAACCCCATGAGAGTTTTTTAATCAGTAAAATCATATTTCAAAATTTATGCGTAAATGAACAATATAAACCAGATCACAATTCCTTACATAAAAGTGGCAGATCACACCATGCCTTTCTATGAATGACTGTAAAGCTAAATAACAAATACACTCTATCGACAAAAGTATTAGGACATCTCGCTGTTACATCATCAAATTCTAAGTCTATAGGCATCAATATGGATTTAGTCCCCCCTTTGCAGCGGTAACAGCTGCCACTCTTCTGGAAAGGCTTCCTACAATATTTTAGTGTATGTATTTAGGAATTTTTGCCCATTTGCCCGAGGGGCATTTGTGAGGTCAGACACTGATGTTGGACATGAAGGCCTGGTTCTTAATCTCTGTTCAAATTCATCCCAAAGGTGTCTGATGGGGTTGAGGTCAGGGCATTGTGCAGGGCAGTCAAGTTCTTCTATACCAAACTCACCCAACCTTATCTTTATGGACCTCAATGAAATCAGGCTGTCAATGTTCTCTCGGCATCCACTATACCCAGACTCATCCACCGGACTGCCAGACAGAGAAGCGTGATTCATCACTCCATATCACAGTATTCCACTGCTCCCGAGTCCAAAGGTAGTGTGCTTTAACCCATTCCACCTGACGCTTGGCATTTTGTTTGGTGATGTGAGGCTTACATGCAGCTGCTCAGCCATGGAAGCCCATTACATAAAGCTCCCAGAGCACAATTTTTGTGTGGAAGTTAATGCCAGAGGAAGTTTAGAACTCTTCGGTTAATGAGCAAATAGGGCACTGGTGACTATGTGCCTCGGCAATCGGTGACCCTACTCTGTTACTTTACATGGTCTGCCACTTCTTTCTGTTGTTCCTAAACACTTTCACTTTGAAATAGCTAGTAGGAAAGAAATTTCATGAATTGAAAAATAGCAGAGGTGGCATGCTATGTAAACCTGACTGCATTGCTAGGTGCTTGATTTTATACGCCTATGCCAATGGGTCTGAATGAAACACCTGAATTCAATGATTACGAGGTGTGTCCCAATACTTTTGTCCATGTTCTTGCAAATGATCTAGTCAGGTCTTTAAATTCAATGGCAACATGTGACAAAAGTAATTCTTAATACTAATCATCTTAACCTTTAACAAGTGTGGATCCCAAGTTGTAAACAATGAGTGGTACAAAAATGTTTAAAAGGGGGAAAAACTTCAGTATTATTTTTATCTGAATTTGTAACATGTAATCTAGCCAAGTCAGCCTCCTTTATAATGATGCGTGCTGATGTGTTGAGTGTGAGTCACGCACCCGTGAGGTCACCAAAGCACGTGCAGCAAGACTCCTGGCACATAGAGTATTGAACTGACACCACGTAATGGATGACCTCATGACCTACACCGTGTGAGGTGACATGGAGTAGGTATAGTCGGTTGCTTGAACCTATCACTTCCATCTCACGCACCTTGACCTTTAGGCATGCTGGGGTCAGGCTGCACTCAGAGTGATTTACTTACCCATTCCTGGACTTTTGAGTACTTAGGCAGACTTTGCCTCAGATTGTTGCTGAGGGGGAAAGATTTGCAGCTGTCTAAATGGTACTAGTGAGTATTGAATTATGTCCACACAGGAATTATATCCTTTTGTTCCTGTCTGATTGCAGCCTTGGAGTGAAGAGTATATAGGTAATAGGAAATAGCAGGAACAAAAAACACAGAGGGTTAATCGTGCACTTCATATGACAGTAATCAGTTAAAAAAAAAAAAACCCAGCCTGACCTTCCATCATCCCTTCCACTTAACTCTGAAGCTTAAATACAAAGTTCTAGTAAATTACTGACAGTAGAACACATTTAAGGTAGTAATTTTCTTTTGTGATTATAACTAGATTTGCTGTTCTATGGGGAAAAGTCAAGTGCAAATTTGCCTTTCCCATTTTATAAAAGCACACAGAAACAAAATCAAAGCCTTCAAAGATTTTTTTTTTCTTGCAAATGGAAAAAGATTATTTCTCAGCCATTCAAAGAAATCTTCCACTTTTAGATATTTTTACCAACTTATTCTTCAGTTCCAAAACTTTTTTCCTGTGGACTGTGAGCATGCAGCCTCAGTTTTTGTGTCTGGCAGACATTATGTGCATTGGTAAGCGTCGACTGCGCATGTACGAAGAAATTTACTACATACTACCAGTAGGAGGCAGCAATGACTTTAACAGTTTAGAAGTCTATGAAAAAAGAATAAAAGAAAATAGCTGTTGTTATAGCTGTTAGGGTGAGCAGTTATATAAAAAGGAGTGGAGGTACCCATACATCTATATATTCTAATCATCCAGACTTTATACTGCTAATTATTTTGCCAGTATTTAAAAACACTGCAGTATGCTGTATAACTTTAATACTGTCCAAGCAACTAACAACTTTAACAACCAAGTAACAACTTTAAAAATGTTCATAAAAGTCTATCCATTTCACTACACTGCTTGAATTTGCATTTGTTGAAATTGGGTGGACAGTAACGCAGTGCACTATACTTTTTTTTTTTGAGTCTCTGTCCATGAGTATCAATGTTTTGGAAACTCATGACTTTACACCAATATATCCGAAAGATAGAAATTGTATTTTTAATTCTACAAACTGTCACAGCTACGTCAGGACAGAATCATGCTGTTTTGTGGGGGTGGGGGTGTTAAAAAATTTAAATGATGACGGCTGTTCTTTTGCTGATTCAATTTTTATTCTAGAGGTTCTACAAGCACGTCAGTACATTCAGGAGGTTGTTTCACAGTAATGAGGTTCTGGGAAGCAGATGAGGTAGATGCGGTACCCCCCAGCTAGGTGTGTACCTGTCAGAGAGAAGAAGAGGAGCTGTCTAAGGTTTGTCACAGTATATATATAAAACTCTGCACACACAACCATTTGTAGACTCCGCACGGGAAAATTAAATATGAAATAGGCAAAACCCTCCAATGCTACAGGAGAAAGGACTTATTTTTCACCATGTAACAGCTCACACAATAGGGGTCCAGAGGTAACACACTACTGTTTATTTGGCAAAAAACCCTAGAGGTCTTCCTGTACATGGCAAGGTCACAGGGGAGCAAATAACAGCCAATTAGTCAACTGTGGACCTGACAAAACCTTGATCCTGACAAACTCTACCATCACTTGCATCATCATTTACCATGACCTCAGTCACATGATGTTCCTCTTCTACTACCTTGGTATTAAACAGAACAGAAAACTGGCTTCAGGTGAGGTTATGTCCGCAGTCGTACATTTTGGATCCACACAGGTCTTTTCACATTGTTTACAAAAGTACACCGAAATGAGCAAAAAAAATTAATTTAGTACTAGCCTATTGGGCATGAGAACATTGATATAGTGACCAGTAAATTTGTTTCTTTTGCGCAAATATTCAGCAGTCACACTGTGCAACACGCTATTTAGCTGCATACAGGTTGGCAACAAATATTTGCCATATTTCATTACCGATTACTTCTGTGCAGGGTGACCAGTTAGACAATCACTGTGTTCCAGTCAAGTTGGAGGTTGGTATTTCTAAGTTCGAAGCTATAGCTGTTCCATGAGCCATGGCACCAAATGTAAAAGATCAACACAGCTGACTGCCAAAATCTAATTTTATAAATTTAATCCATTATTATTCAGTCTCTATGGTCAGTCTTTTGGCTACTACCTCCTATAATCATTTGGAACTAGATTAATTTTATGATCAGTCTTTTGGCTACTATCTTCTAGACTCATTGGAACTAGATTAATTCCACTAGTATTGTTGTTTTCATAGTACTGAGTTGGAACTAGATTGATGCCACTAGTATTGTTGTTTTCATAGTACTCAAAAGCATCTGGTAGTCTACTGTATGCTAATTAGTTCTCTTGGGTAACTAATAAACGGTAGTTTTTGTCTCCCTTAAGGTCTCCCCGAATTAGGGGTCAGAGTTTAGTAAAATATATTAAAGGTGCATATGACACGCATCCAGATCACCCTGGAGAACTCTATGATTGTTCCTTCTGACACCTTGTGACATGGACAATTACCTATACTTTTCCTCTCATACTGCTAAGCTTTCTCGCTCTTGTCGATTTCTCTTCTTCAACATCAGAAGGGTCCATCCATTCCCTTCCACACAGCCCACTCAGGTACTTGTTCAATCTCTAGTCATCTCAAGAATAGAATACTGTAACTCAGTCCTAGCAAGTCTGCCTCTGAGCGCCATTTGGAAGCAATCAGCGCATATTCTACAACACTGATCAGCATAACTTAACTGTAATTGGTAATTTACTGGCATCTTTTTCCTCTTGCGTAATTAGCTACCAGCATAATAGTGCTCCATCAGCCATTGTCACGGAGTAAGTCGTGACGCTTGCACGCAAGCACATAGCGCGTCGGCAGCCAGTTGCCGGCAAATTTAAATACTTCAGCTGACCTATCGTTTGTCAGCTGTTAATCCCCCTTATCATTGTTAATGCTGATTTATATTATGGGTTTCATCAGTCATGTATGTTATTTAATACTGCTTAACTCAGCAATGTCATGTGCGTTCAGCTTTATCTGAAATACTCATTTTTAATTCATTGCCATTGTTCTTCTCAGCTGTATAATGTCTACCCGATATCAATAGCTAAATAAACACACTGGCTGCTGAAATTTTGGGTTTGGCTTTGGAAAGAGGTGTTTTAATTGTTTTACCTGAAATGTATCTGTAGGTGCATATGGAGCATTTTGTGATGATCAAAGTTTGTTTTGTGTAATTTGTTTATTTGATTTATTTTGAAATAACAGTGTTATTTAGCTAATTGATTTTTGATTCTTAGATGTTTTTGTAATGTTCCTCGGGTGGGCGGGGCTACAGCTTGCCTTAGGCTGTATTAGGCTCCAAGGCACAGGTTAAAATGGATCTATTTTTTCGGTATGGAAGGTGTGGTGGCTGGTGTGCAGTGACTAGTTCGAACAGTTTTTGTCTTGCTTAGTTTTTGGTTGCGATTTTAATTATTGTAAATATTAGGGATGCATGGTATGTATCTGACCGATAAAGTATCGACCGATATGAGGTAAAATTATGTCATTTTTATTTCTCCGATAAATTAATTAAATCCGATAAATAGATCCGATAAAGTAGGCTAATGGCATTTGGGAAATTGCTTGCTAGCAGGTATACATTGTCTTTTAAAACCTGTGTTGTCATGCTCATTACGTTTTACTGGAATTGAGCGCCAGCATACCACAAGATATAAGGAGCCTAAGAAGCGAAACGCTCTATTGCAGCAGTTGCGCCCATGACGACATTTTGAACCGAACCTGTACATATAGAATATGCGGCAGTCGCGCTGCCAAAAGCGCCTACAGGTACCAACTTAAAACGAAATAATTTGTATCATTTTCCACTTTCTGTCATTTATTAGAATACTCATATAATATTAGTTATTAGAATACTTTAATGCCTCTGAAATTACTGGTGTTGAACAGATGTGACGGATAAAAATTATGTATTAATTACATTTTATGAGTAAATAACGTTACCCAGTGGCGGGCTCTCTAAACCTGGTTTTCGCCTCTTGGATTGGTAAGAAATATTAAGTAAGTAGTGCAAATTAGAAATCATTTTAAGTTTTATTATTATTATTATTTTATTTAAAAACTACAAGATTCTAGAGAAATCTTTACTATACCCTTTTGTTGAAGATGCACTTTATTTTTATTTTTTCTGAGATCAAGTATTGTGGTGCCTTACACAAAAAAATAAAATAAAAACATTTTAAAAGACTTATGTTTACTGTCATAGTTAGGCACAGTTGGGTGCATACACTGCAGATCATATGAAAATTATAACAAATGTCATGTCCCGATCGTCCGCTCCTCCCGTGTGCCACGCCCCCTCGTTAACCCGGTGTGGATTCCCGGTGTTTACCAGCTGTCCTTGATTGTTGTCATTAGTTCATTGTATTTAGTCTGCGTTTCCGTTCGTTTGCCCAGTCTGGTCATTGAAGTTATGCGTTTGGTGTATTTGTTTCTGCCTGCCATCTCCCTGGAATTAAACCCCGTGTTCCCTGCTTCCTGGCTCCGAGTGATTCTATCTACGCTCCGGGCGCTCGCACCCCTATAACAACACAAATATATAATATGAATGTATTGGTATCGGCAATGACAAGGACTTAATTATCGGTTATCAGTTATCGGTATCGGTTTAAATTTTTGATATTGTGCATCCCTAGTAATTATCCCGTTGCTGCCGGCATGTTTTTTTTTTTTATAGAAAAGAGGAATAAAACAGAAAAATAAAACCCTTCATTTTTGTGGGAATCCTTTGGGACCTCTTCCATCTACTCCGCTGCTGACTATCCTGCCACAGCCAAACTTAAACTTTGGCTATAAACCAATCTACAGACTTGTACCTCAAATCTTTCAGTCCTCACATCACTTAGACTCAGAAGATCCCGCGCAGAACTCTGTACCACCAGCAACCTTATCTACCCTCCCCTGCTGTCTCAGTTTCAGACCAGGGTGGTAGTTGGGCTCTGGAATTGTCTGTCTACACACCCCTCTCTCTGTCCTATGCCAACATCACATCCTTTGAATTACATGCAGTTGCAGTTTCTTCTCTGATTAACCTTCTCATCATTGTCATCTACCGCCCTCTTGGTCCCCTAGGTCACTATCATGAAGCAAAAGACATACTCTTCAGTCTCTTCCCTACTGACAACACCCCTCTCATTCTCCCCAAAGACGTCAACCTCCCCCTGGATAAGCTTCATTCCTCATGCCTTTTCCTTCTTCTCTATTACTTCACACTGCCATCCAACTACTGCATTCCCACACACAAAGGACCTGGCCTTCAGCCGTCCTTCTCTGGCTTCTGACATTATTGCCACCCCCCTTCACATCTCTGATCATCACTTTGTATCCTTTACCACCACCTAACCTGTCCTGCCTAAACTTAGCCATGAATATTTCTCCCTCACTCGACAAAACCACCACTCTGTCCCTCCTTCATCTATTTCTTACTGCACTGTCACACTTCCCAGACTCATTTTCCTCCTTACCACTGAAGTCAGCAACTAACACTCTTCTCTGCTCACTTTCTTCATCCATGGAACACCTCTGCCCATTATCTTCCAAACCCAGGAAGATAAGTCAGCCTGCTCCTTGGCAATTGGAGGTGTTGCATATCAATCAAAGACAATTAAGAGCAGCTGAGAGAAAGTGAAAGAAATCACATCTCCACACAGATCTGTCATCGTACTGTACACTCTTGTCCAGATTTTCATCTGATGTGATTGTTGCTAAGATTGCCTTCTACAAGGAGACACTGGAATCCACTGCACATGATCTTTACAAACTCCATGACATCGTTTTGTCAATACTTAACAAGCCAACTCCTCCTGATCCATCTTCCCTGACTGCCAAAGACTTTGCCATCTTCTTTGATGAGATTGATGAAATTTGTCACATATTTTCTCCCACTCCAACTACTAGACTACATATTAAGGATTTCTCTTCCCTTTCACTGGCTCAATTCTCTAATCTAGCAGTAGAAGACATCCTGCATGTCATCTCATCATGCAATCATTCCACCTGCCCAATGGATTCAATGCCTTCCACGATGCTACAAACAATCTCTCAAGACCTTCTTTCCTTCACCACTACTACCATTAATAGCTCCATAATATCTGGTCATGTACTAGCCACATTCAGAAAAGCTAGGCTTATTCCATCCAGAAGAAACCCACACTGAATCCCTCAGACATCAGCAACTATTGTCCAGTACATCTTTTTTCTTTAAAAAATCCTTGAATTTGCAGATTACAATCAGCTGTCTTTCTGTCTCTCAGAGAAACCTTCATGATCTTAACCAATCTGGGTTCAAAGCAACACATTCCACAGAGACTGTCCTCTTGGTTCTCACTGAGAAGCTACATGCTGCCTGAGCGGCTAAAGTGTTATTTGTACTCATCATCCTTGATGTTTCAGCCGCAGTTGACACAGTCAACCACAAGACTCTCTCGTCCATTCTTATGAGTCTTGGAATGCTTAGCTCAGCATGCTAATGGTTTTCTTTCTACCTAGAAGGCCGTTCATAGCAAGTGACATGGAAGGAATCCACATGTACTCCACGCAGACGTCCCTCAGGGCTCAGATGTCGGTCCTCTTCTGCTCTCCCTCTATACTAGGTCTCTTGGTGAGCTCATATCCCCACAGGGTTCTCTTATCACTGCTATGCAGACGACACTCAACTTATCCTTTCCTTTCCTCCATCAGACACTCAAGACTCCACTCAGATTTCTGCATGTCTGCTAGACATCTCACCATGGATGACAGCTCCGCAGCTGAAAGTCAAACACTGCAAAACTGAACTGCTATTTATCCCAGCTGACTCATCCCCACACCAGGATCTTGTGATCACCCTGAACAACTCTCTGATTTATCCTTTGGACACCGCTCGTAACCTTGAGGTAACCATGGCCAATCACCTGTCCATTTCCGCTCATATTGCGAATCTTTCCTGCTCATGTCAATTTTTCCTCTTCAACATCAGAAGGGTTCATCCACACAGGCCCCTCAGGTACTTCAATCTCTTGTCAACTCAAGACTAGATTACTGTAACTCACTCCTAGCAGGTCTGCCTCTGAGTGCCATTCATCCTCTGCAACTGATCCAGAATACAGCTGCCTGACTCATTTTCAACTTTCCCAGGTTCCCCAACCCTACACCATTGCTACACTCCCTCCAATAGCGTCCTTTAACTGCCCACATCAGATTCAAAACACTGGTGCTTGCCTACAAAGCCAGAAATGGACCAGCATCTTCCTACCTAGAAGAACTTCTCACCCTACAATGCACCATGCTCTCTTTGATCCTCCAACATCGCTCGACTGGTCCTACCATCTTTCAACGCGCAAGGAAGACATACACCTAGACTCTTCTCTGTTTTGGCACCTAGTTGGTGGAATGAACTTCCCCTAGATGTCTAAACAGCTGAGCCTTCCAACAACTATTAAAACCTACCTCTTTTGGAATTACTTGGATCAGCATTTCAAGGATTATACACTTATTATTTTTTTAAAAAAAGTTTTTTAAAGTGTTAGTATTCTTTGCCGGGTTCTACTAACCAGTATCAGTGTATATTCACGATGAGACTTCTAAGAACTCATGTAAGTTGCTCTGGCTAAGGACATGCCAAATTCCATAAATGTAAATATTCTATAAAATAAGTATAAACCACATATTCAGCTCTGTTTGTGCAGCAAAATTTAATTTCTTTAAGATAGCTATGGACTGATAAAACTATCCACGTAACTAAATAATTTCAATTTCAATATTTGCAATATACTGTATTTTGACATCAATCTACATACATATTCCATTGTGTTTTACTTGTAGTATTTTTATCGTAATGTAACACCTGAAAAAAATCACTTTGTGTGCTCTTCATTTCATTACTTATCATTCACAATGATTGTGAGGATGCCATGTGGAGGGTGCCATGTGGAGGATGCCATGTGGAGGATGCCATGTGGAGGATGCCATGTTGTCTGATGTCACAGCACCTGCTTTTCGGTACGGTCAGGGTACACGAAATTGGGCCAAGTTTCCCAGTCAGGACTCTGACTCTGACAGATGTTCAATCATCTTTTTTCAAGTAAGAGGTCAGACATCTTTGAGATCCAAGCAACACATGAGAGGTTCTGACTAGCAGGATTGAATCACAGATGGGCCACGTGATAAGTAGGGACTAATTAGGGCACTTTTAAGAGTCTTAGAGGGCTGGAAACTCCTGGGTGGTGAGGACAAATTGCAAAAGTGGTAAATAATGCCTGCATTTTAAAATGTAAATGTGTGTGGATGTAGCCTGGGTGAAGCAAGCACAGGATTTTGGCACATAACTTAGAGACTGTCTTTATGGACCAGATGGGTGAAAGGACTTACTTTGCGCCACTAAATTAGAAGCTCCAGTACTCTTCGTTCATCTGCCCACCACTGATTGATAAACTTAAAACCTGAAAACATATATCTGCATTGTACAGGGACACCAGCAGAAAGAAACAACCTTTGTTTTTTTGTGATTTGCATTAGTGCCTTTGTTTTCTTTAGTTTTCTTTAATTACATTAATGAAAGGAGTTATTGCTCTTGCATTTTACATAAAAATGGGGTCGTCCATCTCCTAATCAAAGCGTAAAGTATTTGTATGTAATTATTTCAATTTTTTTAGTTTGCAGCCAGTTTGATCTGAGCATCTCACACTTCTGCCCTGTGCTATACAAGAAAGGATGGTGTGAAAGAAAGGGTGGATTCCACATCACATCGCTGAATGAAGACTGGAACCCTCCCTGCCCACCCTGCACTATGCCATTGATGCTCTCTAGTGGAGGTAATATTAACAACAAGAGAAAAAAAGTGTTGTGGCAGCTAACAAAGATGATGTCCAAGACAGGCAAGGTCAAGGGGAGTGAAAGCCAGCCTGGTCATGACAATGGAACTTGAAAGGTTCTATGTTGGTGATTCCACCTTACTTTCCAAATATTGTCCCCTCTTATTACCTTACAGCATTGCGTAGGAAAACCCTTCTCTTCCCCAGCTTTCAGGCCACCATCCCGCCATGTCTAGGACCCACAGGAGAGTCAGCATGTGATCTATTCTGGCATGCATCACAAAGGTGCCCAGCTCCATGGCATATTAATACACAGGCTGGTCCCACAAAGTGCTCCTGTTAGTAGCCGCAAATAATGCCTCCATTTTTCTCATGGAAACAATCATTCCATCCCATGAATAGTGACTGAAACTAAAGCTGTTGCCTAGCTCAGGGAATGACTCAAAAGAGATCCCCCATTTTTAATTAAATGCCTGTAAACGCCATTCCCTCTTCCTGTTCATGGGAAATAGAACTAGTGAATGCAAGTATAGATACTATAGTTTCTGGACAGCTATGGGACAAGCTAAGTTCACAGCGGTTGACTTGAAACACCAGAAATAATAAATAATGATAAATAGATGGTGATTGCACTGGTGCTCCTCCAGAATTTCTCCAGAGACCTGAAAGACTGATTTCCAGTTTAATTGAAGGCTTGTAGGATTGGTAATAATATAGTACATGTCTATGCAACACAGACTTTTGCTCATGTGTATGCTAGCATGCTTGGGAAAATTGTGGAAAGTAGCTTCTGCAGTAACTCAAAACCACGAGTTAGTGAATAGCAGGTACTATGACAATAATGCAGCTATTTAATTATAATCTTGTTGGGCTTATCTGGTGTTGCTGACTCTCTTTTTATTGGCAAAAGTGCCACTATTTCTACTATTTTATATGTCTTCCCAGCACAATGCTAGCTGAACAGTAAAATGTAAATGAATGAATACCACAATAAATTGGACCCCTAGTGTTCTTCAGACACAGAGCTTCACAAGTGAGGCCCCAGTACGAGCCAGCGGTGTAGCTGCTGTGATCACCAATGTTTAAGAAAGATTCTAAGGAGAAAAAAATCCCCCTCACTCCTCCCAGCCCCTAACCCAAGCTGATGTTGTCCATGCCTCCCCTTACCCACAGAGCAATAAAAAGCTCTTTGTTGTTCACTCCAGCATAAATCATTTACAGGCTTTACATAAATTTGGGTAATCTCTTTCAGGAGGTCGGACCACCAATCTCATTCGTGACCAGCCAGAGGATCTCTGTGGTTAAAAACAACTTCCAGATCCAGAATTAGAATGATAGGGACTAAATGACTGCAGACATCTTTCATTTTTGTTTTGACTGGCTTTCTCAAAGACTGTAAATGACTGATATTCCATGGTGCTCTGTGAAAGTCTGATGACAGGACACAAGGCACAATCCAGGGATTTGCTTTGTTGTTATAACATTCAGCATAATGAAGAGGCCATCTACTGTATGCCTGTGGGAGAACAAAATGTATTTTCTATACCAGTGCAACATGACGCCATTTATATTTAAATAAGAAACACTAGCTGAAAAAGAGAGACAAAATTGAACTAAGCTTTAACTCACTAAAAATGTGACTGCATCATTCAAATACAAAATGAACTGAATGTGAAGAGATATTATTTTGTATTTGTGGTTATGTGTTGCTCATTCTTCATTAAAAGTATTTTAGTTATTTTTTTTTCTTTTTTTTTTCTTCTTCTTCTTTTCTGTTCTCTATTCCCTTTCTCCCCTTCTCCTTCTGATGAGGAAAATTAGATATATATATAAAAATTAGTAAATAAAAAAAATAAATAAAAAATAAGTATTTTAGTTTTAAGATTGGTTGAGCTAGGAATGACACAAAGCTAGAGTAAACCCTAAATAGGACGCTGGTTCACTACAGGTCACATACACATGCACAGTCACACATACAATGATACTCTCAGCACGATAGCCTACCTGTAAGTCTTTGTGGTGCACTTAGAAACTCACATGATACACTTAAATTCCACACACCTGAGCGGTATGAGGGAACAGTGCTAGCCAATACATGGAAGCGTATATTTAATTTCCTTGTATTTAGTGCAAAGAGGTGCCAGGTGTGACGCAAGTGTCTTTGCTAGCAGGAGCCTGACGCAGTCGTCATTTTCCCATTCAATGCCCACTTCGTTTAAATAACAAGTGTACTTATGCTCATCTGAGTGCCCATTGGCGCGTCACTCTTAAAATGAGATGGAGTTGGCACATTATCTTGAGAGAGCCAAAAGCAATTGCACTACTGGCCAACCAAAACCTGGTCTAAAGTCAATGGCATTGCATTCCGCCGTTATTTTATGGATGCATTTTCAAGAGAGTAACATGCCCCTAATAGGGGAGTGCGCAGCGCACGTACATTGTTCGTTACACAAACACAGATATTTAGCAGTGCACAAACGTGCAAAATATTAAAGATAAAAAAGATAACAATGTGAAAGATCATTAATATGTAGATCAAAATATTTTAAGGAAAAAGTCACAATGGGTAGTCATAATATTCATCAGCAATATCGCAGTAATGACGAATGAACAGTAGCAATGTTATTTCATTATTCCTTCATCTATTGAAGGGTTTAAAAAGCAAAGTTTTCAATGTGTCCCTTGATGATTTTTTATTTGCTATATGGTCTTTTGAGAGTTAGCCTGAAATGTCAGAATCCGTTTCATTCAAGAGTACTGTACTGTAAAACAATGTAGGGTATACTTTATTATTACTGAATTTAGTGTTGGTAATGTCTTACTGTGTATTATTTACCAATTAAATTTTACCATATGTAGATACCATATGTAGGTACATGAAATTCACATTATACAATATATGAGGTCTGCAGATGGTTCAGTGTAATCCACGATTTCAGCTACCTGCGATAGGTCTTATAATGTATTTGTAACCCCCCCAATAATCAAATCCAACCAATACAATCCCCTGAACCCCCTTACATGGGTGGAAACCAGAACTCCCCAATAGTCAACCTAAAGTTATGCCTTTGGCCATAGATGATCTGGGACTATTTCCAGAAATATATTTAGAGAGAAGCATCCATCATACATCCATCCATCATCCGCCACTTATCCGAGGTCAGGTCGCAGAGAAGAATTTGTTTCTATTACCTGGAAAACCTGCTGTTAAAATAGCTATCTGCTAAGGTGCAAATGCACCTGGCTTTTAAAGGGAATGAGAAATGATACGCTGATTGGTTCATAACATGTTACGTTCCAAACACACCCATGGCTAATTACGAGACTAATAAGGGTAGTACTCACTCAAGACGTATCGTGCCCTTCTAGACCATTTGTCTTGAGCTGCAACAATTTTTCCTCTGTTAAACTAGCAAGTGTCACACGCATTAGATCGTTAAAATAAGGCCCAAAGACCAAAACTTTTCTGTTACTTACTCTGAATCCTTACTATAGGCAAATAACATTTACACGTGTATTTTATAGAAAATATTCCTGAAAATTATGAACAAAAACGTCTCTGAAGAATTAAGTCATATGCAAGCACTGGACTGATGACCTATTATTCATCTGCGTTAATATGATATTATCCACAAGGTCCTAAGTTTTGTCCCATGAAATCAAACCAACCACATAACAACTGTAATGTTTTGCTAAATTTTATGCTAACATGCTGCTGCTGAACATGTCAGTATGGAATGGAATGGGAAGAGGAAAGGTTAAGTATAGCTTTGCACAGGACGATCTTTACTTCTCAGGTAGGGCTAAAACAGTACACTTATTCGTCATGTGCCTTTTCATTACATCATTCTTGATTTGGAACACACTATGAAATGAATTAATACATTTCCTGACACAGGCGGAACCTAAAATCATAAATTGATGTTTATTATTATAAATGAGAAAAAAAATGAAATATCCTTATTTATTGTGTCATTTGTAAATGAACAACATGTTGCTTAGTCAGAATTTACATGTTTACAATAAAAATGCTACTTTGGAGCTGAAAATTAAGGTGAAAGACATTAAATCTCATCGTGATACTGAAATTTGAGTTTGAATCTCAGAACATACTTAGAACATAAGTATTCCAGAAGCAACTTTACCTTCCAGATTTAACATTGTCTGTGTGTTCAGCCTGTCTGTATCTTGTTCATCTTCCCATTAGGAAGGTATCAACACAGCACACGACAAATTGCTTGTCCCTTAGCACCTCCTCCACAGAAACACACACCATCACAGCAGGACAAAAAGCGATGAGGCCCACATTCACCCTATCTGTCAGTTCTCCCTTTCTCTCCATATCTTTCCTTTCCTAGCTGCTTTCAGGCTGCATGCTGCTCTGAGAAATTGTATCGCTGTCGTATTCTATTGTTTTTTTGCCTCCGTTTCTGAATTCCATGCTCCCTGACCTATATGCTCTACAAACACATAGTGCAAATGCATTTATAGGATCATTGCTTATTGCTGTATCTGCATGTACACAGAGCTCACAAAGGTTGCCATTGCCACCCACTGTACATTTACTAATAAGTCAGACTAAAAAAAAAAAAAGATCAATAATTGGAGATCATGTAATATAATCTACAGAGATGCCTTTATGCCATTCAAACAAACCAAATAATTAGATATCATGGATAAAAGCAAGTGAACAATGCATTTTTGCTATTTGCATTTTATTGTTTCTGTATTTATGAAGATCTTAAGAGAATTAAATTTTAGAAGAATCAAACATTAATGTGTTATTTTTGTACATGTCTCACATAATACACCCAGTCCTTGTCTTTTGTTGTTAATAGCAATAGCCTAATATTAGCGACTTTCCTCTTATACGTCAATTTCACTCCCATTAGGCACAGAAGATATAAAAACACAAGGGATTTTATAAGACCATTATGTTTAACAATCGCAGTACTGGGAGTAAAGTTCCCAGCACCTCCTTCGAAAGAGCCCGTCTTAAGTCCAGGACTGCCCTAGGCTGTCAAGCCTGAAAATTACCACAGTCGAGAAGCAGTAGCATACCAGTTCATTTTTATGCCACCACCGTCTTTCTGTGCTAATAAAGCCAAGGAACTCAACGAAGTACACTGCTTTATATTTTAGCCATACTGAAAAGAATAGGAAATCATGTTTTCCGAAAGCCAGTGTGTTTTGTTTTACAGAGGCTGAGGTATAGAGCATTTATTTCCCGTGCTCCAGAGGAGAATTCAGTCTTTTGTGGTTGTGTTTATCAGCTCCATTTTAGGACAATCAGTGCAATGTTTTAGATTTCCCAGAACAATCTAATCTCTGGAACTTTCCCAGTGGATGGCCTTTTAAAGGTTCTAATTGTGAAATGTACTATGTATGTGACAGAAACTTAAACAGTCCCACATGTTGTACCTAATATCATGTAGCAGACAACGCAATGACATGAATTTTACTGTAATAAACACGTATTTTCACTTTTGTCACTATGTATTACAATGGAATTTGGAGTATCCTTATTAAAATATTTTACCTGATTAATAATTTCTACACGCAGAAGGAAGAGCTGCATGGTCAAAGCCATGTCATTCTATAAAGTTCAATAAATGGGTTGGTTTCATCCAAATGCTGCATTACACCGTTCTTGTATAATTTCAACATTTAAAGAATATATAGAACCCTAAAACTAATTAGACGGAATCAATAGAATGTGTTTGCAACATTGTGGTGGCATATAAAAGTCTGGGCACCCTGGTCAAAATGTCTCTTGCTGTGAATACTTAAATGGGTAGAAGATGAACAAATCTCCAAAAGGCATAAAGTTAAAAATAAAATATTATTTTCAATATTTTAAGCAAGATTAGTATATTATTGTTTTGTACAATTCTAGAGTGAAAAAAGGAAAGGAACATTATGCAAAGTTTGGGCACCCCAAGAGATTTCAGCTCTTAGATCGCCTGTACAAAGGTCTCAAACCTTAATTTGCCCAATAGGGCTGTGGCTTGTTCACAGTCATTGTTAGAAAAGGCCAGGTGATGCAAATATCAAAGCTTTATAAATATTCTGACTCCTCAATCCTTGTCCCAAAAATCTGCAGTCACGGGCTATTCTGGCAGTTGGCTAGCATTCTGAAAATTAAAGTAATTGATGCCCACAAAGCAGGAGTGGGCTATGAGAAGATAGCAAAGTGTTTTCAGGAAACCATTTCCTCAGTTTGTAACATAATATAATTAAGAAATGGCAGTTAACAGGAAGAGTGAAGGTCAACTTGAGGTCTAGAAGACCAAGAAACATTTTTGAGAGGATTGCTATAGAAAGGCAAATAAAAACCCCTTCAGGAAGATTTACCAGACTCTGCTGTGGTGGTGCACTGTTCTGCTGTGCAGTGACACCTGCAGAAATATGACCTTCATGGAAGAGCCATCAAAAGAGAACCTTTCCTGCATCCTCACCACAAAATTCAGTGTCAAAGGTTTGAAAAGGAACATCTAAACAAGCCTGATGCATTTTTGAAGCAAGTCCTGTGGAGTGATGTAGTTAAAATAGAGCTTTTTGGCTACAATAGGCCAAAGCGTATTGGAAGAAAAAAGGTGAATATTTTCATGGAAAAGAACCCCTCCATGCATGGGGGTGGATAAAACATGTTTTGGGCTTATTGCAGCCAATAGCACAGAGAACATTTCACTGTTGAAGGGAAGAATAGATTTGATTATATACCAGCAATTCAAACAACACACCGTCTGTTATAACAAGCTGAAGATGAAAAGAGAATGGTTTCTACAACAGGCAAATGATCCCAAACACACCTCCAGATCCATAACAGGGACAAGTTGAAGGTTTAGTCATGACCCCTCGCAGTACCCCGACCTAAACACCATCGAAAAATCTGCAGGTTAAACCTCAAAAAGCAGTGCATTCAAGACAGCCTAAGAGTCACTCATGACTAAAAGTCTTTTGCAAGGACAAATAGGCCGAGGTAAAATTCCCCCCAACAAGAAGTGAAAGACTCCTAGCCTGCAACAAAGAATGTTTACAAGCTTTAATACTTACCAAAGGGAGTGTTACTATGTACTGATCATACAGGTTGGCCCAGCTGTTACTTCATCCTTTTTTTCTTTTTTATTTTAAAACTGGAAATAAAAAAATCTTACTTAAAATGTTTCAGAAATTGTCATCTTTAACTTTAGGTCCGTTGGGAACAAGGTTTTTTGAGCAGGATTATCCAAACTTTTGCATGCCAGTATATGTCCAACCTATACACCCTGGGTATGTGAAATGTAACAGAAAAAGTATTATTAAACTTACCTATCTACAAGGAACGCACAACTGATCATTTGAGAATAGTACATAAAAATGTTACATTTTCCACTATCATAAAATAAACCATATCCCGTTTTGAACCAATACCCTACAGTCCTGTATTTTCTGACCCTACTTTGTTGTTGTCCACTACAAAAAATGACCAATCCCACAAAATGCAGCTGCCTCCATTATTTTAGTATTTATGTCTTTAGATCTGGAAAGTTTAGTTTCAAGGTGGTAGGCCACACAAATTTACAGAAAGGGACCTGATACCCCAACATCAATATCTATCCTGAATGACAGTAAATCCCACCAGTAATGTTCCACCTTCTAATGTAAAGTTTTCCCAGAAGATCAGAGGCTATTACAGCAATAATGAGCGAACCAAATTCACAGTCATACTATCTTTGGTTTCGGAATGGGATGTTAAACTAGCATCCATATGGTTTTGGCCAAAAAAGGTACCTCTACAGCCTGGAAGCTTCCTCAAAGTGATCTTTGCACTACTTGAAAATATTCCCAGATTTAGCCAAAAGCTCCCTACTGCAGAAAAGTACAGCCTGAATAAAGTCCCACCTCCCTTTCCTGAGGCATCAGTTTGGCAAAACATTTCTTTCCAAACTCATCCCATTTATGAGCTTTTGCCTCTGAAACAGCTGTCACTTCAGCCTTTCTGACCTGTCAGTAACATTCTGCTGTCTCAGGAGAACCCCAGGCAATCATTGCTCTGAAGCCCAATTTCTCCAGTTTGACAGCTTTCTTCACCACAAGTGTCCACCAGCAGGTCCTAGGTTACTGCTATGATAGACATTGACTGCCTTCTGGACACAGCCATTACCATGATTGAGGACTTGAACATTGTCTATTAGTACTCCATGTCCGCAGCCTCACTCAGCATGTGATGTTTTTCCAGGGGTGCGAGTCATATTTACCACCCATAGAAACTTCAGCTGACATCCCCAGCAAACCATGGTCCATCTGGCCTCATCCCAATGCACAGAACTTGCCACCAGGTCCAATAAGGAGGCCATTCTTCCTCATTAATTGGTACTTTATTGATCCCCTTATGGAAATTGTCTTTATGGCTCCCTCAACTTGCTCTTTGTAGAGCTGGGGGTTAAGGGCCTTGCTGAAGAACCCACAGATGTGTTGAGTCTGAACCTACGACTTCATGATTACAGGCACACAGGCTTAGCCCATTGAGCCACACAATGCCCCCAAGTAAACCCCTCCATCATTCTCCATGTGAGCGTTGAAGTTTCTCAGTAGGACCAAAGAGTTTGCAGACTGTACCTTTCAAGCACTCAAGCTTACCTTGTACATGGAGGGAAGGCTAACTATATCAAGCAATATCTCCTACACTAGTTCAGCCTCCTTCTCCATCAGAGAAGTAACACCCCCCATTATCCATCGTCCAGAGCTGACTTGTCTGGGTCCTTCCTGCTGAAATGGTACTGGAATTGAAAATCCGTTATTTGTTATTTGCACAAGTACAAGTACAATGGAATGCTTCTCTTCACCTACCCCATCTTGCTGTCATACAATATAGCCATTACGCTATGGGGAAGTTGGTGGTGCAGAAGGCAGTGCTATCGTTCCACAACCGGAGAGTTGCTGGTTTGAGCCCTGCTTACTCCTGGCCCCGTCAAAGTGTCCTTGAGTGAGACACTGAACCCTAAATTGCTCCCGGTGTGCAGGTTGGCACCTTGGATGGCAGCCTCCTCCACTGGTGTGTGGATGGGTGAACGTGAGGCATAAATTGTAAAGCGCTTTGCAGAAAAGTGCTATATAAATGCAGTCTATTTAGGGCTGGGTGGCCCAACAACCAGGCACATTCCAGCGAACACCACCTTCAGGCCTGGCTCCTGTAACCTTATTCTACGCAAGGTATACTTGTTTTTTTCCGCACTTTAAACTTTCGCCGGGGTCTATTTTCATTGGATCATTTGTCTGGTCTCTACCCATGGACCTGTTCACCAGCTGAGGCCCTACCAGTAAGCAGAAGCTTCAGACAACATAGCCACTTAGGTCATTCAAGCATGCTAAGGCTACAGTCCTTAGATGGGAATGTACTACAATTACTCTATAATGTGTTTTCAGAAATTGAAAAAAAAGTGTGTTTTTTTCTTCTGAATGGGGTATTTTAAATTTAATAAGAGAATTATTGGGTGGATACTTGGAAATGTGTCATGCACGGCTATAAAACTACAGTGCAGACAAAAATTATTTGTACACTGTGAAAAAAGTGGTCAAAATGGAAAAGAAATTGATGATAGAGGAACAAACTTTAAAAACTGTGTAAAATGTTACAATTATGCATAGGTTACGTAAAGAAACAAGAAAAATATTCAGAACATATTCTGGAATTTTCAATTGATGTAATTTATTGCCTTGAAACAATTATCTGTACACTTATCCGTACACAGAGTTGAATGAATGTGACAATGGAAGGAATTCCGTGTCATAATACAGATCATTTAACAGAAGATAACAGCAGGGGCTTCCAATAGACAGGTAATTGGGTGCCCTTAGTTTCTACAAGTAGCTTTGATGGTCATTCTCCACACGAGAATTTGTAGGCTTAGTTGAGTTTCCCAACATGACTGAAACTGCTAAAATACCTAATGCACTTAGGGACTGTCATAAAATTTCACTGTATGTAGACTATTTTTGCATTCTGCACAACGTTTACATTTCATATTTAATAAATGTGAACAGAATGAAAACATAATAAAAAACATAGAAAACATATTCCCCATTTGACACCTGGACCCTTCATTTTAATATCCCTTTTATGTAACAAAAGAACAAATTACCGTCAAACATTTAAATACAGCACCTCTGAATGAAATTTAAACTCAACTCCATAATAACACCCAGCAGCTAGAAGATGGAAATGTATTTGAGGAGATAAGAGAAAGCTAGGCAGTACAGGACAGTATGATGATGCTCCTTGGCAAGTGAAGCATCTCAGTAAAAGTATCCATATTGCCGGTGTATGGAATGGGATTTAATTTTAAATGCATAGCAGGCTGCTATGAGATACCGCAAGATGAGCAATACATTTATACAAATTAGATTAGCTTGACATTAGTATATACACAGACATACATAAATTTGTATGTATGAATGCACAGGCCACGTTTATGATCAAATGTACCATGAAATATGTTTAGATTTCACAGTGCACCAAAGGAGGAGGTCAATTCCGAACAGCCTCATTTCTCTTCCTTTTTGATCCTTTCAAATTAAATAATTTAGCATTCCTATCTCTCAAGGTAGGCCCCCCTGACATTAACAGAGTTACATCATCACGCAGATTGGGGCAACAAAGCAGACTGGCTGACAGCACAGCTCACACTGCAGCAGTATGTATGGCTACCACCTCCACAAGCTGACGCAAGACATGTCAAATGTGAGACCTACCCGCATCTTGTCCTTTCCCCATGCTTATGAGAGCAAGAGCCACTGTGCAACTCCAATGGCTAGCTTCAGCCCTCCATTTAGCCTCTCCATAGACTAGGTCTGACAGGAAGGCCTATTGCAAGGGCACTAGGGAATTTCTGTGTTTTGAATACCAAACCCCAGATTTACTTAACTATGCAACAGCACCCGGGACCTGGTGAGGGCAACTTACCGAAGACCTTCCACTCCAACAGCCCAAATTCTCTTTGCCTATAGTTACACACCCACTTTTCTCCAGCTTTGAAATTAGAATCAGCCAGTTACATACATTAAAATATTTAAAATGGTACACAAAATTTCACTCCAAAGGATCCTCTTTTAGAAATTGGTGAAGAATAAAGACTCTCAAATAACATTCCAATGCATGCTAAATGTTTAGTCAGTTAAAAAGAATGCACACCCAATTTGCACAGTGTGTCTATTATTTATTTCTTTACAACTTTAACTGCCTCTTACTTTAATGGACAATTTGCTTTTCTTCATTTTTGTGATTGCATCGACTTGGGAAGTGCTTAACATTCTCGTTGTAACACAATATGGCAATTAAAACAGCTTAATATTTAATAATATATTAAGATTAACAGTCATTTTGGGTTTTTTTTGGATAGCACAACATACTAAGGTTTCTATGATACTGGAAATAAATATGTATACAAAAAGAATTCTGGAAAGAGACTACCTAGGTAGTAGCCAGCCACAGAGTAAACAGAGCGAGTATTTGCCTTGCCCCCGTTTGAGCTGTGCTCCCTGACCCCAGTGGCAGTCCCTTCTCACTACACTGCACTCTCAGGCTTTCTTTCTCCTCCCAGATCGAGGCTGCTCTGTCTCTCTCTCTCACAGACACACACACACACACACACACACCCCCGGCTAGCTCTCTGTTTTTGCCCGTCTCATTTCCACTAAGAGCCAGCCGGGGGTCCCTCAGGGTCGAAGGTTCTGCCCCGCTCACTCTGGCTCCAACCTTTCCGCCTCCCGCGCCAGCTTTCATCCTTCATGGATCGGCGTCTTTAACTGCACAGAGGGCGACCCCGGCACGCATCCCGGCCGACGGAAAGGTAATCACTCTCCTGATTAGCGAGACAATTGCGGGGGGAGAATAAGACACAAAGCGCTAGGTTAGAGGTGCCTTGTCATTTACGAGGGGGAACGACTCAGGGCTTACTACACTTCTATCGTATATGCCGATATTTTTGCGCGTAGTTGGTACCAGACTGCACAGCTGGATGCATTCATAACTCAGTTTTGCTCCAAAAACAATAATATTGTGTAAGGCGGCGCGATGATCTTGTAGTCTGCCGTGTCAGAGGTTCAATTTAGTCCCTTTTCCTCCTTCTCCGGAGAAGTGACTCGAGTGAGCCGCGGCGTTAGTCGCCAGTATGCTTTTATTAACTTATCCTTCCTCAGTTTCTCTGAACGCCAAATTAAAACATGGTACGCTACATAGGTCATTGTGCAAGGCAGAAATGCTACGGATAAAAAGTCGAAGCGGGAAAGCTTTTTCGTATCTCGTTGCTCAAACAGAAGGCTAAGCGGCTAGCTCGTTAGCCGCGACTGTAGTTCTGCCGTATTTACCTCCGTCACGCCAGCACCGGCCGAGCGTTTAGCTTCGGTGCCGTTTCATTTCTCCGAATGGAGTCGTGCGAAATGCCGCGGTCAAAGTTCACCACGGTCAGTCTGAATCCGGGCGCTGGCGAAAGGAAAGACCCGCTCACCGTTTTCACCCTTCGCTAGTTAGTCCCAACGTTACCTCGGCGGCCTATGTTGTTTTAATAAGTGTGGTAGGAGGACTTTTGAAGAAACGATTCTACGTTACAGTGTAGTCCGGGTAGCATGGGCGCTGCTGCCCTACATAACGATCCTTTGTAACCGGTGTGTGATGAGATCCCATAACCCCGCTTTCCGGCCGGCATGCAAACGCCAACGCGTAGCTCAGATTTTCGAAATAATTCATCTGCTTGTGTGTTTTTTAGCCTCGCCACGGCCCCTTAAACGCTGGCTCGAAATAAAATGAGGCTGGGTGTGTAGCAGTGATTGTTAGTGGAGTTTTACATGAATGGTGGTGGGCAGGAGATCGCGTATAAAAGACCGGGGGGATCCATTGGTCGCCTACTGTAATCAATCAAATCGACGTGTGAGCAGAGCTGAGCAGAGCGCCGCTGAAGCCCGGGAGAGGCACCCTCCGGGACGGCATGAGGAAGCGAGCCTTGCCGGTAATCCGAAATTCGAGCAGGGTCAGTTTCGGAAGCTCAAACGGTCTTTGCTCCCTTGCTTTTCGCAGTTTTCGCATTAGTTTTCTTTTCAGTATGATGTATTTTTTGAACGATGTTGACATTGTAGTAATGTTATTCTTCAGCAGTTTTTGTATCGTTTATTATAACCTATACTTACGTTATTTTTTATTTTATTTTTTTTGCATGTATTAAATAGTCATTTTAATATGAAGAACAGATACAGTAATAAAAGTTGCATTTAATTTGTGCACGTGAAAATGTGTAGGTAAAATAAAGGATGAAACTAGTAATCTATTTTTAACACGTAGGCATTTCTTTGTGAAATAATATTGTTTTTGTTTTTATTGATTTTATATTGTTTTTTTCCCTACAGGGATGCATATTTTGTAATGTTTTGTGCCCTTACTGTTGATAATATCTACAGTTTAAAATACTGAATAATTTGCTTGTGTTATTGTCCTGTGGTCAGGTAGCACCCCAGGCCGTTTAGTCGCCAAACTTTTCAGCCCACGATAACCAAAATAAATGCCAAAGAATCGCGACCCCCATTTTCCAGGGGGTTCCCGCTGTAGAACCCCCCCGGAACATATTAGTGATTGTTTTAAAAATTTGAGCTACATGCTCTGGATATCATCTTGCGGCCCCCTAAGGACCCTAGGAGTACTCACATGCTGAAGCTTTTTTTTTAGAAAAAAAAAAAAAAAACGCGCGCACACACACGACAATTAAGCAAATATATACATGAGATAATTGTAGTGTTCATTGGAGTAATTGAATGAACAATAATTGAATATGATATTTTTAAAAATCCTAATTTCAGAGATTTATTTGTAATTTAAATCATTTTTATGAATTTATAAGCGTTGTATGTTTACATGTTGCAAGTCATACTCTGCTTAATGGTGGAAGCATTTTTTTTTTTTAATGGTTGAATTATTTGGAAATGTTAAGCATTCTAGAGCTTAACGTTCTCTCTTCTCCTTCTCCCATGATTGTCATCGTTATGGATGCAGACTGTGGCCAAGTGTGGTGCAGTTCTGTTCTGAGCTGAGCTTCTGAAGAATGCACACAGTCCGGCTTGGCCCTGGATCCTTGTGAGCTGCTCATGTCCAAAAGGTGGAAGAATGGCTCATGGAATCCCCCCCCAGGGCAAAGTGACCATCACGGTTGACGAGTACAGTACTAATCCCACACAAGCCTTCACGCACTACAACATCAACCAGAGCCGCTTCCAGCCCCCTCACGTGCACATGTGAGTATATTCCTCAGCCGCCAAAGCAGTGTATGGCAGTGACCTGTCTCATTTTCCTTGAGTCTGTAGAAGAGGATTTTTTTTTTTTCCATGTTTTTGTTGAAGTTTGGGTTGGTGGTGTTTTTTATTTCTTTCGTTGTAAGCCATCTGACCATTTCTTATCTTGTGACTTGTGAGCTAAATGCTGAACTTGTCCACAGTTGCAGTTAATTACAAGTAGTTGTAACTTAAAATAAAAGTTCTGGCTAGTTATACAAATGTGGTTTCTACAAGACATAATCATAGAAAGGTATTTGTAGTCTACAGTCATATGGAAAATTATGATGCATTTAACATACTGCAGTTCTAGAGGTTTTTTTTCTTGAAAATAAGTTGTAGTTTTTGGATTAGCGAGTCTTTTGAACTTTCAAAGTCAGAGGGGACTAACCTAGCCTCCTGGCCCCATAGACCTTTTTGCCCACCATGTACAGCCTTTCGTATAGAATAAGTGCTCTGTTCTGGGAAAGTAAGCGCTGTTTAGATTTGTGAGATAATCATCTACTCCATCTGGGGTTTGTGCTCTGTCAGCAGTAGGATTCTTTACGTATAAAGTTGGCTTGGAGCACATGGAGCGCCCATTTGAAACTTAATATGTCTTGATATTTTCCTTGGTGCCCTGCATGGAGTGCTTTGGAAAGGTAGTATAGTTTTTCCAGCAGACCACATCATTTTTTGTTGTGGCACAACACATGGCTCCGTGACCTGAATGTGAAGTGGGAGAAAAAAGATATTGTCACTCGTAGATTGAATCCGGGACTTCAAACATGGTGCTCTGCTCAACTAACACTGCCAACCTTCTGTCCTTTTCCATCCCCCCCTTTTATTTTGTGGAGTAAATAAAAAGAAATTGAACATACTTGTTCTACAGTTCCATACCTAATGGTGCAGTGAGTTGAGTAGAGCATGCAGTAAGTTGTAAACTAGCAATCAGAATTGCTTTGGTCGGGTGCTATCATTCTCAGTTGGTGCTACTTTAGAGTTTCTCATTTGTCTGGACTCAGTCATACCTGAAATATAACTTTATTAATGCATGAATTTCACCCTATTTTTTACCCTGCTTAAAAATGCCGAGTTCAAAAAAAATGTCCATTTCACATTTTTTGTTTATTTGTATCTTTTAACAAGATGTGAGTTTACAAACCGTGTCTTCCTTGATTGAAACCAGCTGATAACAGTTTAGATTGCTCCCGTTAATGGACTTCTGTAATGCTTCCTACGTATTTTATAGACTCACTTAAAGTTGGCTCCGTTCATGGGGAAATTCATGTTTTGGACGTTTGTTTTAAAGTTTATTTTGTGGTTTTGTTGTTTGTCCAAGCTGTTGGGCGCACAAGATTATACCTTTGTATATTCTGTTAGTCTGAGGAGAAGACGCCCTTCTCTTTGTCTCTAGATTTTCAGAATTGGAAAACTATTATTGTCTTGAAGGAAATTTACTTAGTAAAACAAATTTTGGCTGTTTATTTTTCTCTTTGCCCTGAGTAATTACAAATCATTTATCATACTGACTACCAATTCTATATAAACCATCTTGTAATAGCAATAGTTAATAATGACATTAGTTTTGTTCATCGTTGTTACCTTGCCATGCATCTGCTGACAGCATTATCTGTTCTTTAGAGTGGCACATTTATGAATTTCTCATAAATGAGTGAACTTGACCACATGATACTAAACAGTTGAGACAAGTCTCCCTTCTCTATAGTTGTAACTGTGTCTCATGTTTACATTCCAGGCTTGTTTAGGTTTGCAGATATAGATGTCCTATTAAATTTAATCAGGAAAGCAAAACTGTTCCTTACCTGAAGCAGCCTAGAAGTCAATCTCGGGAGTATGTGAGCAGACCTTTTTTTTTTTAACTTCTTGGGCTGCTGTGGATGCAATTCAAGCCAGTAAAATACGAGAAGCCCTGATTAAGTTCCCCTGCGCCTGCCATTGCAGGGGTTAAGTGACAGTTGACATGGCACAGGTCTATGCTGCACAGCTGAAGTCCTCTGAGCTGAACCTGGCTTGGCTCTAGAGCCCTTTTCTCTGCTGCAAGGGAGCACTTGGCCAGTGATGCCATTTCCAATCATGTCTATAAACACGGCCACCATTTTTTCCCTTGCAACAGCAGACCACCTTTGGACTGGCATTGCTGCTTGCCACCGTTTGTATTTGTGCATGCAGGTTATTAGCAGACTGGATTAAAAATGCACAGTATGCGAAGTAGTAGCATTTCTTGAGTTCTGCAGGTTTATATGTCACAATACCTCTGGCTTTTAGTGGCGCACCACAGTTAATGACAGGAGCAGCCTGTTCCTTTGTGTGATCTTCCTCCAGTAAAAGGGGATTAGTAGTGAGCGTGTGTATCTGTGTGTGTGTGTATAATATGAAGATAATTTTAAACAGCTTAATTGTACTACTATTGACAATTGTGGCTATTCTTCCTTTTTGACCCAGGCCTGGTAATAACATTGTGGGTGGGTGCACATAAGGGGATCCCTGTACAGGAATGATAAGCCCACTTCCAAAAGTATATTGAGGTGGAGGCACCTTTCACATCTCTTTTATATATCTACAAACACAACACTCTGAAATATTAATGGTCACAGCACCGGATCACTAGACTATTTTCCTCAAATGAAATCCCAGCCGGTGGAGGCTTGACCTGAGCCAAATAAGGTGTTATCTGGGGGGGGTTGATGCTGCATGTCCTGGGCAGCCAAAATCACAAATATTGACCTCCGTCAATTATGTCAGTAGACAGTAGCTAGTGGCTTTAAAGCAGCAATGCGTTTCCTTTTCCATCTGCCTTGGTTATTTTCAGAGGAAAAAAGGCTTGCTCTTGATTGACGAAAATTAGGAAGTGACATTTCAGTGAAAATGTCAGAGTAAGCCATGATTCATGCTTTTGACCCTGTGCTGCTTACAGAAGTGCTGTGACTGTTACCCCTTGGAAGAGGAGTAAAAAAAAAAAAGTAGGCTTTGGTGACTTGAGTAGATTAGTGATTTGACAGTCGCCCTTTGACCCGAGAGGTCAACGGCTCAATTCTGGGTTTCTTTGGCTACTGAATAGAAATCATTAGTACATAATGAGTGCTCAGTTCAAACAGGAGGAGGGGATTGGTTTGATTATTTCTGCCCTTGGTTGATGGGCAGGGGGACTCCCACATTCTTGCCTGACTGTGTTGTCTCGCTGACCTGTTCACACACAGCTCCCTGTAGGTTTGAAAAGAGCAGACCCCCACTTATCCAGCTTGTCGGCTCAGCACAGGAGAGGACATTCTCTACAATTAGGAATCGGTCCTTTTGTTTGGCAGAAAAAAAATCTAAATTATTGCAAAAAATTCTTAGTTTTGGTAATGGCGTGAGTATACAGTTTAAACATGCATTCAAGACAAAAAATACATATACACAACAGTAAAAAATAGCGAGTGACTAGAGAATTAAGAACTAGAAAAGGGATTATAGCAAACAATAGCATTGCATATGTGTACTCACACTAGGCATCTTTAGAGTGCCTGAGTACGTCTGACCTCTAAAGACTTGTTTGTCTGACTACTGTGCCCGGATACAGTGCACTAAATCACTTGAAGAGGGCCTGAGCATTGATGTCAGACAACTGGCATGCGTACATATACACTATATGTGAAATGGATCCAGAATGAATCGATTAGGTGGGCTATACAGATCAGGTAGCGACAAACTTATCACAAACACTGCAGAGAGGAGATCACTTTGGTCTCTGGCGGAGGTGCTCCACGTACAAGATTAAATGAAAATCGTTGCATTGCAGTGTGTGTTAGCACAATGCTCTAACTGATGGGCTGCAGGAGTGCTGTTGATGGTATTCTAAACCATGCTTGAGTCTAGCATGCCTGTCACATACTAAATTGAGCTCCCAATCATTCGGTAAGAAAATGCTAGGTAAAGTGTGTCCCATATTTTGTTCAGAAAGGGGGTTAGCGTTTGATTTTTTTTAATGGCCTGTATGCATGGGTTTAGCTACCATCAGCAAGAACTGTATTTACAAATGAAAGCTTTTAATTCATGGTTGTTTCACTTTGGATTTGGTATAACCTACTCAATCTACAATGAATATTGTCAATCAAATGACTTTGTCTTGCCCGATGGCTGAGCTCACATTTTGCATGGTTAAATGTGGCTAATCGTTGTCCTTTTCACTCATGTGCGCACAGACACTATATACACTGTTGAGAGCAAAGCTTGGGGTCCACATACATGGTAATAACATTTGTCTGGTTACCAGGAACATTTGTCTGACTTTACACACACTTCCTACTGAAAAAGTGATGTGGTTCTCCCACAGTAATTCTCCCACCATAATTCCCTAGGATACATCTTGCTGCACTACTACTGATAAAATCTGCTGAACAGCCAGGTCAGCTACAAAAAAAAATCAATATAATATTGTAAAGAATGTTAACAAAATCCTTTTGCCCTGCAGTTTTAGAATCACTGACCTGTGCCATGTCCCTGGGACATTTGCAAAAACATCCATGGAATTTGTTTAGGTTGCTGCAGGCTCCATTTTTGCTCTTGGCTGCCCTCTCTCTTGCAGTACCAGTTTTCCAAATTTGAGGTGGTTTTGTGGTGTACATTGTCAGATTTAGATTATTTGTATGTTTTTGTGAAGCAGTAAAAAGATCCATCAAAGATCAAATAGTGTAAATACAGTAACCATGAATAGTGATCCTGTTCACAAGGATGAGCCTCTCATCTCTTCTCTCTGTTCTCACTAAGTGTCATTGCTTCAATTTTGGTGTGATTTTTGTCTCAATTTCAGGCCTGGTTCTTTACCCTTAAAACATGCAATTATACTGGCCATTGTACTAAATTATGAAGGTATTGGTAGTGCATCACAGATGAATTTCATACAGCATTCATCTTGTATAATAGGCCTGACTGTATTGTGTTATGCCTTTTTATAAATAGTCGTAGCCTTCTTTATAATACTGGGATATCACTATCGTTCACTTGGGTAGCTGTTTTTGCGTGCAAGTAGTGTTTCACGCTAAGACGCATCACATTGTACTTCGCAAAGTGCTTTTCTCTCCGACTCAGAATTGTGCTAATACAAATGTGATTTTTCGTTGTCTTGGACATGGCCAGAATATATCAGTCGCATTAGAACAAATTTTGTGGTGTGATATCACATGTTGTAGCAGGACTGCCTATACTTTCTAAATAGTCATAGGTTGTAGCTGACCTGATTTTTAATTTGTCCATAGCCAGTTTTTTCTATTCAAAGAGAATCAATAAATGTAATTTTTTTTTCCTTCATAGTCTTTTATGAGGCTCAATCATGTTTACCTCAGCATTGCAAGATTTTTTACTGACTAATTTGAACATACTCATCCCATGTGTTCACTTTTTTATATTTTGATCTTATCAGTGAATGTTTACCTTAGCAGTATATGCGGATGGAATTATGGCAGTTATTGCACTGACCAGGAGTGGATTGTAGGGCTGGGAGATAATTATTGTTATTGTTGTATTAGTATTAGTGTCAGTACTATTTTCTTTTATCAATATAACAAACACTCAACAGTTAATAAATGTGTTTTTTTTTTTAAGTAATTAGAGAATACAGGCAAGGAGACAAACACATTAAAAATAACAGGAGGAACTGCCTGAAAGAACAGGTAAGTCTAAAGCAGCTCTTCCAATGAGGGTGATCCAGAGTGACTTTATTCATTCAAAACGTGAATTCAGCAATCAGGCAAGAGTGTCATTTGTTTGCCAGTATTCCTTGTTGTTTGTGGGCAATAAATTTGTATACAAGTGAGAGTCAAGAGTTAAAAAATACTTTGATTTCCAAACACTGGTCTTGTTGTTTGAAGTTATTCCCTTTCACAGTAAATACATAACTTTCATTTTGTTCAGTTTTTTTTTTTTTGCATTTGTTCCATGTATTGTGTGATAACCCCATATTGGCAGGGAAAAAATACGCTAAAGTACAATTTAATGTTGTCTTGGGGCAGATTTTAAATTATGTAGTTAGGAACCCTTTGAACCTTAAGCCTTAATTAATATCTGCTGATTTTTTATTGATATCTGCTGACAGAGATGGAATAGGAGGAGTTTACTTCTGTTCACTTTCTCCTATCTGGGCTGTACTTTTACCACCTGAGTAAACCATCTATTTCTCCTCCCACGAGTGCACACAGCACTCATGTGTGCCTCTGCCCTCTTCCTGTGTGGCATCAGGCGCTCAGTTTTAAATTCATTCACATGCAGGGACAACACCTAACTCTTCCATTCACATTTTCCATCCTAACATTTATTTAACTTTAATGTACATGTCAATTAATTGCGCACACAATGCAACTTACTTGGCAAAAAACAGCAAATGTATTATTTTGCTTCAGTAAAATCCAGTTATAATGGACTGCAAGGAACCTGGCAAAACAGTTTGTTATATCCAAAGTCTGTTATATCCAGAGTTGCTGTATGGCCAGAACACAACTACAGGACGCCATTTACTCATGCCACAACTTAGCATACACACTTGTACAATATAACAACAGTCTATACCACATGATCAAATTTGAACCATTTCCATGAATGGAAGTTGCTTTTGGAATGGCACTTGCAAAATATCAAGAAGTTTACGAAAGGTTTGTAAAATGCAGACTTATGGCAAAAGGTGGATATTTTTAGCATGGAAGTAGTCTTTTGTGTAGCTTCCTAAGAAGATTTTTTTAAAGAACTATTAGTATGCTGTTTTAACAATAGTACTTACAGCAGTGTGCCGTCAGTTGCAGAACATTTTAAGGTGCTGAGTGAAATCTGCTTTTGCCTATCTTTTTTGTGTTTTATATATATTTTAAGATTTCCATCTTTACAGGGTGATGTGTAGCTGACTTCATGAGGTCTGTTCTTTATGTTTTGGCATAAGTGGAGATATCATGAACAGTCCCAGGGATGAAGACCAAGGTGCACTTGCCAATGTTATAGCCTGTCTGACCCACCTGCTTCCTGTCCAGCTGTTCGTGGGTTCTTGGCCTGTTTTGCCATGACCTCCTCCAACCTAATCCCTTTTGTGCTCCCTCTCTTGGCAACAGGGTGGACCCCATCCCCTACGACACTCCCAAGCCGGCTGGCCACACGCGCTTTGTTTGCGTCTCTGATACACACTCCCGCACAGATGGCATCCAGATGCCATATGGGGATGTGTTGCTCCACACTGGCGACTTCACTGAGCTGGGCCTGCCTTCTGAGGTCAAGAAGTTTAACGACTGGTTAGGTAAAGACTTTATTATTGTCTCTTCCTCAACCTGACCCCAATTAACCTCAATTCTGTGTAAGTGCCATACAGTGTGGCCTAATTCAATTAAATGGGTTTAGTTCCTTTGGGGGTGGCATAGTGGTGCAGTGGTTACCACTGCCGCCTCACACCCTTTGGGACCAGGGTTCAAGTCTCTGCCAGGGTTCCATGTTTTTGGAGTTTGCATGTTCTGCCCATGCTGTTGTGGGGTTTCTTCTGGGTCCTCCAGTTTCCCCTCACAGGTCCAAAAATATGGTAAAGTTATTTAGAGTTATCAGATTGCCTGTAGGTGTGTGTGTGAATTGACCTGCAGTGCATGGGAGCCCCATCCCGGTTTTTCCCTGCCTTGCACCAGTAGCCTCTGGTATAGGTTCCAGACTTCCTATGACCATGAATAGGGCAAGAGATTACAGAGGATGGATAGTTACTTTTGAAGGCTGATGTTACTTTGAGATCAAAGCAGCATCAACAGAAGTTTACCTTCTTTGGCCACATATTGGGTGAAACGGTGGCTTTTTGCTCATAACCGGAGCTGCTCTGTTACACTAGTGCTAGGATCCCTTTATTTCCCATATTATATGTGAAGAGAATGATTTGTGTTGTTTCTCTGTACACTTTATCAGTCTTGTGCTATTTAAAATGTCATTCTTTACTGGTGGATTTATCTGCACTAGTGCTTGTGATTAGAGCTTTGTGATTAGAGTGATATGGTGTGTTGTCTTTTCTCCTCTTTTGTCCCCTTACTGTGCAATCAGTTTTTAAACATTTCACATTTTGTATCAATTCAAAAAAATCAATTGTTCTTAATAGGTGCAATGATCTTAAGGAGTTTATTCCTACTAGCCTTGCAATTTCTGTTTTTCCTTGAGTCGGATATTGCTGATTTTTCACCTAATTGAAGAATGTGTAGTTATTCCTTAATGTGGCTGGACAATTTTGCTAATTCTGTGCTCTTGCGGAAAACGTGGCATGTCAAGTCGGTGCTAGTGTGGGAGGTAGCATTATGTCCTTGCTACACACAGGAGAAAGCGGAGTTTGGTTTGAAACCAGCAGCATTTGTTTAGTCAGTGGCTATAACGATGGGCCATGTTTTTATAAAAGCTGCTCCTCCAACCCATTATGGTTCACAATTTGCAGGATTATTGGAAAAGCTGCCTCCATGGTGACATGGGGGACGTTCCTGGATCTTTGAGGAGGGCTTATGTATGCATCTCCATGCCCATACAGCTGGAGCATACCCACTCCAGACTCTAGGCATGATGGCACCAGGGCCCTCTGTGCAGGGATTAAGATCCCCTTCTCCTGGCAGGACAGTAAAGAGAGCCTGAGCTTCCTCCTCTTTTGATGCCACCATGTCGTCACACACTAATCGTGTCCCGAATCACACCAAGGAGAAATATAGCTCAGCAGAGCTCCTGTTTAAGGTGGTACTGAGCGGGTTAAGAAGTCAGCTGGCATCTTGTCTTGTTGTTGGATTGTTTGTCCCACTGTTTTAGGTTGGGTTTGAGGCTTTATGAGAGGAATTAAAATTCATGGGGAAAAAATATTACCTCCAACAATAGCCTCCATCACAGCACAGCATAGCTTAGAGATGCTGCCTCATGGTAGGATCAGTTTGCATAGACTTCTTGCACAACAGCCTTTCCTGTTTCACAGCCAAACCAAAAAAAAGTGGCAGAGGAGTGAAGCAGAAACTTCCAGATGCCTGCCCTTGATTGCTGCACGTGGACCCGGAAGTTTAGCCATGTTGGCTAAGGGCTGTTATGAACATGAGGCTTAGAGACTTGACAAAAGAAAGGCCTGCTACTTTCCCGGCCCTGTTGTGTTGGCTTCTAGTGTTAAATACTGATGAAAAAAATTACCTTGTAGGTTCACCTGAGCTCAGTGCTGTCATATTTCCGCTTCAAGAGATTCCCTAACATATAGAGCTCCTTATATTTCAGGACCTCTTCTTTGTTCCCTGTGCTAGTGGTAAGGCCTAAAACATTATGACCACCCACATGTAAAGTGAATAGCTTTGCTTTCTCATAAAAACCATGTCTCACACTCAGCGGTATAATAGTTGGTAAGCTATCATTCTGTATTCTTGGTTAACGTTGAATGCAGAAGAATGTGGCAGTAAAGATCTGAATAACTGACATGGGGCAGGTCATTATAGTCAGATGACTGGATGAGATAATCTCAGAAATGACAAGGCCTGTAGGGTGCTCATGGTTAATCATGGTGGGAACCTACTGAGCGAGATCCCAGGAGGGAAAATGGCTGAAATGGCACAAATGCCAGTTAATTTTGGTGGTGATCATGTGAGTAATGTCATGGTAGTGCATGGAGTCCTGTTGTGTAGCCATGCATCAGACTTGTCTGTCTGATGCTTCCCTCAGATGCCCGACACGTATTTGGCAGGGCTGTAGTACTTGACTCTAGAACTCCAGGACTCGAGTCACATTTTTGGTTGACTCGGACTAAGACTTGCACTTGGACTTGATAGTATTTTGTGATACTGTGATTTGTGATCTTAAAAAGACATCTGAAGTCTGCATTACGCATTAACAGTTTATTTTAAAATGTGGAAAATCTACTAAATGTACAGTATCTACCAATGCTTGTTAGGGGTGGTGGGAGAAATCATTTCAGCTGCAAATGAACTCTTTGAAGTGATACATATAGCTTCTCATATTGTGGCTAAAAATCTACATCATCCTACATAATACTGTGCGCAGATAGCACCAAATCTTTCTGAAACAACAGCATTATATTCTGTGGAAACCCCCTTCACATTCGCCGCCCATCTAATGTGTACTCATCCCACACTCACCAACTTCTACAATTTCTAGACTTACTGGATGGTTCACCTGGAAATGTGAAAGTTAATAAATGTGTTTCTACATGAATTCTCTGGGTCTTTCTTGTGATATATAGGTCTCAAAGTATACTTATTCATCCATTGCAGATTCCATTAAAATGATCTATCCACATCATATGGGTACTTGTGTTTCTCTGTGTATGTTTTAAGGTCCATATTTGAAAATATCATTTATATTATTTATAGTTATATATTTAAATATTTGCATTTTTCTTTTGCACTATGAACAAATTTTTCTGTCTCATAACAGCAAGAACTGTAGCAGATACATCTTGTCCGCCAAAAACATTAGCGTTACTCATTTATATTTAGTTGACCCTTTTAACCAAAAAGGCTCACACTAGAGAGAATTTGTGTTTCCTGGGATTTGAACCCTTGACCTGTGTTGTTAGAGAATTATGCTATCTGCTGAGGAACAGGAGAGCTGTAGATGCAATAATAAATTGTGCTTTAGTTTAATGTGCATGAAATACTCAGTTGACCTCACCATTGCATAGCCAGGAAATAAAACAAATAATGGGGAGATGTGCAATATATGGGTCGGGTACAAACTAATCCTCATGTTTACCAAGATAAGTAAAAAAACTGAACAAAAAAAACCATGTTCTTATTTACAGTATATACACGGGATTAGCTACAGTCAACAAGAACAGTATTTACAAATTAACGTATTTAACTTGGCTCTCACTTGAAGTATACCAATTCCTTCCCCACAAAACAAGGAATATTAGCAAACAAGCATGTTTTATCTTGCCTGATTGCTATACTCACATTTTGAATAGTTAAATGTGGTTAAACATTGTCCTTCACCCATGGACATCTACACAGTTGCATGAAGTTTAGCTTCTGAGTGTGCAAAAAAGGCATTTGTCCAGTGACTCTGTAGAACTTTCTGTGATAAGTTTTGCTGAATGAAAATATTGCAACGTAAAGAACATATCACTATCATATGTACACCTTGTAAGTCTACCTTACACACTGTTCTAATTTTGCTGCTCTGTGTCGGTCTGATCCAGTTTAAATTTTTAGGTTTTAATTAGTCGAAGTTTGTTGCCCATACGGTGCCTTTGCAAAATCTGCTATTGTGTGTGTTATCTCTAGCAAAACATCTGCAGTGAAGGACCAGTGCTAAAATGTTAATTCCCCAAAGTTTGGGGAGTACGATTATTTTCTATATTGGCATTTTTATTTGGGGGGCGGGGGGAGGGCAAGGGTATCTGACACAAAATGAGCTAATGAGAATATCTTTTTATTTAATGGAATATAGAATATTTAAGCTCTACCCCTTTTGATGATGTGTTCAACAGCAACCAAGTAATTTTAGGGACTTTCTGTGCTTAGCACTGCAATGGCATCGTAAGAATTCAGACCCTTCTGAATCACCCCTATTTTGTTTGGGACTGTGGTGGCTAACAGTGTCGTGTTTGTTGGGGTGCTGTGTGATGAAACGCTGCGATCGGAACTGGTTTTGAATAAATATCCCTTGCAGAATGCGGTGCTCCCCCACTCCATGCTCCAGTAAGTACATGGGGATTTTAATTGAACTCCCCTGAGCCATGCAGATGGCATAAGCAGTCATTTATTTTACCGCAGTGTTTAACCCACAGTTAAACTTGCCTCATTAGTGATGCAGTATGGGCACATAGGGCTGACTCCCTTGCCTTTTTATTTTTATTTTTTCTCCTTCAACAATTGCTTGTGGAGAAAATAAGAGGATATCGGCAACCCTTTAAAATGTTTTGATGTCTATAAAATGCTATGAAAGTTTCCTCCAGAGTCTGGGAAATGGAGTCAGCCAACAGTAATTAAATTCCCCAGAATTCATTGCTGCACCCAGACCGTATGGTGTAAGCCAATTGGAGCTGCTGATTCGGTTTTGTGCAGCGGAGGAGCCTCATGTAAATGGATATGTGATGCAGTTAAGAAAGGCTGCAGGATTTTCAAATTGAGAGGAGCTGCTTCTCATTGCATTAGTGGTGGGCAATGATGCTGCGCCAGATTCCACACAATTTGATGGAGACCAGGCAAACTTTTGGGCCGCCAAGCACAAAAGGAAGCTTCTGGCCTAAGGGCATGAGACAGCAGGTAGGGTCCTGAAGGGTCAGCTAAAGCTGCATGTCTCCGGTTTCCCTTGAGCTGTATTAAGCGGCCATGTTGAATGTATCGTATTTCTGGCAGTGTTACAGATCGCCTGCACTCCTGTAATTAATGTGTATGTTTTGACTGATCATTTTACTTGGGAAAAGATGCAGGGATCATTATAAGTTAACCCTGTTTGTCATTTTTTTAATTATGGAAATAATCTCATCCCATGTCCCAAGAACACCCTAAAGAATAACTCAAATTTACATCATACATTTATTTAAACTTTGTCTTGTTGTGTTGTGTCAAATCGAAATGTTCTTGTCCTCAAAGTGAAATCTTAGGCATCTTTCTGGTTTATAAAGAACCACCTTTTAGTGATGTGAGGTGACCAGGACACCAGACCTTTCACTGAAAGAAAAGGTCAAACAAGAAATTGAAAAATGTTCAAACTGACTCTAATAGATGTTCTTTGATATTTAGGTCAGCTTCACCTCTTTATATCCATTCTATATAACATGCTGTCCACCCTCTTTTCTTGAGAGGGTACAGAAGAACTCTTGATTGTAGTTTTATTTGTTGCATACGGTTCTGTATCTGTCCCAAATTATGATTTATAAAACGGTATCTTCTTGTTTACTGCTTGCACCATGTGAGTAGTCTTTGCACTTTGTCTGGTTTTGCACAATATGTTTATTTGTCTGCAGTCTCCGTACCTTCCTGTTATATGTACAAGAATTCTGCACCAAGATCAATAAAAATTCATCTTGGACAATCTGGGCAGCTGGGCTGTGGGTGTAATAGAGCTGTTCATCCATATGGTTTGAAGGGAGGTGCTTTTTCTGGCCACCAGACTCCGACCCTCAGCTCAGTGTGCCAAGAGCACGATGCGTCTGTTTATCCATCAATCTGTGCCACTCACCTGATGTCTGTGGGAAGCTGAAGGAGCAGGCAGTATGGGGTAATGTAATGGAAATCTGTGTACCCCAGGGGGACAGAGATGAAATGCTGAACGGCTGGTGCATTATCCAGCTTGGCCCCCTGCGTCATGACAGCCATGCTGCTGTCAGGAGTTTCCGCGCTGAGGTGCCATGTGTCGAGGACGGAGGCAAGGCTGTGTGTGCCAGTTCACAGTGTGCCATATTTAGGGCTCATTTTGTCATTCTGGGTAATGTCTTAATGTACTCAGGCTATCAGAAATGTTTAAGCATATGTCGGCACTCCTCTTCATGAAACCGCATTAATTCTGCATGCCCACAATATAAATGAAACCCCTGTTTAATGGCTCGGAGTGCTCTGTCTGAATGGTTCCCGAGCTGCATCCTAGATTGTTTGTTTGACTGCTGAGCATTCTTTGTTTTGAGGCAAAGCATTTGGCCAGAGTGTGCTTCACTCCAGCACCCAGGTCTGTACATCCCCTTTGCTGATTCTGCAGCAGGCCCAACACGGCAGCGTTGCAGAAAAGGAGATTGACGTTACCTTAATCCCTTCCAGCCCCTCTCTCTCACACCCCAGTCTTCAACATACCTTACTTTCATTGTCCACATGTATTTATTTATTTATTTAAATGCTGAAGCGCAATGCTCGCCGCTGTTGCTGAACTTTTTCCCTTTTCTTCTCTGCAGGCAGCCTACCATACGAGTTCAAGGTGGTTATCGCGGGGAACCACGAGCTGACGTTCGACAAGGACTTCATGGCCGAGCTGGTCAAGCAGGATTACTACCGTTTTCCTTCAGTTTCCAAGTTGAAACCAGAGGACTTTGACAATGTGCAGTCACTCCTTACGAACTGTATATATCTTCAGGACTCTGACGTGACGGTGAAGGGATTTCGCATATACGGGACGCCCTGGTAAGGACGTGTCATTGTCAGTGTCATTTGTGTGGCCAAAAGCACTCTGCTGCTTTAAATTCAGTTGTTTGCATGAAAACCTGCATAAATCTGCATTTAATGTTTTACCATGTTCTGTTTTCAAGTAGAATTCCACAGTTTTTAGTTATTGTGACAGTTGTTGAATTACTGCACAGAGAACAACAAGCAGTTGCGTTGCTATGTAACACATGGTTGGCAGCAGTATAAATGCTGTCTTCTTGCGATGCTCACGTTCTTGGTTATTAAACCCCCATCACATTCGCATGGAACTGGGCTGAGTAGCATTTTTGAATATTCCAGTATTTGAATGAAGTTCTTCTCTGGGAGTGCTGTCTCTGTGCAGGTGCTGGGAATGTCGTCTTTGTGAACGCGGTGAGGTGCAGGTGCTGGGAATGTCGTCTTTGTGAATGTGGTGAGGTGCAGATGTTGGGAATGTCGTCTTTGTGAACATGGTGAGGTGCAGATGTTGGGAATGTCGTCTTTGGGAACGCGGTGAGGTGCAGGTGCTGGGAATGTCGTCTTTGTGAACGCGGTGAGGTGCAGGTGCTGGGAATGTC
>JABFDZ020000008.1:23137806-23150972 GCA_019775955.2 Pollimyrus isidori
GGAATGTCGTCTTTGTGAACGCGGTGAGGTGCAGGTGCTGGGAATGTCGTCTTTGTGAACGCGGTGAGGTGCAGGTGCTGGGAATGTCGTCTTTGTGAACGCGGTGAGGTGCAGGTGTTATCACATGAGGGGGGGGGGGGGTCTTCGGTTGTACTGAGGAGGGACAAAGGAGTTTTGGCTCTCTTCACTGGCGGCACAGGTTGCAGTCCTTTGCTCGCTGCTACAGCCCCTCGGCTGTTTTCCCAAGACATCATGAGTCAATCTGACAGCAACAGAGAAACAGGAAACATAGGAAATCTGAGAGGCCCTTTGCCCCAGAAAGAAGGATGCCCCCTGTGAGCCATTATTCTGATAGCTGTTAAATGTATGTTGTGACACTAGGGTGGGCCTTTTGAATGGGAGGGACGGCCCTGCCTCTGGTCAGCCCCTCTGCTTATCTGGTGGTCTAGTCCAGGTGTTGCCTGAGTAGTCAGGTGTTGGAGGAGAGCATCCTGTAGACCGGTTTACCTCGGAAATTTATCTCAAGGACCATACTATAAGAGGTGAAGGGGTTTTTTAATAGTTTTTTTTTTGTATTTCAGTCTTATTTCCCTGCTTGATTTCCTTGGTGATTAAAGCAAGCACTCTACTACTAGCTGAAATAACATTAGATATATTTTGTACTCAAAAAACAAAAGAAGCCTAAATAATGATGGTGATATTGGCTTTTGGGCTCTGCTTGAGCAAGTGATACTGCATGTATGCATCTGCTTGAATGGCATATGGCCAGACGGAAGCAGAGAACACCCCTCTCTCCAGTTGACTGGCATTACATTGCGTGTCATTTCTCCCATCTGAGACTGGTGTGGTGTCTGTCGTATAGTGGTTTCTACTAGGCCTGTCGCGATAAACGATAAAACAATTAATTACACGATAATTAAAATGAGGTTGATCATTTTTCTGGCCGCGATGATGTTCATTTGCATGCTTGTTTGTTTTCCTCGTGTCTCTCTCTACCAAATGTGAATATTGGCTCTTTTTAGCAAACCGGCTTGTCGGTCTCAGCTCACCAAGAAGAGCTCCTAAATGGCTCTTTTTTAAAAAACCTGCCCCTCTCTTCCTTTAACCTGATGCTGATTGGTGTGACCTGATTTGAGTTTGTTAAAAATAAGTTACCGCCTTGTGGACAGGGTTTTTCGGAAGACTGTCATCCTTAATGCTTAGGCAGTTCAAAAACCCGGACAATTCTATAAAAATTAATAAAACGAGTCTTGAAGCCGGCTCCCATCGTTCACTGTAAAGAGTCGACTGAAAGAGCCGTTTTGTTCGCGAACGACATCACTAGTAATGAGGCGTGGACTCTCGTGTAAGTGGGCTCTTTGCACTTCAGCTTCCGCGTTCACGGAAATGCGGCTCGCCTGTGAAAAATGACATTGGTTTATACAACTTTCCCAAACTTATAATCAACGACATACATAGAGTGAAATATGGCAGCACTGGAAATTTGTCAGAGTTCTAATTAAAGCCGTTCAGTATTCAGATTTGTGTTATATAGACTCATCAAAGCTTGTGATAGACCGCCGTAAAAGAAGCTACAGAGATGCTGCAGCGAACACACTTTCAGACAACGTTGTAAAAATACGCTGTATAAATAACATTGAATATGTAGGTACAGTATTATACTGTATTATATAGCGTATTTTAATTACACACAGTTCAGTCATTTAATTTGTACAGTACTGTAATTTGAAAAGAGTTTGAAATGGTTGTATTATATTTTGCAATCAAAATTAGTAACGCTGTCCGCTTTATTCTCCATTATTCATGCAAGACGTATACACGTGTCAGACTGAGACATGAAGAAGAAAAAATCCGATGATAATCGTATAAATATGTTGGATTTGCCGATTTTCCCAGAGGTGTGCGTGGAAACTTAAAACTTGATTCTGTTTTGAGGACGTGGTGCACTTAGGAAATTATTATTATTGTTTTTATTAGCTTCTGAAACACAGATTTAACCGCTCTTGCACTCAGTTACTTGAAACTGAAGCAAGTGAGCCGTATTTTGCACTGGCGGATATGACGTCACTGAGATGTTATTGTTTATCGCGATAATTCCTGGGACAATATATCATCCAGCAAAATTTATCGTGACAGGCCTAGTTTCTACCATTTTCCATGTCCAAGCAACTTGTACATCCCAAAAGCATGTTTCAAATGATGCTACCTAATAAATGGGAGAACGAGGTATTTCTGATGCTGGACCGGCCTGGAATCATGCATGGCTTCCCAGGGTGCTACACCTGTTCTTCCTCAGGGCTTGGATGGTGCTGTCACTCTAACAAAGCACTGGTTTTGAACTTTGATCATTGCTTATTTCATCACTGTAGTTATTTCTCAGTCATTCTTTCGAGGGTCTCCTGACCCTTCACCTGTTCGTGCATCCCTTTTTTTCAGTCGCTATAGGCTGTGTTGGCTCCCACTTCAGTACATACAGGAATTTTTTTGCAGAAGTAATCTTATTTCTCTCTTTCTGTTGACTTTGCAGTTTTGGGGTACTAGTGGCAAAAAGGGCTGTCATCTCCGTCTTGCTGTTCCTGTCAGAATACATGCAGCCTGTGCATCAGTGAAATGCAGACAGGACCGTAGGCACAGGGCTTGGTGTGGGGGTGGGCAGTCTCTGGGCTCATAGACGGGAGACAGACGTTCAGCCTGGCAGATGCCTAGGGTCAGCGCACACGAGCATAATTTGATTAATAGGGTCAGATGCTCACATGCCTACAGTGCCTGGTCTGAGTACACCATATGGTACGCAGACAAGTTTCTGTTCAGCCTGTCCCACTTGAGATGGGGTGTGGGTGTTCTCACCTGGGGGTAGCAAACTGGTTTGTCAATGCACCTTAGCTGCCACACATCCTTGTCTGAATGTGTGGCTTGACAGTAAAATATTAAAGTGAGGCATGACAGACTCTTTCAGCACAAGTTTAAAAGCAGCCCCAACTAAGCCGGTGTGGCCGTGTCCTTCTTCGGAGTGCATACATTGCTGAGTATGACCTGGATGTAAATATAGGGACTTGATGTCCCTACATGCCGCTGGTTTGTGAGAGCGTGATGTTAGGAGAGAGCTGGCGTTTCCCCTTCCCTCACCTGTGCCTGGTGGGGGAGATACTCAGAGGTGGTTCTAACTGGGAAAGGCTCAGACATTGCACTGCGGTTGTGCTCGCCCCTGCAAATTCCCCAAATTGTAAAATCTTGACTGCATAATTTTTGGTTGTGGGGCTCTGTGTAGCTCTGGGGTGAGCCTCTGTGCCTGTGATCAGAAGGTCACCATTTTGAGCCTTGGCAGAATAGTTACATCATTGTTGTGCCTTTGAGCAGGAACTGTAACCCTCCCCCTTACCCTCAAATGCTCCAGGGACACCAGACAGATGGCTTGACCTCACATCACTCTCACCTGGGGGGGCAGGGCAGTACGCCATTGTGTCTGAATTCAACGTGGACCTCACCACAAAGGAATTCCCAACCATGCAGGCTACAAGTGTGGATTCTGTTTCTCTGGAACTTGGAAGCTCTCCGACAGGCTAATTATAGCTCACTTAAACCATGTAACTCCTTTCATTTATTTAGATATTTGTTGGCAAGGAGTTACCCCTGCAGCAGTCTTGTTCCCCCACGTTTCCATCAGGGCCCTTTAGGGTTCCTCACAGTTTCTGTGAAATAGGTTGCCCCATTCATTCTAATGATTAATCCATTTGTCAGTGCCAACCACCACCTCACTCCCTGGAGGAACCCTCATGATAATTCAGATTTTGTCATTTTTTTTGTTGTTGTTTGTCTTCGATGATCAGTTTGTTTTGTCAGTGACAGCGTTTGAAAACGCAGGTGCACAGGTACAGCGTGGTCTGTTATGAAACCAGCTTAATTTTGTGCAAAAAAACACTTCAAGGAATGCTCTGTGGATTTTGAAGAAGGAAGGGGGGCAGGCTCGGGAAAAGTTCCGCGCTCTCTTTCAGGAAGTGGCCATAATTAAGAAACATCCTGGTTCCTTTTTTGGGGGCAGGGAACTGGCCCAGCCTTGACCTTAGTGCTGCCCACAGGGATATGCTGCATACAGCAGACCAGTGTTCCCCCTTGGCCCAGCAGAGAGCACAAACCAACCCAGCTCACACACAATCAGGGCTGCTGCCAGGCAATTCATCCACCAAGGTTATGATATCCCATTTTCTTATGTCTCAAACCTGGTTTTTGATAAACTTTTGTCTTCTGTGAATGTTATTTCAGGCCTTATCAGGCATTAGTGTTATTCAAAGTATCGAAAGTACTGAAAGTATCCATTCTGTCATGTATGGAATGGTTTCAATACTCTTTCGTGGTATCCATTCGCTTCCAATTTGCGCTGGCCACTAAAATTCATAGGCTGTCAATGCGCATGGCTAGACCTGAGTGCAGTCTCACACATTGGGTGTTAAAATGACTAATGCAGAAGTATCATGGCCTTCACCACTATGCTTAATTGATAGAGTGCAACCAGGATGACATCTGGAAATACTTTGGCCTTGTGCCAAATTAAAACGGTAAACCACAGAACATATGCAAGCTGTGCTCCTACACAATACTGACAAAGCAAGCAAACATTGTTGAAGTAGACATGACATGCATATCTTTCTGTGGTCAAAACATTTTTTTTTTAGTTGGCTAAATATTTCGGCATTATGACAATTATTTTTACTTGTGGGTTGTGTTCAACTCCATATGATCTTTTGAGGTCATGGCATTTGTTTATACAAGCTTTGAGTCATCCAGTTGTTGGAAGTATTTGCTTTGAGACAAGATAAAGAAGGCATGTAAAAGTAATGAATATCTGTTCTAGATTATACTGTAGTAATAATATTAAGTAACATCTAATTTTTAATAGTCTTTGTTTACTGCTTACGAATATCTCTGGATACAGAGTGATTACAATGGCCACTGCTGTAGGAAAAGGAAATCAATTTATTCTTATTTACTATTTACTTAACCTGTTTGATCTTTGATGCATCTCATTTAGCACTTCACCAAAACATCTCATGGATGAAAATCTACACCTAAAAATTTCAAATGATTTAAATCCAAAATTGTAACCGTAATGACGGAGGGTAGTGAAACTGGCATTGCTACCAGAGGGCAGACGATAGTTAAGATGGAGCCTGCAGCTGCCATCTTGTATACACAGATCTGCCATGTAACTTATTCCATGACGAATAATTGTAAAGCTGGGTAGAGATTATTTTCATAATATTCTGTAATAAAGTTTATATTGATTTTTGGTCAATAGCCTCCCTATTTGGCAAATTCTATCTGCAGCGTGGTAGCCATTTGGTAAAATGTATTTTTGGGATTTTCAGGAAGTTTTTTTTTTTGGAGAATTTATTCATGCAGCTTTTTTGTAAATGTAGAGAGAGTGTATAAGCTAGGCTTGTAATAATATTTCGTTTTAGGATGTAGTGTTGCCATTTGGCAAAATTTCTCATGCAAAGAGCTACAGGGTTGCTGGGGAAAATGCAAACATTAATGCGAGTATAGCCATCAGGCAAGAAAAGTGACTTGTCGGTAATATTCCTTGTTTTGTGGTCAAGGAATTGGCATGCTCTATGTGAAAGAAGAGTGAAGAGTTAAAAATACTTTGATTTAAAAATACTATTCCATTTGACTGTAGATAATCCTTTATCCTGCAAATGAGTGTTTTTTTTGGCATCGTCCAGCGTTGCCCCCATATTACATTAAAATGCTAAAGCACAGCTTAGTATTGTATCAGCAGTTTTCCTGTCTCTTGACAGATGCCCCATGTTGAGAAGCGAAATGCTTAGGTGTGATATAGTAATGTCGTCAACTCTGTAGCTCAAAAGAGTGCATCATGCTAACAACCATGAGCTGGGGGTTCCTGTCCCGCAAGGCATGCACAAATTGTACCTCTTCCCTCTAATGAAAGCGTCAGTTAAATATTAATGAGTTACATGTGTTTAGTGCACACACAAGAAAGGTGTTGCTTTGGCATCACATTTCCTTTTAACACTATGAGGAGCTAGAAAGTTCTCCATGGTTTCTCTAAGTAAAGTGCTCACAAAGTCTTGGGACACTTGCGTAATTTATTAAAAATGTAACAGATTTATTTATTTAATAAATATAATTACTGTACTGTAAATTTCTATTCATTGGTTGACAAAAACACATATACAGTGATCTCCCGCTATATCGCGGTTCTGCAATTGTTACACTGTTCTTATTCTTTAAAAATCCATATAAGTCTAATATAATTTAGGTCAATTTAAAGGTTTTTGGGGTACGGATCTGACACGCAGCATTGTACACGCAGCTAACAAACATATCGATCACAGAGCGAACCACCAATCACAATGATCAACTTGCTCCCTCTAGTACTCATTTCACCACAGCATAAAAATGAGTGAGGAACAGGATAAAAAGCTGTGTGGAATTATTGCGGCCACACAAAGCATGACGTCGGCCAAAAAGTCATTTATCGATGTGCCTTGCACTTGTTGCCACGGCACAGGGAAACCCAACTAATTTGTTTGATCGTTTCAATCGGCACCACAAAGCGCTGTATGATGAGAGCAAATCGAAATCTGATCGCCATCCAAAGCAAAAAACTATTTGAGATTCCTTTGCCAGTGTTATGCCATATACGAGAGGTTCCAAACGACAGAGAAAAATAACCGATACGATAACTTTCCATCTTGCAAAAAACATGGTACCGATTAACACAGTTAGCAAAAAGGGTTTGAAGAACATGATCTGGTCACTTAACAAGAGGTACATAATACCATCAAGTACCTATTTTTCACAAATTGCCATCCCAGAGCTGTGCAAGGCAGAATTTGAAATAGATCTTTCAGCGGTACAATGTTATGCTGCTTCAATGGATTTGTAGTCTGACTGCCCACTTTACTAATGACAGCTTCTACTAACTAGACAGAGAAATAAAAATAATATAAATATTTAAACATATAAAGTTGGAGCGGAAAGATTGTTCAAATTCTACTATAGAATTTACTATAGTAATACTATAAGTGAAACGTGCAATAAATGAGTAAGTATACTTTTAAGACCTACATGCCACAACAAGGACTCTGAGCATTCAGTTAAAAGCACATTTTAACTTTATTTCCTAATGATCCATCCAATTGTTCTGGAAATTGTATAGGTTAGTGAGTGAGAGACGAGTTCAACTTAGAAAACAAACTGAGGACCCTAAAAATTTAATTGTGCACATTTTTGGGATTTTGTGAGCTGGATTTAGTATTCCGTTAATTTTTCTGCATGGGTTTTAATGCATTGTAACCATGGGATTTTTTTCTTAATGACCATAGCACCTCCAGGGCTCCAAATATACCATTTTTGTTTCTTTCTTACAGTTCCTATTGTTGTCTCAGTAAATATAAGTTATGCAGATAAGTAATACATGGGAAAAATATTTCAACGTATATATTCATGCAATATATATATATATAAAGGTGACATTTTAAGACATGAACATTAACATATAAAAAGAAATACCGGTAACCATCAATTTCATCGTGGAAGATTGAACAAATTGGCATATACAGTAAGTGGAATGTGCAATAAATGAATTTCAGTAGTTTCACTGTTACAACAAGGACTCACCAGTCAGGAAGAACACATTAATTAGCTTTCATATTTGCAGGTGATCCATTCAGTACTAATGGAAATTCTACAAGTTGATGGGTGGTGCAAGTGACAGTTTGCCATGGAATACAATGCTGAGGTTTCCACGGCCCACTTTTCCAGTTAAAATAGCCTGTTGCGATGCAGTCATTAGTATCTGTTCTGTTGGTGGTTGGATCAAAAGTAATATGGAGAAGGACGACAGACGGTACAGGGTGCTGGGGTATGCAGCACTGCTTGCCTGGGAGAGTGAATCTGCAGAACCAGCCGCACCTTCTCATCAACCGCTTTGCAGGTCTGCTGCGACTTGAGGATTGTTTACTGAACTGACTTGGCTTGGTCAAGCTTTTCTGACGATGCTGCATGAACATTTCCGTCTATCCAATAAACTGTAACACAATGGCGCCAGTCTCCAGGATCATTTGCCCTCCCCCCAGGGATGTGGAAGTCTCAGCCATTGCTTATATGGTCGTCAAGCTCATTTAACACACAATCTTTTGCATACACCCCCCCCCCCTTTTTTTTTTATTCCCTGCCATCAAATTGAAGAATGTATGGTGCCAGGCTCTTGGAAAGTTAAATCTGCAGTCTGCTTTGCTGATTCTCGTCGTTTTGTTAAACCTGCCTTAGCTTCAGCGATCTCAGTCACAGAGACCAGGGGCTGACCCTGCCATGAGGCAGTGGTGGTTCTGTTCTTTCAGCAGAACCCATATTTCAGCTACTGATACAGGACTTTACAAACCTGAATTTATACAGACATTCAAGGAATGTCCAGGTCACTAGAAAGGAAAATGTAGTAAATGCAAACTATTCTGCCCTGTCTGGGCGAGTGCTGCTCAAAAACCTGCGTTTGTGTGCGTGTTTGTGTGTTTTGTTTTACAGCAGTATTTACAACCTGCCCAGACCACAACATACTCTCTGTCTACCACACCCCCAGTCACATATCTGTTTTAAATGGTGGATTTTGCGCATTTTGTTCATTTGCTCCTTTGAAGCACAGAGTGCTGGCTCTGTGCATGTTTGTCACCTTGCTGCACCTCCTTATCAGGGCATGTTGCCATGGGAACTTGAGCTAACTAGACAGAGAGAAATCTAGCCTTGTCAGATCCTGTCTGCAGAACTGGCCAGTCTAGCAGCTCCCCAGCCCATGGCCCCCCACATGGAGCCAAGGCTGCCGTGAACTAAACTGGGGTACGCTACAGCTGTAAGTGGGGTGGCAGAAATCACACAAGCTAAGAACTGAGAGTGGTACAGTGGGTGTGCACCCTACAATTTGTGCCAATTTCATGTCTTGCCATGCTTGAAGTTGGGCAGTGCATGGTGGTGACGCTTTTGCCCCTCCTGTATTTTAGCTTTAGCTGCTGATTAGTGTCCCAACACCAACATTTGGCAGGGGTACCGGGCCTGGGCAGATGTTACCTGCTCTGTGCCCTGATTGCAGGCTGATCTTTGACCAGAAGAAGCAGTGGTCTGTCAGCATTAATTTGTGCCCTCTGTCCTTTATGCTCCCTAGACCCTGCCGTTGTAATCAGGGCGTGCGGCTCACAGCCTCAGCACACGGCCTCTCACCGAGGAGCATGAGGGCAGGTCATTGTCATTAGCAGACTGGCCAGGGGGCCTTATCTCACTCATGTACAGTTCACCAAGGAAGTGTTATTGGGTCTGTTTTTTTTTTTTTTTTTTTTTTTCCTGTGCCGCTGCAGAGAATGCTGATGGATGTGGCATCGATCTTGCCTCCACCCAGTGGCCCTGTAGTAGCTTTGTGCTCCCCACACTGGAAAGCTGCAGATTTGGAATGTTCGTCTGCTGCTACTGTTTTTCTTTACATTTTTAAGTTTATTATTCTTGAAGTGATACCTTTAAAAATAGGAGGAAAAAAATGAGCCCCCTGTGAAAAGCAAGCCAGCATGTTGCATCTTTTCAGTTTTATATCCATGGACAGAGATTCTCCTTGTCCCCTATTACGGCGAGTGCGCGTTTGTTTATTCTCTCAGCACCATGCTGTGTTCATCCCTGCCAGCAACTACCGCTGTGAGGCTGCCCTCTCCACGCCCTGGTCATAGGCAGAGTGTCCGCGGCACTGCCACACAGCCAAGATCACCCGGCTGATTAGACAAACCTAAAGTGCTTTAATGAGCATTAAGCCACTACATAAATTTAATGACCTGTGAAACAAACAATGCCGCGCCTATCAGAAGCGAATATTAAGTGTGTTTTTTTTTTTTTTGATGCGGGTCTCGACTGCCCCTGTCAGCACTGAGCTGCCACTGTGCCCACTGTGCTCTACTGTCTAGGGGGAGCTTAGGTGACGAGATGCGGGACGTGATCAGAGGGCCCCCCAATGCAGATGTGTGTGTGCACACAGTTGTGTGACGGAGACAAGTCCTGACTGTTCACCAAGCTCTCATTTAATCAAATACCTCACACAGCAGGCTGCAGAGGCAGGACATGAGGTGGCCAGAGCTTGCCAGCTGTCCAAGAAAACTGCAGGGAGACTGGGAGTGGGGGAGAAACAAACAAAATAATACCTTGGTTCCAGGCCAGAATCACTTAAAACTCTGCGGGGCTCGTGCATGTTCCATGAGCAGTGTGTCTGCCTCCCTGCAGCTTGCAGACAGCCAGAGCTACAGAACCAAAGCCCTTAATTCCCCTTTGTTTCACTATCCTGTTGCCCATCGTATGTTTAATCCACCCAGCCCCCCTGTACCACTGTGTCTCTGGGCCTGGGTTACCTTCTGCCTTGTCTTCAAGCCACTCATCAAGTTATGAGCAGATAAATATTTTAATATTCAAGTGACCTTTCAGTCAGTAGGCAATGGGGACAGGCACGGTCGTACATTAGCGATGCCAACTGTTTTTTAAATAGCTGGCAGGAGCATAGAAAGAGCAGGAAAGGCCATATTTCTCCCTTGTGCCATTATTCTTAGTGGAGTTCAGCCAGAAGGTTATACACGTTCAGGGCCTGCATCACTAAAACCACTACCAACATCAACAAGGATGTGCACAGACTGCCTTGGCGTGGCAATAAGTGCTTTCAATATTTTTTTTTTCTTAACTGCACCCCTACCCGATGCATGAAAACTATAAATTAATATAAATGAATCATCATAAAATGGATCTGAGCAGGCCTGGGATTCTGAACAGTGGAGTTCCAGACAAGTCCAACAAGCTTTTAGTAAGAAACAAGAGTCTAGCCTGTATTAAAATGGTAATGAATTAGCAGTTTCTAGTGATAGGACTGATTTTTTTTTTTTCCATGGTTTTTTTTTGTGGGGGGGGGGGGGGCTTCCTGGTAAGCTGTAAATGTGTGAATTGTAAAGCCCCCCTTCCCAAAACACAAAGGCAACTGCTGTCCCTGGGTGTGTGCAGTGACTCCATGCTGGTAACCCAGTGTTAGGCCTGAGTACAACTCTCTTCCTCTTCACCATATTTGGGGCCAGGGCTTTTCAACAATATTAAAGCGCAGACGTGGAAGAACCAGAGGGATGCCTCTGCATTGTGGGAGATTTTCTCTGACAGTGCACTCCCCCAGCCCCCCCCCCCCCCCCATCACTATAGACTCTTAGCCCCCATTTTCTAGCCCTCACGTGTTCCACCCTTTGTGCAGATAGATAGATGAGCCGCCACCTTGTGAGTCTTGATGAAGTGGGTTGCCTTAAGCTGGACCTTGTAGTGGCAGCCAGATGAAATGGGGGTGAGTAGGGGTGCAGATAATAAAGCGAGGACAGCCGCAGACAATAGCTGCTCCTGAGACTCATGGACAAAAGTGCATGGCGGATACTAGGGGGTGGGTGACTTTTATGCCAGTGAAAGATTACACCCCTGTGTATATCCTGAGCCGCACTGAATAGAGGGCACTCTGCTCTATTTATTCAAGCATCAATCATGCTTGGGCTGCCACCCACCCCACCCCCCCATCCCGCTTTTGAGCCATGGTAACATGCGGCAGTTCTTTTCTGTGAAAGCATTGTCTTATTTTTATCAGTTACTTCCCCTCCCAGAGACAGATAAGAGGGCCTTGCTAAGGGGTTTCAAAATATCTTAATAGATTAGCAAAAGCCTAATATGGGTGAAACGAGGAAGTTTGTTTTTGGCCTGCAACTGGAGTGGAGATAAGTGGTGCTCGGACATCTCGATTATGTTGATGCGGTCATTTTCTCCAGTCTGCAAACCACCAGGTGAAGTTTTACTGCAGCAATCCTGTGTGTGTGTTTTTTTTAACGGGGTCTTCAATGAGCTGCACACATGGGATCCAGCTGTGAAGCTTTAAAGGCGTCAACTGGACCCCGAGCCATCATGTCAGTCAGGTTCCATGTCATTTTGGTTTCATCTGACTTGGATGGGCACTGCATGGGAATGCCAGTGAGGTCATGAATAGTTATCTGAAATGAAATGCGGATTTTTTTTTAATTTTAACTCCAAGTGTAGTATGTGGCGTTCCCTACCTTAAGGTCAGCACCACAGCAGACTTGTTGCCTTGTAACCCAGTGTAGGGCCCAGGGCTTCAGTAGAGCACTGCCCATCATCGTCATTGGTGAAAATCCTGCATTTTTATTTTTTCCTCCACCTTGTTTCATGTTGTTGGGCCCTGGAGAGAATTCCTTTTACACCACCCCCATAACATTAACTCTTCCTGCAAAGATAATGCAAAACTACTTTACTACAAAAAAAACCTAAAAAAAATTTATGACATTGCATTAGCACTACAAACGGAGCCCTCACACAGCTGTCAGTGAACGGCTTAATGTTTTAAATTGACGTATATGGATTGTTGAAGGGGGCATTATATTCAGTGTAAATTCTGTCTTGCTACAGCTGCTTTCCTGAAAAACCCCACGCTCGTTGAAATTGCATACTAAAACACATACCCAACAGAAAAAATAGGATTAGGGAAATTAAACTGCAAAACTTAGTAACTTGCACTAAACAAAATTAATTAAATTATGAAGGCAGTGATACCCGTGTTCAGTAATGTACTTATGTGCATTTTAATAATGATAAATTATCAATGCATTAATAATATAGTATCATAAAAGTCAATGGGCAAAATACAGCACCAGTAGGTTAAAGAAAAGCAACTTCCCAACTTCTTGCACAATGGCAAATAAATTTAAAATTAAATTGTGATAACGGTGGACAATCATAAATGATGATAAACTAGTTGTGTTTTTATATGCTAATTTGTCAATTTGTTTAGATTTTAAGAATCTAAGACTTTCACCTGTGCAGTGCATGGAGGTGTGAAATGCTTAGTTCTGTTATAGGTGATATATCTATTATATTACAACAGATTCGCAGAGTGAAATGCTACAGCAGAACTGGCTGTATTCCAAGAACTGATTATTTGACTAATGTTTAGATATAATCATAGCTTTGTTCTACCATTTTAGAATGAAATTAGTATACACTCACCTAAAGGATTATTAAGAACACCTGTTCAATTTATCATTAATGCAATTATCTAATCAACCAATCACATGGCAGTTGCTTCAATGCATTTAGGG
>JABFDZ020000008.1:23159697-23177464 GCA_019775955.2 Pollimyrus isidori
TCGTTTAAATGCCACGGGCTACCTGAGCATTGTTTCTGACCATGTCCATCCCTTTATGACCACCATGTACCCATCCTTTAATGGCTACTTCCAGCAGGATAATGCACCACGTCACAAAGCTTGAATCATTTCAAATTGGTTTCTTGAACATGACAATGAGTTCACTGTACTAAAATGGCACCCCACAGTCACCAGAACTCAACCCATTAGAACATCTTTGGGATGTGGTGAAACGGGAGCTTCGTGCCCTGGATGTGCATCCCACAAATCTGCAACTGCAAGATGCTATCCTATCAATATGGGCCAACATTTATAAATAATGCTTTCAGCACCTTGTTGAATCAATGCCACGTAGAATTAAGGCAGCTCTGAGGGCGAAAGGGAGTCAAACACCGTATTAGTATGGTGTTCCTAATAATCCTTTAGGTGAGTGTATATATTATTCATTATTAGTAGTATCATACATCGTGATGAATTAATGTATTTGTGAATACTCAGAACTTAAATTTCTAACTTTGTTACAAAAAAGCCGTGGAACAACTGAATGAAATGGATTCATAATGCAAATTTAGGCAAGTGAATGCTAATTCCTCTAGCGTCTGATATTTGCATAACATAGCAATCCTCCCAGACATGCTGTGGAAATTAGCACACAGTAAAAATAATAATAATTGCACATAGTAAATCATGATGTACACAGTGTGAACAGTAAATAAGCGTCTCTTTGGTTTTACATCATTGTCGCTGTCCAAACTCAGCAATGCTTTTACCAAGCTGACCTTTCTGCGATGGAAAACCAAATTGAGCTGGAACTGTGCTGTAATTAGTATCTTTTTGTGGTACGGCTCGAGTACGAGTCAGTTCCTGTATGCGGGGAGAAAAGCACCATGAAAAATAATTCATTCTAAATTTTCCAAAAAGCTATACCTGAGCCATAAAGCTGTAACAGTAAGAAATAGTCATAGTCTATAAGAAAACATCCTGTATTATCTTGTTTTTTGCCCCCTAAAATGTAGAAAAGGTATTGTGGAAGGTATGGCTAATTCATATTCCAAATTTCATCAGAATCAAAAATGTGATGTGAAAATATTTTCAGAAAATTGTGACCTAAAAACTAAAATGGCCAAAAAAATGACAGTCATTAAGATACACAGAGACGGAGACCATTCAAATCAGTATGGTAACTTAAGAATGCTTGTTCTGCATTAGTTTCGTACACAAGAATGAGATTCACAGATAGTTCCTGACAGATACATGTTTAATAAGCATTCATTTAACTTTAAATAGAACGTATCTGAAAATTCAACGCACTGCCTTGCAGGATGGGAAGGAGGGGGGCAGATTTGCATAGAAAGAGAGAGACTGCAAGTGCATGTGAATAACAGTAGAAGGACTGTACAGTGTTAACATTGTGGACATGCTGCCAGAGAGTCTTGTGGGTGTTTCAGGTGATCCCTGATATACTACATCAAACTTAAAATATGTTCAAATGTATTGGTAAGTCTGACAAAAACGATCACTACAAGAGGTCTTTGTGGATGGAGATTTTTTAAAAATAACTGTGATATAAAAGCTGATAAATTCACTAAACTATGTTGTGTGTGACAGACCCTTGTTAAAATTTAAGAGCAGTTGTGTTGTTCTGTACAAGTACCTTGTAGATGTTTTCATGTTTTAGTTGAATGACTGGTTGGGCTCTCTCACCTTATACCCCCTGGAACAAAAGTCTGGAGTAACCTGTGTTTTTACCCATTCCTTACCAGGTTTCTTATCTATTCATATGGCTTCCTGCCCATTCCTTATGAGGGTCTGTAATAGGACTGTCCACTAACAACAAATTTTCTATGGATTAATCAAAAGACTATTTTACTGTTTGGTTGATTTATCAAACAATTAATTTTCATAACATAGTATATTTTTATTTTGGCAACAACATGTCACAGCAGGGCTTTAAATAATGGATGCCAGCTTTTCGGACATTTTTTCAATATTAGTAGTATTCCTAAAATATGAATCAGATGCGTGTTTTGATACTTTAATAATCAGTGTATTTAGCAGCTACAAAGACAAAATAAGCTCTCAATACTAATGGTAATTTAATAAACACAAACAGACAGCACTTACGTTGGTTTTTCCTACTCTGACGGTCCATCATCCAGAACAGCGCCTGTGTGTTTTCTTTTTAGGTGCTCAGGCATAGCGCTAGTGTGACACGATGTGAAAATTTGAACTACGCTATTATGTTACCTGTATAGTGATATTAAAGGATTCATTTGTTATAATGAAGCGTTTTAGAAATAATAATAACCTTTAAAAAATGATGCATTGATTTTAAAATATTAATGTCAACACACATTTTCAGCGTCAATGTCGTCGACTATGTCAACTATTCACCGAAGCCCTATTCTGTACCTATTCATACAGCTTCATAGCCGTTCCTTTCCTTACCTGTTCGTTCAGCTTCTCAGGGATTACTCAAACTAAGCAATTTGTACTGTGCTGGAGTACATTTGACTAGTGTGATCACTGCATACTGTGATATGGTTTACTGTGCCTTGAACTGCTTGAAGAAGTGGACCGGGACGCGGTTCAGTTGGACTTGGGCACAGTATGCATCTAATGTGATTACTGACTGTCTCCAAGCACAGAACACAGACATGAAGCCAACTGTACGACTGGTGCACTCGTGCGCAAATGTGCACTATTTGTGAACTGGACCTGAAAGGAATGGATTGGGTGGACTGTACAGATCAGGTAGCAACAAATATTTTATCAACATTGCGGCAAAGGGATTACTTTGGTCTAGGCCAGAGGTGCAGTGTTTGCAGGAAATTCAGGCTGACGAGTATCTAAGGACAGCTGGATGTATCACAAAATCTTTAAGGTAGTCCCATGTTTTGCTAAATATTTTCTTATACGTGCAGTACAATTAATTGAAAATCACTGTCCTGCATACTCAATAAATGCAAATGTCATCACACACAAAACAACTACAAATAAGCCAGAAAATAATGAGATAATTATGAATTCCATTGTGCCGTGTGATGATAGCGTCTTTCTTCCTACATTTTCTTCAGCAAAAAAATTTGCGCAGTGATGACAAACGCATGCTTAGTCCTAGAATATTAGGCGCACTGAGAGTGCAGACCTGCGGGTGAGTGGGGAGGGGGAACAATCATGCCAGGCCATGGAAAAAGGCAACTGGGCTAAGTATAAGTTTACTTACAACCTGATCTGTGGTGTAAAAATCTCGGGAACTGTGATAGTTTTCTCAGCTTGCCATTATATATTTTTATTCTGTAACAATGTGCACTCAACATTTCTCATGTTGATAACCATATGCACTTGTAATCCGAAGGCTGTGTTATGTTTTTTGTTAGGCTATTTATTTACTTGAATCCTTGACTTTCACCTTCAGTTACTTTGCATAGAGGTACAAATTAAAATTATACCGCACTTTTATTAAACACCACGACTGATGAATGTTTTCTTTTTGTTTCCTTCATCTATCCAAAGTGTAGCCCATCTTTGCTTTCCTCTTCCGGACTTCTGCTTTACTCTCAGCTTGTTTGAAAACCATTTGTTATTGGAATCTCTGGTCTTTGAATAATACATTTTTGTACTGTGGGAGAGCTGGAATGTCAGTGTCACCATGTAAGAAAGTTCCTTTCCCATCACAGAAAGAATGCTCAGGTGCTAATTGTTTCTCTGTGTGACCCTGGCACTCCCATGCCCTTACATCCAGCCTACCGCCCTTCTACCGCTTTTTTACCTGGCCTACTCATGGCCTCCTAATAATGCCCAGTGTCTCTTCACCTGAAAAGTTGACCCATAAACTTATGTCCTCCACTCTGCGGTGAAGAGGAGAAAATGTACTTTTCTCATTCTCCTCAGCTTCCTTCATTTCTTTTCATTCCTTTCTTTTGGAACTGGGGCAACTGCACTCCTTATATCCTACCTTATATCCTACCTCTCTGATTTTCCTTTCATGCGGAGTCTACAGAGCTACATGTATATGTATTTTCCTTTTGAAATATTGGTCTGCTTTGCTCCCAACTAATAGTAATACTTTCTTTAGTCTCCAGGGGATCAGGTCATCTGAGAGACTCACGGTTAGCTGGGCTGGGCGGGTAACCCAAAACCTGCTTGCTGGCTCCATCGGCCTTGGGCCCAGGAGTAGCTGAGTAAATGGCGCTAGCAGTGTGTAACTGTGTAAGTTCCTTTCATTCAAGCTGTGGTGGTGGAGGGGGGTGCTCCAGAGCCACTTTAATGGCCTGTCCTAGCCCAGCTATTAAGCCTTCTCTAGTTTCTCTGGGCCTTCCTGCCAGATTCATATTTCAATGTTCTCAGATGAATCTGGTATCTTCGTTCCCAGAGACTCCCCCACCCCCAACCCAAACTTCCCCTACTGTGGTGGCTATGGTTCCCTACCTGAATCCAAATCAGCAACTCCCTGAATTGCCTACACCCACCATCCAGCTGTACGTTGTGTAGTCCTGTTCCTTAGTGGATGCACATCCAGCGGGCCCTCTGGCATGGCATAGAGTGTGTATGCGCTGAATGAGGATTTCTGAGAAATCGAAGCGTGTGTGCAGCTGCCTGATGGCACTCTGCAGGCCCCTACTTCAATTACTATCAGTCACTATTTAGTGTCTAATTTGTCCTGTGTAGCACTGTGTCCATGGTTGCCTATGTCTTCTTATTTGTAAAGGTGGTTAACTATCTGATATTTACTACATGGTTTCTTAAAATGTTCAGCTTTCAACCCACAAAATAACAGTGCCAGAGACTCGCAGCCCTCCGGACAGATTTTGCAGACCAGAGGGGGGATGGGGGTTAATGTTGCTCACTTGTGCAATATCAGGCCCACAGGGTAGCGCCACAGCTTGTATGTTTCCCTAGGCAAGAGGCCTAACCCGTCTCCATGCATGGAGGTCAGCTGGTGAGGTTGCAGTTAAATGAATCCACCCAGGACCCCATCAGTCACTCAGCTGCAGTTAATAGAACGGGGTCAGCCCCAAGCTGGTGCCACCGTCGCTCCCTCCCTCCCTCCACTTCCCTTGTTGCATTTGCTGTGGCCTTGGCCGATCGGCGGTTTGTCAGGCCCGTCTAGCCGCTTGCCACCTATTACCAGCGGGTCCCAAGCTGTTAATAAAGGCACCATGGCCAGCCATATATACTGCACTCTGTCAGGTGCCTCCCTCCCAATGGGGAAATAAATATCCCATTAACATGCTTCTCCTCATTGGCCTTGACAGCTTGATCAATTAACCGTCCTTTTCAGATGACCTCCACGCTGCAGTGACAAGGAGGTGAGGCCACAATGAATCGCCTGGTCATGTAATGTGCTGCACTCTGCATCAGAGGCTTCCACTGTGCCTGTCTTTTCCTCACCCTTTGTTTTACATTGTCTGTGCAGTTTTAGACAGTGGAGGGAAATAACAGAATTGTTTGGGGTGTTTATGTGTACAGTGGACAGAGAGGTACACCTGTGGGTGATAGGAGTTCATAAGAGGCCAGTGGCCCATTTTACTTGAGATGCATCTTATTTGTGAGAGAAAATAAGTTGAAACTGAAGGGAAGGCCTTGCAGATCTGTTTGTGTTTGCATGTAAGCAATTTGAAACTGTTTACATTCCCTTCTTTTTGGCTTTCATTGTGCAGTTAAAAATTATGTTGCTGTAGCATTCAAACAATATGAGGAGTACAGCGGTGAATTTATATATAGCAGTTTGTTAATGTAGGTATGTCAAAAGTGTCAGCAAGAATACATAGGACAAATGCGAAAGATGTCCCACTAATGTTAAAATCTTGTAGCATCTGAGATTGTAAATCACAATGATTCTCTGTAAGCACTAAACTAAAGTTCAGGGGCTGCTTGCAGACTGGCTTAGTCTTTGGGAGGCATCCTCACTCTGTCAGTTTTTTGTAAGGAATGTAAATAAATACCGGTCAAGAGGGAGCTTGCAAGGTTTTTGTGTGCCACCGTCGTCTCATCGGACTGGGTCAGCACTTAATTGGAAACAGAGCTGCAGCAACTGGAGCCGTCTTATAGAAACACAGACATGGGGATAGAAGGCAGACCGCTGCCGGTGGGTTGACAGAATTTATTGGTGGAAAAAAAGTCTACAAGTTCGAAATACCACCTTAAGGACCACCAGTAACCACGATTGCATTGCAAACGAACTCTGAATGGGCAGAAGGCCTAAATAAAGGATTAGCTTCTGTTAAAAGATGACATCCCATAATGCCTTGCTTGATAAGTAAGGCTGTACTCCCCAGAGTCGCACGTGTAAGTCACATTCAAGTGCACGGGTTTCTCCTGCGCTCAATGTCTGCTCCTTCCCATCCGAAGGCCTTGCTGGTACAGGAAATACGTCAGCTGTAACGAATATGCATGGGCTTCAACTGAACGGTATGGGACTAAATGGCTTCTGCTGAACAAGTAATCGTGTGGGAGCTGTATCTTTAACCTGTCTCATGACACAGTGATAATTGTTGCAGTCCTCTCGTCTGGGAGACCTAGTTACCTCAACCCATTTCTTCAGTCTTATTCATTTATTCATTTACAGCTTAATGCTATGATCTAGAGCTGGGCGATACAGCCTAAAAATAAAATCTCAAAAAAATGGTTCAAAACAAGATTTAACTTTATTTTATGCACTTTAATTCTAAAGTAAAATCTGACAAGCCAAAAAAGATGCTTGTAAGTGAGATGGCAGACCACGCCATTGTAAACACTTTTAGAAACTGTTAAAAACTTTTAGCATTTAATGAATCCTGGCTTTTCCACAGTATGTATGGGTACCATGTCTTTCGCAACATGCATCTCAACACCGTTTTTTATTGCCTTCCACCATGTCCCTCTGTAATCATATGGCACACAGTTCGAAAACGTGTCAGGGATGGTTGCTTGCTTAACTTTGGATGTGCTGGTGTTGCGGGTATTTTCATTTCGCTGGGAGCTGCACATCTCCCACTCCGCTGCTGTGCCTCTGCTTTAGGTGCTGGAATAAATTTGTCGTGCAGCTTCCTTTGGTTGCAACAGCTTTTAAACATACTTTGTAACGAGGACTTGTTTGGTCTTTTACCAACGGCGCAAAACCGAACCATTGCCATGTTGTTTGTGAATCCGCTACAGTGTTTGGGTGCGCCACGCTAATTTACCCGTGAAGAACGCTGCGTCGCATTAGTTCCGCTTTTGGCACTCGTGTGTAAAATAAGTAATAAAATCGATTTTCATAAAAATACATCATTCTGAACTGTAAATTTGAATTAATCGATAAAATCAACTTATCGCCCACCTCTCTTATCATCTTTATAACCACTCTAGATCGTGCAGCCTTTTTGTTCATGGCGAGCAAGGCCCTCCTTTGAATGGGGTCTGTCATCCCTGCCACCTGGGCCAGATGGTGAGGGCCTGCCTTAGAGCCTAATCTTGCTTGGGGAGTATGAGAGTCATTTCACTGCAATATAATTGGGCTACAGAAGAAACAATATTTTCTTTGTGAGCTTGAGTCTCCATTCATATGGAGGTTGACAAATGTCCTTGCATTTACCTGCGGTGATTTCAACAATGGTGCTTCTGTAAGAGAGGGGAGAACTGTTTATGATGAATTCCAACAGAATTTCTTAATTCCTGGAAAAATGTACTGTATGTTAAAATGCTGGAAGGTGGAAACTCTGTTACATCTATTATTGTATAACAAGTGATTTGCTGTTGCTGGCCACTTTATTTTACTTATTTTATCAATTAAGAATATGAATATTTTGATTTAAAGAGCATAATGTTTTCATTTGCTGGAAAATAAATTAAATGAGGCTGTCAAGGGCATAACTATATTTACATGGACATATTTCTGGAATATTTGCTTATTTACAGTTGATTTATTCTATAAAACATCCTTAAAAGTAGTTATCATTTCTGCCTCACAGTAGAGGGAACCATTTTATTAACACAGTGCACTTTTTATTCTGCTGAGATTGAAGCAAAGCCAATCAAAGATGGAAGCATGGGGTGGAGTAAGGTTTCAGTTCTTCTGCCAACTACTGTTACAGGAGCTGTCAGTCAAATGCATCCACCGTATTTTTTTCTCTTCAGTCTGACCAACACAGTATTGGCTTTTGTTTTAAATAGTGCTTTGTAGGATTTTGTATCAGTTGTGGTTCAGCCCCAAGTATGAAGTGAGAATAGCTGGTTATGGGGCTCTGTATGGACCCTTCGGTTGTATTTCAGTGGTTTGTGCTTCCTGTTGGTGAAAGTAAGTATCTGTCTGAATTTTCCTTCTGTTAATGTGTTCAAGTTTTTTTTTGTTAATGCCCCCACTCACCCTGAGTGTTTGCTTAGGCCTAAGTGTTTTATCTATGTTATGCGCCCTGATTAATGTGTTTATTAGTCAGCTAGTTAAAGGAGGTGTCCTACCAAACTAGTGTTTGGAAGTTAGCATTCTTGGCATCTCTCCCCCCTTCCCTCCACCAGTCATACCTACTTTGGCTTCTGCCTGCTGAGTTGCAGCCGCTTGTGTCATCTGTTCCATTACATGGTTTTGGAAGAGTTGTCATTGAAAGCCTATTACGAAAAGACTGTTGTGTGTGTGCCCCGTCAGGTGTTATTTTCAATATGCGTTTTCCCTTAGGACGCCCTGGTTCAATGGATGGGGCTTCAACTTACCCCGGGGCCAGTCTCTGTTGGACAAATGGAACCAAGTACCTGAAGGCCTCGACATTCTCATGACCCATGGGCCTCCTCTCGGTGAGTCCAGTTAATCCTGGTCCGTCATTAAATCAGGGGTTAATTTATGTTTTTTTTTAGAAAATATTTCTAACCGTATTAGAATTTGCATAATTCCTCTCCTTAAATTTATTCCCTTACAATTGTTATATTTTGTGTATTTTTGTTTTCCCCGGGTGAGAAATACATACAGTATGGTTTTGGGGACAGTCAATTACTACGATCACTTGACGAATCTTTGCTGTTAAAGTAATTCAAATAAATTAACTGTGCCACTTTTCCATTGTGAACGTGATAACTCAAAAATGCTTTGATGGAGTTTATTACCATTTCACAAATTAAATGGATGAAGATGTACACCTGATTTAATTTAGAGACTTATTGTACCAAAATTTAAGTAGCGGATCTAGGTACAAGCAAAGGACAGAAAGGACAGCTATAGAAGACACTTGACCTTGTGCATACAGCAATTCTATAAGTATTTCAAACTTCCTAGGAACATTGTATAGGGTAATGATCTGGAACAATTCGCACCCAGATTGAAGCAATGTCATTTAATGAGGGCAAAGGGAAGAACAGCTGCAGATAACTATGGATCTTGTGAACATGATAAATCAAAAAGTATGTGATGGATCTTTTTATAATTTCTGAAAAAAAGTTATATGGATGAAAATATATGCATTTTTATTTGCACGAAAATTGAAGATGTGTCACATACACTTATATGGACAGAAATATTGGACCATTACACCCACAGGAACTTATATGGTATCCCTTTCTAAACCCTTAGGGTTCAATATGGAGTTGGTTCCCGCTTTGTAACTATAGCAGCTGCCAGTCTTCTTCGAAGGCTTTTCACAAGATTTTGGATTGTGTCAGCCACAGATGCAGATCTGGCAAACCTGATTACATTGAGACAAGTAACACAAAGTTGGGCTTTTAATAAAGACTTTTTTGGAGAGGAAGTGAGACTACATCAGTGACCTAGAGATTTTAGAGGTTGGAGGGTTTGTGAGGATTAGATGGGGGGTTTTGGGGGTGTCTGCGGAATATCATCATTGCCATGTGTACTCTTTTTCTTGCGTGGTTCCAATTTCTTAACAGTGTTGGATACTGGATCTATTTTTTTTTATGAACTTACTTTACTTAACCAGTGTAGGTTAGTGAACCTACAACAATTTGTAGCAGGTAGGTACTGAAAAGGCTGTGCTGAGAGTACATTTGGTTACAGGGTAGCTCTGAATTACTCGGGCCATCTCATCTGCAGGGTTCCGGGACTGGGTTCCCAAGGAACTTCAACGGGTGGGTTGTGTGGAGCTGCTGAACACTGTGCAGAGAAGGGTTCGCCCCAAGCTTCACGTCTTCGGAGGTATCCATGAAGGTGGGTCGTGCTCACAGCTGTATGCTACTACTATCAGCTTTTTTGCCTTGAGTTATTGATCTATGTGAGGGGTTTCGTATTTCTAAATATATGCTTCTCTGTTGATTGAAGAATACCTGATGTAAAGATTTTGTGTAAGTATGGATCACAAGCAGGTTTGAAAAATCTCACACGTTTGTCTGTAGTGGAAGCATCTCACCCCCCTTTTCTGCTCAAAAACCTGAAACTGGCCTAAAAATCCAGTACGGTTTTCATGGGGGGATATACTTAGGACTAGAGTATGTGTACAGGTTGTTCTCATCTTTGTGAGCTAATTTGTTCCAAATTATTGCTCATTATTTGAGAATTTGTAAAAGTGGGAGGTTGACGATTTGATGATGACTTTGATGATAAAATGACTTTGGTTCAGCCACAAATTTTTCGTAATGTTTTTGCCAAATTAACAAAAGAAACACAAATGTATTATCAGAATTAACATTTGTTAAAAATGTTAATGTAAACAGAAATTCCTTGGAGAAAGACAAAAACACTTTGCTATGATTGTAACATTCACATTTCATTTTGGTCACTTTGATTTTCAGCAGATGGGGTAGTTTTATTCTTCATGTATCCCATTCTGAGCTGGTAGAGATCACTCACAAATAGTACATAAAATGAACCTGGTGTATTAACAGGATCAGGCTGGGTCTGACCACATGCCATAAGGTATAATGCTGTGTATGCTCAGACACGCAAGGTGAAAATCGAGTGTGCACAATCAGATATTTTACAAAGCAAATATACACACTTTGACACTGCTTTAATTCAAGGGGTTCAACAAAAATATTGTATGACCCGTTTAAGAATTCCCTCCATTTTTATCAGTCCTCCCATTGTTAGGGTCTCAAAAGTAGTTACACAAACATCATTTTTAATACTGGGTGGAAAATCCTTTTAAAGTCTGGCACCCCTGGTCATGTTAGGTCTCCTCAGTGGTGATGCTTTGCCAAGCCTTTGCTGCAGCGGTCCTCATTTATTGCTTGCTTTTTGGTCTGTCTGACTTTAGTTTTGTCTTCAGAAAGTGAAGTGCATGTCCCATTAGGTTGATGTCAGGTGACTATCTTGGTCATTGAAAATTTTGGTTTACTTTAGCAAAATGTTTTGGATTGGTGTACATCTATACCGAGAAGCACCATCCTATCTCTAGTGCATCATTTGGATGAATCTAAATCAATCCTATAGCCTTATACCCTTCAGAACCTATACTGTTCTATCAGAAGTCATATCATCACCATTAGTGAACCAGTTCCTTTGGAACCATACAAGCTCAATGCTGTTGCCTACACCACGTTTCACAGGTGATGTGGTATGCTTCAGATCGTGGTCATCTGGCCATCCTATGTTTGACACTTTCCTCAGGTTTGCATCTTGTGGTAAAACCTCTGTATTTATTTTCATGAAATCTTCTCTTAATTGTCGATATACTTACCTCCTGGAGAGTATTCTTGACCTGGCTAGATATTGGGTTTTTTCTTCAAACACAAAGAATTCTGCAATTATCCACCACAGTTACATTCCTTAGTTGTCCGGACCTTTTGGTGTTGCTGAGATCACCCGTGTTTTCTTTTTAAGATATGTACCAATTACTCTTGCTGTCTAGCCAATTGTTTTCTCAGCCTAACAATGGCCTACTTTACTAGCATTGACAGCTCTTTGGACCTCATATTAAGAGCTCACAGCAATAGATTCCAAATCCCACACTTGGAATAGACTCCAGAGCTTTTACCTGCCTAATTGTTAATGAAATAGCATGGAACAGCCCACGTCTGGCCGTGAATAAACTTTACGTAACTGTACGGAAATGGCTGCAATTCCAAAATCATTCACTCAGTTTGGATTTAACTACCCTCAGGTTCAAGCAAACAATGTTCACTTTAAGCACCACATTCATTAACTTAAAATCTGATATTTTTGGTAAAAAGCTAAGCTCGATCATTCACTTAACCATATATATATATATATATATAGAACATAAACTCCCAGCCCTAGATGTGTGAGGTGAAAGTACAGCCCTCCTGCTAGAGTTGCAGTTTGCTTTGAAGTTAAACCTGCATGTGTAACTGCAGCATTGCTGTCTGTCTGTCTTTTACAGGTTATGGCATCATGACAGATGGGTATACAACATACATAAATGCCTCCACCTGCACGGTCAGCTTCCAGCCCACCAACCCCCCTATAGTCTTTGACCTCCCGAATCCCCCAGCATCCTGAAACCACAGGGCAGTTGGAAATGACTTTTTTTTTCTAAAAATAAGTCACATGAATTCTACTAAATACATGTTTAGATTTGCTTTCGAAAATATTGTTCTTTTGTAATTTCCTGGTTCAAAAACCTTATGAATGCCAGATTTGAAGATCAGAAGTTAGTATTGAAATTGGATTGGATCTGTAAAATAACAGCTTTGTGAATTTGTACAATTTCCCTGCATATTTTGCTTGCATTTGCTGGATATGTTGATATTAAATGCCATTGTACGTTTTTATGTACCTTTTTAGGACAATTAAGCTTTGTTTTGGCAGAAATACTGCCTTAAACTTTAGCTTTACTGTACTTTGGGAGAATGTTGTTGCTTGTAGCAGAGAAGTAGTTCCTTATTTATTTTCTGTTACCAATTAGCAAATAAAACATTCGATTAAAGGATCACTAAAGTTTATGGATGAAATCCTTAAAAAAGACTATTTAAAGCTAATGTGCTGTTCTGTAGATAATTTGAGAAGTGCTACCTATATATTATGCTAAATTTCTTTGTAAATGTATAGCAACTTACCACCAAAAGAGTTCTATGTTAATTCTATGTTATATGCTTAATGTGGGTTTATGTATCTATGTAGGTATGTGTGTGTATGTATGTATGCATACAGGTTTAAGAACCACACGTACAGTCACCCGTTTCTCTATCATGCAGTATGGATTCCATCGTGATCCAGTTTTCCTTATGCACGCAAGAAATTAATCATTTGAGCATAAGGAATTTGCAAGATATTTTTATACATCTGCCTAAACACAGTTTACTTGTCCTTTAAATCTTAAATATTATTGTGTTTGCGTTTATATTGTCCTTTTTTCTAATTTTTGCACTGTGTGTAAATGCAATCTTGCTAGCACAAAAAAAAATGTTGCCAATAGTTGTGTGAACTTCGCAAATGTAAATGCCCCATTCTCTGATTGCAGACTTAGTTTCCTTCTTTATGGGAGTTTAGCGCTGCTTATATCTTTGTGTTTATTGTGATATATTTAGCTGCCTTTATATGCAAATAGAATTGCAAGATTTTTACTTATTAAATACATGTCTGTTTTTAAGAAAACGTTTCATCTTGCATTGATATTGTTGTGCAGATAGTGACAGCATTTAATTCATACATTTTATATAAAATTCAACATTGGAATCATATTTATTTTGTCTGCAGTTGTGATTTTAAAACCTAGTCCGGCCCTTCAATAACACCCTTAATTTCACAGGTGCTCTTTTAGAAACGCCTTTTAACACCAATACAATCTACATGGCTTTTGCACCTGACATGGACCCTCCAGTTATTTGCATTAAAACCCGAGTCTTTGACAAGCTATATTGCTCACTATTTTTCAGGGAATCTGGAATACTTGTAGATTTTAATATTTTAAATATTCTCTAAATCTTTTTCCAGATATTTGACCAGGATCAGCTAATTCATACTAATTTAGCATATGAATGTCTGATTTACTCCTATTTCTCCATTTCAACTTTGTGTTGTATGAATCATTGCATATACTTGGAAGATGGGTTTTGAAAGTGATCCCAGCTGAACAGTTAAACTGACTAGTCAGATTGGGTTTGCTATACTGCTTTGTGGATAAAACAGACACTACACTAGTAGAAAAAGTGATTGTGTTGCAGTTTATATTCTTGTTTGTAGGCCAATTTCATTGTAAAACCCAATATTAAGTCTTGTGCATTAAAACATTCATGTGAGCACTCTTGCTCAGGACCATTTAATATTTAATACAATTAAATTATCACTCTCTTACTGTCAGAAATTTTACATTTCTCTGAGTGGCTGTGAACCCAAATGGTTCATCCACAAATGTGTATCATGTCTATGCTTCATGTTTAATTTTGTATTTCAATCCTCAAAGATATACAGGGTTAGTATAGAATATCACTCTTGGCTATGAAGTCAAATCCAAGCTTTTTCTAGCTGAAAGCTGAAGCAAATTTCAACAAGGCCAAAAAATTCTGTTCCCAACCCTATCTCTCAGTACTCCACACATCAAAGGTACCAAACCAATTAACTTTTCCCAAATGAGAGTACAAAATGTGCCCCCAGACCTGGGACTGTGTCAGCTTTCATTATCATAATCCACTCTAATCATATTAGCATAATCCTCTAAACTCATGTGAAAGGTACAGCATTCATGTGCTAGAGTGGTGTTCATGCATTGCTCATGTATGCGTTGCTATTAAATATTCCACAGTGGAGGTCATTCATGTGACATTAGTGTTTTTTCCACCTGTGAAATTCCAACATGTTCTCATGCTTTTAACAAACACATCTCAAACATCACCTACACATTTATTCAGTTCCATTCAATTTCGCATTACATTGTCTCAAAGTTCTTTAGATTATGCCCGCCCAAAGTCCCCAGTGAGCAAGGCAGTGGAGAGAGTGGCAAGGACAAACTCCCTGGAAGGAAGAAACCTTGGGAGGAACCAGACTCAAAGGAGGAGCCCTTTCTCTAGGGGCCAGCAGAGGAACTCAAATTACCAAGTTGGTGAAGTCCTACGATACGTTGTTGAAATGTTAAGATTTGAGTCTTAATGTGGCAGTAGGCAGGTGATGGCAGGCAGGTGCTGGTGCTGCTTCTGATGGCAGGACATCAGCACTCCAACTCCAAAGTGAGAAGTTAGAGGGACAGCTCTTCACACAGCACAGTTCATCCAAAGCCAATCCCCACCCAGCTCTGCATCTCACACTGTAGGCCTTATCTATCAAATGGTTTGTCCAAAGCAACATGCACGTAAGGAGCAGAAGGCAGAATCCGGCAGCATCCCCGTAATTAGGGTCAAGGGCCCATTGGTGACATCGTCCCACAGGGTTTGTACCAGCAACCTTCAAATCACACTCTGCTAATCTGCAGAACCACACACCATGGCCGGGAGCACTGCAGACATGCTCCACAGCTATGGGAATGTGGTTTGTATTGCCACTGCTGCCTTACAGCTGTCATTCATAGACCAGTGGTCCAGGGTTCATTTTGCCCTCTACTGTATGTCAACATACTAGTCTCTCCACCCTCATGTCTTTCCTCAACTGTTTGGGTGATGGGAGTTATAAGAGTAGCAAATGGGTAGAACCATCCTGAGATTTCCTCTTGGGCCTTCAGGAGCTGTTGTGCTTGCGATCACATCGTCACGCACAGAAACACAAGCACATAGTGCTCCTCCTCCTGTCTCTGCTTCAGTTTTTCACATTTCTCACACACAAGTGAACAGGAATCTTGAGTATGACTAGGTCAGCTGCTGCGATTTCAAAACATAACCAGAAAAATGAAATTTAAAGCAAAAAATGTCAGCCTTGAAACAGTTTCTCGTTACAAGTAGAACTGGACATAATCACAGTAAATTTACTTCTTGTGTATAATTAGGATGTCATCCAAATGCAAAGGGAGAGCAGAGTTTTCAACCACAGTCATTCATCACCCTGCATTGTTAGAGGCCCCTGACATCACTGGGGAACACGTTTGTGATAAAGTTCCCAGTTTTTTAAAATACTGCTGTTTCCAGTATCTTGTTTTAATGCTCTGCACGTGTGTGTGTGGGGGGGGGGGGCTGCTGTCTGTATCACACCAAGCTTTTATTGCTGGGCCAGATTGCAAAGTCTATTAATTATCCACCACTGACACCAGCAGGAATTAATGGGTGTACTTGACAAGGTTGGCTATTACCCTATGTTGTCATGACAGCTGCTATTGATATTGGGAATTTGTCAACTGAGCTTGCATTGGGCCTTGATGGATGCTGCAAGTGTCATGGTGAAGGCTGTCACCCCCTCAACCCCAAAGGGCTTTCAGGCAGCTGGGGAATGCGGGGCCACACGTAAATTACTTAAATGCACGCTGGTATGCAGCTCAGCAAACTCTTTCATACACCACCCTCAAGAACAAGGTGTTAACATGTGAGGGGCAGTCTGTGTGTCAGGACTGCCGTGGGGAATGTTTATGGTGCTGTTATTACACCCTCCAATTTTTACTGCTGTCATCTGGAGTTCATCTGGCTCACACTGCGATGCCCATAAATAATATTTTAAATCAAGTGGTAGATGGCTAAAATTGTGACCTTTGCATTTCATACAAGTCAGCCTTACCCTGACATGTATACAATGGATGCAACTCTTTAACATTTTGAATGTGGAGTATGCTATTCATATTGTGGAATGCAGGCTTAATAAGGTATATCATTCATGACTACTTATTCAGTACAGGGTTAGAGTAAGCCTGCAGCCTATGCCAGGAATCATGGGGCATGAGGCAGGGTCACCCTGGATGGGGTGCCAGTCCATCACAAGACATATACTATAGAAACACTCTATAAATACCATAATTCAAAATTAACTGCAACTAGAGTATCAGAGGGAAACTCACATACAGTTGGGTTTAAAAATATAAGCATATTAAAATATTTTTGACAATAAGAAGAGAGGACGGCTTACACATAGCATGCAGATTGAAAGTGAAGGTTCACTTGCTAAAAATATCAGCATCACGTGACCAGATCCAATTTATGATCTGTGAAAATGCTGGCTAGATTAGCACATTTGGAAGAAAGTCCATACTGGAGTTGTAACCATTTAATCAGTGTCATTCCCCAGGCTTTATTTAAAACTTAAATATTTTGCTACTGCTTTGTTATAATAAGTTTATTTATTGATGTTAAAGTTTCGAATGGATTTTTATTTTATAGAACAATCTGCTTTCATTTCTTTGAAATTTCTAGTGTTATTAATTTTATTTTTTTTTGTCAAATTTTCTCGGATTTCACAGGGTAATCTCTGAATTTAGCTGAATTTGCTCTCTTATGAATGACAGCCCTTAAAGTTATTTGATTTAAAACATACATGAAATCACAATTTAGAACATCGACAAATAATGTCACATACTTTTAAAGTCAATTCATCTGTTTACCTCTGCCCACTTGCTTTTACAGCAGTAGAGATGAGTTGGCTGTATTCCATGTCATTGAAAATAATCAAAGAAGGCTGTGAGGCTGATCTATGCCCAGTATGAGTCACTACTGTGCTTTTATATGAGTTCAGTATCAGGGTATCATGATCTCAAACATGATTAATCTGCATAAATTGCCTTCTTTATATTGTGTGAAATATAAGTCACTGCAAAATGTCAGGAAAACAGTTTGAATCTACAACTCTGGTACTGATTTAATGTCTGTCCGTTCATCCATTCATTTTCTGAAACTGCTTGTCCAGAGAATGTGGAGCTTGTCCCAGTGGCTGTGGGTGCAAGGCAGGAACAACCCGGGATGGGGAGCCACCCCATTGCAGGGCACAAGGCAGGAACAACCCGGGATGGGGAGCCACCCCATTGCAGGGCACAAGGCAGGAACAACCCGGGATGGGGAGCCA
>JABFDZ020000008.1:23177564-23191247 GCA_019775955.2 Pollimyrus isidori
CCCCATTGCAGGGCATGCATATACACAATTCACTCACACGTGCACACCTATGGGCAATCTGGTAAAACTCCAATTTACTTCAGTATGTTTTTGGACTGGGGTGGGGTGGGGGGGAAGAAACCCTACAATGACAGGGGGAGAACATGCAAACTCCACACATGTAGATGCAGGGTGGAGACTTGAACTCCGGGGAGACAACAGTACTACGGGACAATCCATTGCACCACCACCCCCTTTACATGCAAAAAAGAATGTTTTACAGTTTTCACAAATGGTTACAATCACATGTGTCCGGTGGTTACGCTACACATATCTGAATATAGTAGCACAACTGTCATTGTGAGCACACCTATTCCTTTTGGAGAAACACCTTTGTTGATAATAAAAACAATAATCAGTGCAAACAATGAATCAAAAGGATTAATTCAGTTCCCTGTTTATTCCAATGACCGAAAAATATTAGGGAGCAGTAAAAGTTGTGTCATTTTGTTTTTGTATTTGATTTTCCATATAAATCAATGTTCTTCCAGAGAATAAAACCCTTTTCACTCTACAGAATGCAGTAAAGTACATTTTACAGGAATGAATAAAAAACAATGCAATGGCCTTCATATTTATCTTTTTGTATATATTACGGTCACTTAAAAAAAATGTTTGTATACTATAAGCACACATATGGGTCATTTTCCATTCTGTAGTGGAGAATTGAGGTGGATACATTTTTAAAAATCAGTTTCATTAATCCCAAAATTGAACTACCGTAATATGTCTATTGTCCTATTATTATGACGGGTTGCACGACTGAAGATTGAAGTCAAAAGTAGGGGTATGCTATGTTATACCATCCATGATAACACTGGTATAAATATTTACATGATGTGTCATATTGTGATATCAATGATATAGTGACAGGAAGTATTTCAGGCTTTATTTTAAAGAGATTAATCTATTAATTATTTTACCAATGGTTAAAATTGTGTAAATGATTTAATTTTTAAGAAAAATAAAATGAACAATCTCATTTAAGTTCATTAATATTAATTTGATTTTGACAACAACAAACAATGTTACATCGGAACAAGAAAGCAGGTGAAACGACCCGTGTAGAAGGGTAAACGGGGTTTATTGTAGAAACAAACTCGGAACATGCAACGTCAATGACCGGACTGGGGAAACTATCTCAGAAGCAGACTTAATATACAGGACAGGCTGAACATGACAGGTAACCGGTGATTACAATCGGGAATTAACACAAGGTAACAAGGGGGGCATGGTGCACAGGAGGATCGAATGATTAGGTCATGACAGAACCCCCCCCCAGGGTAGGGGGCAGAGGAGACTAAACTGGGGACATGGGACCTGAAAAACAAGAGCAAAACATCAACAAGAGATGGGGAACAGAACAGAAACACAGAACAAGCACAGAGGCAGAAGCCAAGACATAATCTGACAAAGGACAGAGAATGCAGACAGACAAACCAAGAAAGGAGACACAGAGGGAACAGAAAATGGAGAAGCAACAGGGCGAAGAGGGAACACAGGAGACACTGAGGCATGAGGAGCAAAGACTGGAGGGACAAAGGGACCAGGAGGGAACGGAGGAGACACAGAGGGACAAGGAACGGATAGGGGTCAAAGGGGAGCTCGAGGGAGTGGCAGGAGGGGCTGCAGGTGACCGGGAGGAGGGAGCAGGAAGGAACCACGAAGGGGGTAAGGAGACAGGCCAAGGGACAGACGGAGGAGTCGAGGAGGGAGTCAGAGAGGGGAGCCTGACATAGGTAAGGAGGGAGGTGGAGCCGTGGCAGGTGATGGCACAGCTGACTGATGCATCAGAAGAGCGGGAGCCACAGGCGACCAACGAGGCAATGCAGGGGAATCCGCAGGCAACCGACAAAGCATCAGAGATGGGACCGAGTACTGTTGACAAGGCGTTGGAGGGGGACCCACAGGCAACTGCTGATCCAGAGCCAAAGGACCCACAGGTGCCCCCCGAGCCCCAGCCAAAGCAAGCGAGGGCGAGGCAGGGTGGGCGGGACCCAGTCCCTACGTCTGTGTCTCCTTTCCTTACGAGACACTGAAAGGCGAGGACCAGACCGCAATCCACCATGCTGGGGCGGTGGTGGATGAGTCCTCTCCTTGAAGGAGTCCATCAGGGAAATCCCTGAGGGGTCCCATTCGAGCTCCTTCTCTACTTCCATCCAGGAAGGAGGAGCGATGGTCAAGCAGTCTGGGACCTCCTCAGGGACTGGAACTGGGCTCACAGGAGCAATACTCACCGGCGCGGGCGGAGCCATTGGCGGCGCCAAGTCCTCGGGCGCTGCAGGAGGTGGGGCCGTCGCAGGAGCCCCGGGTGCAGCAGCGGGTGGAGACTCGAGCGGAGCCAGAGAGACGGGCAGGATGGGCGGAGCCGGCAAGACGGGCAGGACCTCAAGCACGGGTACAGGCGGGGCCGTAGCAGGCGTCTTGGGTACAGCCAAAGGCGAGGCCAGCGCTGGAGCCCTGGATGTTGCTGGAGACGGAGGCGGCACTGATAACTTGTACGGACAGAGGTGGCGTCAGTACCTCGAACGTAGCGAAGGGTGGTGCAGCAGAGAGCTCGGGGGCCGCAGCAGCGAGCACCAACTCTCGGGTCGCGAGTGTCGCAGCGACGGGGGGCGGGGCCACAGCAGGAACCTCGCTGGGTGGTACGGCAGCTGCCGGAACAAGCAAGACAGGTGACAGTGGCAAGACAAGCAGGACACTATGGGTAATTCAGGAACGTCAGGTGCTGGTGGGACAGGCAGGAGAAGAATGTCTGGTACCGGCAAGTCAGGTGGGTCAAGCATGGGAGCCAGGATTGGCACCTCACGAACAGGCACTGGCCCTTTCAGGGACCGTGGGATTCGTGTGATGGCATCCCAAATTGCCCTGGCCCCGGAAGGGGAAAGCTGCCCTTGAAGGCAGCTTCGTGGCGGCAATTATGTCCAGGGTGACAGCAGCAGCCTCTGTGGGACATACCTCTGGGCACCGGTTCGAAATGTACTCTTTTGGAGCAGCAATGACATAAGCGGGAAATAGGGAGGCAGCTTCCAGGCGAATCGCGAGCATCTCCGTTTGTATCTGGCTTTTCTTCTTCTAATTTCCTTGACTTCAGGATCCCCTTGGGCAGTCCCGTTGGCGGGTCCAAAGGCAGACCTCCGTCTGCAGCTACCTGACATTGGCTTGCATCTGCCGCTATGCTGCGGAGCTGCTGCAGGTTGAGACACACTTCCTACACCAAGAAGGTGTCCTTCGTTGGGGTAATCCTTGTTAGAATCTCCCTGGTATGGCAGCAAGAGCGATTGCTGCTGGGTTTTCCCCAAATCTCGGGCTGCTGAATCCAGGGCTTTCACTCACTGGCACTTACTGCTTGACAGTAGCCTGATAATCATTAAGCGCCATTTTTAAAAGGAAGTGCAAAACCAAAATACCGCAGTATATTAGGGCGTACGTACCGAACAGTCTGGTATTTTACCGAGTACCATTGCATCCCTAGTACCCACTGAAGTTGTGGCTTTTCACGCCGCTCGTAAACCCATAGAATGAAGAGGAATGGCATTAAAATGCGGCCCCCCATTCTCGCACTCGGTGGTGGAGCGCACTGTAGGGAAGCTTTAAGGCTGCTGGCGCTGTCTGGGCAAGACTACTGGGGTGCTGCTATACTTGCAGTCCACAAAAAGTGTGTTGAATTGTACACGCATGTAGCGTGTTGCATAATCTGGCACAAAATTGTGGCTTGGCATTATCCGAAGAGCTTAGGCACAATGAACCAGACAGCAGAGCACCCCTGAGCCACCAAATTTTCCACCAAATGGAAAAGCATTCCAACTTCAGTATCACGCATGTTACGATCCCCAGTCTAGGTTTGGGGATTGCCAGAAAGGAATGGGAAAGGGTGAGGGGAAAACAAGACAATCCGGGAATAAGGAAATGGGAACAAGGGAAACAAGAGGGATCTTTTTTTATGTTTTTTTTTTCCCACAACACGTTTACAAACACAAGGTGCAAAAGACTTTGGGAGTGACCCACGCCAAAATAACAATATCAAGAGGGCAAGGCGAAAGTCGGAGATCGGGAACAAAACAGTCATACACAATCAACCATAAACCAAGAAGCAAACCACATACAAAAAAAACGAGCAGAGCTCCTGAAGTGTGCGAACTTTGGCCTTTTCTTCGCAGAACTCAGAAATGGGAAGCGGCGCATTAGAGTCAGCTGAGGAGGCGGAGCCAAGATTCAGTTGGCGAATGACGAGGGAGGGAGGTCTGGCGATCCTGCTGGGCTCCTCCTGGAACTTACGGCATGTAACACCCCCCCACACAAGAGCAAACCCGGCAGGTCTTCGCAATCACAAGTCTCAAAACAAAAAAACCGATTATAAAGAAAAGGTGACCAGAAAACAGACATTCGGCAACCAAAGACGATAGTCAAGCATGGGAGAGAGCATCGGCCACAAGATTAGCAATCCCTTTTTTGTGCTTCATTGCCAGACTGAAGGACTGGATAATTAGATGCAATGCTGGTTTGCATTGCACATCCTGATGTTTTAATTCATTGGCAACATCTTACAGCATTCACACTTTCTTTTTGTGACTGCAGCACAGCTTCAGTGAGCACATGAAGCCCCGGTTTCCGAGGCACAGGAATGTGTGCAGCCAGCGCCCTAAGATGTGCTCGGCACAGCAGCACCATCAACGCCTGTGTCGTCCTCAGCCCTAGGGGCACCTCTTGTACTATTGTCTGTAAGAATAAACGAAAGGACAACTACCTGTGCAAACTACATTTCAACTATGCAAAAACATTCCAGTGTATGGATCTCAACAAATTATGGATAACTTTGCGAAGAATGGGAATTCCAGAACATCTAATCATCCTCATGCAGAACCTACAGTATATGTGAACCAAGAAGCACTTGTTTGAACAGAACAAGGGAATACTGAATGGTTTAGAGTTGGGAAGGGTGTGCTTCAAGGTTGTATTCTTTTGCCATACTTATTCAATTTGTTTGCTGAGCAAATTATCTGAGAAGCTGGACTAGATGAAGAAAAACATGGGGTCAGGTTTAGGGGAAGACAACAATCTGAGACATACAGATGATACAACCTTGCTTGCTGAAAATAAAGAGGACTAATAACATCTACCGATGAATATCAAAGAGCATAGTCTGCAATATGAATTACATCTGAATACAAGAAAAAAATCCTCACAACTGCATCTGTACGCAACATCATGGGAGACTGAGGCCAGACTGAAGTTGTGAATGATTTCATTTTACTTGGATCCACAATCAATATCCATTTAAGTAAGGAAATCAGAAGATGTATTGCACTGGGAAAATCTGCTGTGAATGGTCTCTCCCAAGTGTTAAAAAGCAAGGATGTGTCTTTGAGGACTAAAATTTGTCTGATCCAAGCAGTGGTATTTTCAATTGCCTTGTATGGGAGCGAAAGCTGGATGATGAATACGGAAGATCGACAAGGAATTGATGGTTTTGAGTTAGGATGTTGGCGTAGAATATTGAATATACCATAGACTGGCAAAAGAACATACATATCTGTTTGCTGAGGATGGTGAACTGTGGCTCGCATATTTTGGGCACATTTTCAGGGGGGAGCAATCTCTGGAAAATAACATTGTGTTCAGTAGAGTATATGGAAAGCCAAAGAGAGGAAGGCCCTGCACAAGGTGGATTGACACAGTGATTGGTAGGCATGCAACGATGAATTGTGAATCGGTTAAAAATCAATGTAAATGAATGACGATTTAAACTGGTTGATGTGGAAAATAAACTGCTCCTTTAGGAATATTTCACGGCACTTTACTTCACAGAAAAGCTGTTATATTTGATTTCACAACGTCAGGCATCACTGCATAGTCACGTTGGTATCACCGAGATGGTGAGCGAATTTAAAACTGAGGACACACCACCCCGATCTTAAATCAGCGGTAAATACAAACGAAAACAGCGAGAAATGCACAGACAAGACAAAAACTGCGTGCAAACATTGTAAAAGACTGATGACACACACAAATAGCACAACGAACATGTCCACCGGCACCACAGTGAGCTCAATTCACCACCGCCAGAGTGAAGATTATTAAAACTGCAAACCACGCTAAAAAGCTGCACATGCAAGCTTTAGTTTATTTGGAAACGCTTTATATTAAGTGCACCGTCATAATGGATTGATTATGCACTTATTGAACATTCAGTACACCTTCAGAATGCATTCATAGAACATAAGCAGCATGCAAGTACACTTTAACATCCTAACATCCCCCTTAACAGCTTTAATATACATAACAAACAGTACACGATTATACAATTATAATGTTTGTTATTATTATATAATGTTTGTTATTAATGTATATTACAGCTGTTAAGGGATGTTAGGATATGTGCATGATGTTTATGAATGATTTCTGAATACTTAATGAATACATTATTAAGGTGTACTGAACGGTTTATGAATGCAATATAAAATCATTATCAGTCAATGTAAGTCAGTGCAGTCAATGTAAAGCATTACCGTTTATTTGAATATTTATTTTTAAATGTATTTTGATTTGGGTATTTTTAAAAATTTCAGTTGTACTGTTAAGTAGAGGACATGTTTTGCAGTTTAGAAAGATAAAGGAATATTTTTAAATAAATTTGTCTGCAACTCATTCTGTTAAAAAATCACGAGAAAATCGTATCGTGAACTCAGAATCATGAATCATATCGAATCGTGACTTGAGTGTATCATTACATCCCTATTGATTGGAATAATGGGTTAAAACATGGAGGACATGGCTCAAGATCAGAAAACGTTTCGTTCTGTTGTACACAGGGTCCCTATTAGTCAAAACTGAGTCAATGGCACCTAACCACTATTATTGAAGGAAAACAATTGTTATAACAAATTTGGCAATGCAAAAGTTCCAGCACTAAAAATCTACCTCATTTGATAGTCATTTTAAAAGGATGCAAGGCAACTGTTAAGTTTTGACAGCATTTTAATGACATTTCTATGAGCAGTTTGCATTTTGTTTGGATTACTGCTGTTTGTGCTTAAAATTTGAGGCTTTTAAATTTATTAGTTTACAATATTGTGCAGGCTTCTGAAGACTTACAAGGTTAAGTTACCTTAGTGATTGTTAAACTAAAGTGGTAAGCAGATATGTTATACTTTTACTTAAGATTTTCAGGGAAAACATAAATGTCAGTATTGCAAGTTTTCTTGAAGTACTGTGACATAATTTTGAGGCTACAAAACTTTCCCAAGAATAATCCCAAAAGTTCAAGTAGGATACACTAAAGCCACTATTAATAAAAAAGTCAAAACTATAATGCCAGTCACACAATGCAACACCCATAAGAAACAAACTATTTTATTCTGCATAATGGCTAAATTTATAGACAAAATAGTAACAAAGATCTAATTTAATTTTGGCTCACTTTTTAAATTTACTTTTATATTTAATTTTACTAATTAATTTTACAATAGCTAACAAAATTTACTCCAATCTATAGTCACATTTTCAAAACTCTAAACACAACTGCCCATTCTGTATGTATACTCCCTGTTTGGCCAGCAGGTGTTGCTGGTCACCCATTGTACTTAACTCACTGGGTCATATTTTGCACCAGCGGAAAGCGAGACGCAAAGTGATTTTGCTACTTGCAAGGACATCGTAAAATAGCAAATGATTTTGCGGACATTTCCTGCTGGTATGAATGGTGTTTTTTAAACAAAGGATGGCTGGGGCATTGTCGGCACATTGCTATTTTAAGCTAGCTAAATAAAAAAAGCACATTTAAAATCAGTGGTGGCGCATTATTAAACGGTATGTAACCAGTACGTTACGGACACAGGCACACACTCTACATGCACAAATGTTTTTAGTTATTTTATTTCATTTCTATCCATATTATTACAGAGTAAAACTCTTCCTTCCACTTAATTATACTGATTAATGAAACACCAAGAAAAAAACTATTCTAGGGCTGCCATAATTAGTCGACATAGTCAATGATGTCAACAATAAAATGGATCCATATCAATATTTTAAATCAACACATCCATCCATCCATCCATCCATTGTCCAACCCGCTTATCCTACTGGGTCGTGGGGGGTCCAGGACCTATCCCGGAAGCGATGGGCACGAGGCAGGGAACAACCCTGAGCAGGGGGGCAGCCCATCACAGGACACACTCACACCTATGGACAATTTAATAACTCAGCCTCAGCATGTCTTTGGACTGTGGGGAGAAACCATAGTGCCCGGAGGTAACCCCACGATGACACAGGGAGAACATGCAAACTCCACAAACATGTAACCCAGGTGGAGACTCAAACCTAGGTCCCAGAGGTGTGAGGCAACAGTGCTAACCACTGCACCACCATGTTGCCCAAATCGACACATAGTTTTCAATAATTATTTTAATAAAATTACCTTTATGATTTTAATGTTTTCCTTTAATGTCATAACGTATTTATGGGAGTATTTCAAATTATCACAAAACAAAATGGGGTGTTACACTGTACAAAGTGTGATGGCACTAGCACTATGCACGAACACCTGAAGATAAAACACACAGGTGCTGTTCTGGATGACGAACCACCAGAGTCGGCAAAAAGGTAAGTGCTGTCTATTCACATTTATCAAATTATCATTAGAATGGAGAGCCTTTGTTACGAACTCGCTCAGGCACAAACCAGGGAATCAGGTGCAGGAGTCGGGAAGTCGGTAAACACGGGATTTAATAGCTGATAAAACACACTCAGAACAACCAATGTGAATGACCGGATGGGGAAACATACTCAAATGCAAATTCAAACTCAGGTGTTGTCATGAATTGACAACAACTGGAAAAACAACTGGAAACACAAGGTAAATGAGGGGGCACGCGGGAGGATCAGATGAGCAGGGTATGACAGAATCTCTTTCCAAAAAGCATGCACACTGGGTGCCCCTAAATGGACCAGGGGGAACAGAACCAAGGACAGCACAGGACAGGACTTGGGGGAAGAAAAGCAAGAATGTTAATAGACCACGGGAAACAGCACTGATACGCAGAACAAGGACCAATACACCAACGAGGACAACAGATAAACCACAGGGAATGCTGAGAGACAGAGGGACACCAAAGACAGGAACAACGAATGGATCACAATAGGAGACAGAAAACCAACAGAAGGAACAAACTGACTAGGAGGGAACAAAGGCAGAACAGACGGACTGGGAGAAAACACAGGGGTCACAAAACCAGAGGGCAAGGAAGCACAGGGCGATGGGAAACAGGAAGCTGGAGAGAATCTTATCGAGTGGAAGGCGAGAGCCGCAGGGGCCACAGGTGACCGTGAGGCCAGAGCTGGAGGAACCCTCAGTGACTGCGAGGCCAGAGCCAGAGGGAACACCGAAGGGGTGAGGAGGAAGGCAGAGGGATGTGAAGGAGACAACAGAGGAGGCCAAGAGAGAAGAGAAGGGGACAAAGGAGGAGCTGAGGAGGGACCAGAAGTCGCAGTAAGCAAAGGCACATTCACAGCTGGTGAAGGCACAAGAGACTGATTTGTCGGAGCAGGGGGACCCACAGGTGATCGGCAAGCCAGAGCCAGGGAAACTGCAGGCGTCCACTGAGCAGGAGCCAGAGGACCCACAGGCAACCACTGAGTAGGAGACAGGGGGACCAAAGGTGAGCCAGATGGCAGGGCGGGCATGACCTGACCCTGGCACAGGTGTCCTCTCTCTTTCTGGGAGACTCAGAGGTGGGGACCCATTTGGGATCTGCCATGCTGGGGTGGTGGTTGGCGTGACCCACCAGAGGGGTTCATAGGGGCAGTCATCAGAGATTTCCCTAAGGGGTCCCATTCAAGCTCCTCCTCCATCTCCAAGGGGGAGCATTTGTGGTCCAATGGCCACGGACTTCCTTTGGGAAAAAGGCCATAGGAACTGGGGCAGGAGCGTGTTTTGAGGGATCAGGGACAGGAGTCGGCAGTAGGTCTCAGGGGTTCAGTAACCATGACAGAAACCAGAGGCACTGGAGCAAGGACTGCTGGGAGAGGAACCATGGGGAGGCAAAGCAAGAACCGCCAGCACAGGAACCACGGGGAGTGGAGCCAGGATTTGTGCCTCGGCAGCGAGCGTCACCTTTTTAGGGAACTTGTGGATCGAGCAGAGACCGAGATGGCTCCCAGGAAGATACTCTGTGTTCCTCTCGTCTTCGGTCTCTCCACTTCTTCTTACGAGCTGATGTTGCGGAGGCAGCGGACAGTTCAGGTAGGAACAAAGGTGAGGCATGAGGCATCCCACAGTCCACATGCACCTGCTTATTCATCTCTTCTGCGACTCCACCTCTCCACCCTAAGTTTTCACGTACCGCCTCTGTGAGGTGCGGATCCTCAGACAGGCAAGGCTGTAGCTGAGGTCCTCCCGAACCTCGAACTAATGCAAGCAGTATGTTACCCCATCTGGTAGGTCAATGTATTCGCCCCACTGAGGGGAGGTATCTTCTTTGTTCCGGTCATTCTGTTATGAACTTGCTTGGGCAAGACCAGGGAATCAGGTGTAGGAGTCTGGAATTACACAGGATTTTATCGTGGACAAAAACACAACAAATGGACAAACGTTAATGACCAGACAGGGAAACATACTCGAATGTGGACTTAAATATACAGGATTAATTAGCAACAACTAGACAACTGGGAACACCAGGATTCCACACGAGGTAAATGAGGGGGGCATGGCACATGGGAGGATCAGACAAGCAGGGCATGACAGCTTTGTAATATCTCTTGTTCTTATAGCTGCTAAATATAATTGTTATTAAAGCCATAGAAAATCGTGTCAGAGTTTAACCTGCAAAATGTTCCATCACACCACCTACATCTTTTTACCTTTTTTAAAATTTAACTACAGTATCTCCTCTTTTAAAAGATCCCCCTTCCATCATTGGAGTTTCAGTGCTATTAGCTTGTGTGGCATGTGGGGTGCTCTGCTGGCCAAATTTATTAAGCATGAGGATTAATCGCATAACAATATGCATCTCATTAGTATTTTTAGCCAATGTACTTAGTCGATCAGAATTCTCAGGGCACATGTGCTTTTATTTCAAAGGTTTGTTTTTCTTCTGGTGAGAGTGTTGGGTGGGTTGCATTTGTCTTGGTGGCAAATGAATTGTTTTTTTCCCTTTCTGGAATAATAAATATAGCATCGCAGATGGTGAGTTTCCACCAAGATCCCCTGTTCTATGATACTTTTAAGTTGTTGCTTCTAGCGACTTTTGAATTGTTGTAGCCAGAGTAGGCATGTCGGTTTCTCACCTTGCCCTGCTTAGGAGACCGGAAACCTTTCAAGCTTATGGAACACATGCTGTTTCTGTTAGGGAGGCATCAGTCCTGTTTATTTTTTGGGTTATTTATACTGACTCTGTTGATTTCATTTTGTCTGATATTGTTGCCATGGCACAGTGTGACTCTTAGTCCAGTTCCTGTTTTTATTATGCATGTTTCAGTGTGTACGTTAAGAAATGCATCCTGCCCTGCTCCTTCAAGCTGCCGGAAAACGTCAAGACCAGCATCCTGTAGCTGCGCTGGGTGTTGGGGGGCCAAGCAACTCACTGTCTATTGAGGATGGTGGATGGTGTTTTCTCTGTGACACAGATGCTTTGGTGAGTGTCCTCACTGCATCACAGCTGGATAAGCAGACAGGAGAGTGTGGTTTCCCTCTAGAGGCTGCTAATGACAGTTCTATTGATAATTTTGGTGAGTAGCTGCTGGACCTTTGTTTGCACAGGCAGTGTTTCTGGAGGGGTTTGTGTTGCCTGTCTCCACACTATTGTTGGGTGCTGATTTCTTGTGTGGGGGCTGTTGCCAAAGAGGAGTGTGCCACATTGGAGCATTTTTGGATAGTCTGTGGTCATTTCCTGCCTAAATGGAGCCCGAGCCTGGTGGTGGATGGTGAGACCACTGTTGTGTCATCCCTAAGACCACTGTTGTGTCATCTTTTGGTATGTTTAAATTCCTCGGGATGCCTTTTGGGCTGAAGTATGCAGTTCAAACTTTTCAGCATTTGATGGACATGCATTTTCTGTTTGTTTATTTATATGGTATCTTGCAGTAGTTACCAGTACCACATTGGATGAGCATTTGGGGTCTCTCTGGGCATTGTTTGTGCATCTCCTTCTGCTGATATTCTTGGCCACCACATTACCGCAGAGGGGTCAGTACCTCTCTCTGAGAAAGTTACTGCTGTTCTGGATTTGCAGGAGTGTCTGGGGATGGTTAACTTTTAACTTTGTTTCATCCCCACAGCTGCTCACATCATGCTTTCACTGTACTCTGCACCTTAAGGGTTTTTCATCCAAAGCAGTGATTGAGTAGACAACAGAGAGGTGGCAGGCATTCTGAAATTTTAAACAGGCCTTGATGGATGCTACGTTGCTTGTCCACCCCTTACCGGATTCTCCCATCGCCATCTATATGGACACTTCGGATGTTGCTTTAGGCACGGTACATGAGCAGCTCTTTAATGTGGTGAACCAGGTGGTTTATCACATGGTCTGTGATGGTGACTTTTATTTCATCAGTAACAGCTCTTACCCCTTTTGAACATCCCCATATATTCCTACTTTTCTCCCCCTACTTCTCATTCTCTTTTGTCCTGGTCTAATTGTTCCTCTCCTCATGTCCAGACATTTTTCTCTCACTCTGCTCCTTTGTGTTGTTCAGTATCCTCATAACTGGTGACATAACTGGTTCACCTAAATCAACCAATTATCAGATCATCAAGAAATCCAAAGAGAGAGGTTCAATTGCTGTGAGGAAGGCTTCATGGCACCCAAGAAAGTTCAGTAAGTGCCAGGACTGTCTGCTAAAGTTGACTCAGCTGCGGGTTGGGGCACCACCAGTGCAGGGCTTGCTCAGGAATGGCAACAGGCAGGAGTGAGTGCATCTGTGTCTGCATGTGTCTTAACCAGTGAGGTGAAGACTTTTGGAAGATGACCTGGTGACAAGATTGTCTGGAGAAGAAAATATGAGCGCTACCATCCAGTCTTGTGTCCTGCCAACAGCAAAGCTTCCGGAGACTATTCATGTGTGGGGTAGCTTCCCACCCAAGGCAGTGGGCTCACTCACAATTTTGCCAAAGACCACAGCCATGAATAAAGAATGGTACCAAAACATCTTCCAAGAGCAACTTCTCCTAACCATCCGAGAACAATTAAATGATGAACAATGCCTTTCCCAGCATCATAAAGCACTGTGCGATAAGGCAAAAGTGATTACTAAGTGGCTCAGGGAACAGAACATTGGCATTTTGGGTCCATGGTCAGGAAACTCCCAAGACTTTAATCCCATGAAGAACTTGTGGTCAATCCTCAAAAGACAGGTAGACAAACAAAAAGCCACAAACTCTGACAAACTCCAAGCATTGATTTTGCAAGAATAGGCTGCACTCAGTCAGGATTTATACTCTAGAAACATCTGACAAAAGATCTACAAATACTGAAGCAGCAAACTTTGTGAAAATCAATACAATACATCAATACATCAATACATTCTCAAAACTTTTTGCCATGTATGCTACTCTATGTGTAAACATGGGTTATACACTCACCTAAAGGATTATTAGGAACACCTGTTCAATTTTTCATTAATGCAATTATCTAATCAACCAATCAC
>JABFDZ020000008.1:23207483-23229798 GCA_019775955.2 Pollimyrus isidori
TGCCACAGACATGCTGCCAATTTATTCTGTCGAAAAGCGAGGCTTTAATCACATGCTGAAAGTATTAGATGCGAGGTTCGTTCTTGTGAAGCTGTTGCACTTTTGCTTAAACCTGGGTTAAAGCTTGAAATTGTTGAATGACAGAGCCTCATTTACTTTTTGTTTTGAGATTCTACGCATTTTAACTCTGGAGGACAATCATAGCAATAAAGTTGCACTTTTTACACTATATCTAATGTATGCAGCCATTTTTTAAGTGCATTGGGGAAAAAAATCGAATCGAATTTCTTTAAAAAAAATTGAAGATTTTTTTTTTTTAGGCAAAATCGCCCAGCCCTACACTGAGGTATCCCCATCGTCATCTCAGCCACGCCCGTCTGGGGGTTTCGATCGATAGGGCTTCCCTGAGGTTCTGCGTCCTGTCAGCCGGTTTTTCTGCCTGTACCAGTTGCTTCCATTCTGGACACTCCTCTCCTAGCTATGTCCTGTTTTCTCCGGTTTCAGTTTCCCTATATCAGGCAACTCTGCTCTTCGACCAATTCGAGACTTTCATGATGTGCCCTGAGTTCCAGCGTTTTCCCCAGTGTGTGTTTATCTGTGTCTTGACCTCTACTTCGTTTCCTAGACTCCGAGATTTTTTGGTTATGGTTTCGGGCTCAGCCCCAGGTTCCTCTGACTTCTCTGTGGACAATATTAAATAAACAGCGATACTTGCAGTGAAGCCGTGTCAGTGTCCATCTTCTTGCTTTCATAACACTACATAGAGTCTAAGTACAACTATTGGGGGGTTGCACATGATGTCACATGGTACCATTCACACCAAGCAAAGGCCACCATGCACCATATTGAGTTACATCTAGTAAATTTCATTTTCTCTTTATATTGTTTGCTTTTATTCTATTCATTTTGCTTTTAGATACATTATTTCACGTCACCATATGCAGTGTACTGAATCTGATCGGTGTGATAATAGCCCTATTTGACTTTATTTTTTTGTATTAACATGCTCAGAGTAATCTAATACCACGGCTAACTGCACTGAGATGTTGGCGTGAGGCAACTGCGCAATATATTGCAACCGTCCTATAAACTGGAACTGTGATCAGATAGGTACTAATTGGGTCTTCTGCCACATCACCTTTCTATGCAAAACAATGTACCATAAAAGCTGAGATTAATACTGCTTTGCACACACTTGTGGGAGTTTTACTTACACAAAGAGTCAGATTCAGAGGGTGGAATGAAAAATGATTAGTTCAGAGAGATAACCAGTCCAATTGTAGAGCTCGTCACTCCAAGCAACGGACCCTTTTCACACTTCCGGGATTACGTAATGGAAGTTATCATCGTCGGGAATTGAGGAAAAATGGCAGTGAAATCGTACACCGACAAGAATTAATCTTCGTGTTGTATTTTCTCGATGAAAGACATATGTAGCATTACTGGAAATATAACGGAAGGTATAATCCAAGTGAAAATGGTACATTACCTGGATGCAAATAACATTCTGAGGGATAGCCAACATGGATTTAGGAGAGGTAGATCCTGTTTAACAAATCTATTTGAGTTCTTTGAGGAAGCTACTAGTGAAATTGATCACAAAAAGGCCTACTATGTGATCTACTTAGATTTCCAGAAGGCCTTTGATGTTGTCCCCCACAAACGGCTCTTGCTAAAGCTCGAAACTACAGGGATTTTAGGAACTGTGGCAGCTTGGTAAACTGGTTAACTGACAGGAAGCAGTGAGTAGTTATTAGAGGCACAATGTCACAGTGGGCCTGCATTCATAGTGGGGTACCACAGGGTTCAATTTTAAGACCACTATTGTTCCTAATTTACATTAATGATATTGACACTAATATACAGTAAATTGGTTACATTTGCAGATGACACTAAGGTGGGTGGTGTAGCAGATACTGATCTAGCAGCTACAACAGGATTTGGATTTAATAAGCGATTGGGCTGATACTTGGCAGATGAAGTTTAACACAGATAAAAGTAAGGTAATCCATGCTGGGAACATAAATATAAATAATATTATGGGTCCCACTGAAATAAAGGTAGCTGATTACAAGAAAGATCTCGGTATGTATGTTAATGCTTCCCACTCTGGCCAGTGTGAGGAAGCAATAAAAAAGGCCAATAGCATGTTGGGTTATATCTAGGTGTGTGGAGGTTTGTCCCTCTTTTAAATTGGAGCGAGTGTGGAGTGATTTTACTGGAGCGGGAGGAAATTTTAGTTGTGCGCGGAGTGGCATAGTACGAATTAGAGTGGAGGAGCGGGCGGAGCCAACAGCCTTGTTAGCGAGGAGCAGAAATTCTCACTGCTCCACTCCGTTCACATGCTCTGTAGTGAATTCTAGGATAATACTGGACCTTTGGCAAGAGGGTACTGGAAGAGGTCTGAGCAGCCAGGCAGGAGGCTTGATGTGAGGCATTGTGTTGGGAAAAGATGAGAAAAGAAAGCAACAAAGTCCTCTACATGCTTCTACCAGTTGGGCTACCAGTAACAGTGGTGAATAGGTTGGCCATTGTGGAAAATACCTGGGTGCCCCAAACTCAGGGATGAGTGGACCCTCTGCATGGTGGTGGTCCTCAAAGCTGATGGTACATACAGTTTACCCATGGGGCACGTACAACCTCCCGATTGGAGTCAAACGGGTCCCAAGACACTGGATCCAGAAAGCAGAAGGGTGCCAAGTTAGGAATCAGATCCGTAATGGTTTCAGGATGAGGAAGCTGGCAAGACAATGCATCAGTCTTTAGGTGTTTAGACCTTGGAACATAAGCTTTGAGGCTCTTTGCTAATATTCGAGATTCTGATGGCCAATCACTACTAGAAAGGGATGAACCACTCCAAGCAACCAGAGATGCCATTCCTGTAGGGCTAGTTTGATATCCTGCAGTTTCCTGTTCTGAGTATCATAACTGTTTTTAGCTGGGGTTAGTGTCTTTGAGAAAAATGCACAGGGGTGCAATTCACAGGCTATGCCATGCATCAATGTAAACTATCACAAACTGGTTGAGCATGTCAGTTAATAGTTTATTCAGGAAGGTTATTAGCAAGGCTATTAGCTAAGCTGTACAGCATTACCAAGTATTCATATTGTCTTGTGCTGTTTATGAATGCCATCTTCCGTCTCCTGGGTTGATATAGATTAGGCTGTATGCACTTCTGAGGTCTAATTTAGTTAACACTATAGTGTACCTGAGCTACTCTAAGGCTGAGGGAATAATAGGAAGCAGATATCTTCCCTTGATAGTAACAGCATTCAGAGTTTGGTAATCTAGGCAGGGAGTAATCTGCCAACTTTCTTCTTCACAACAAAGAAGCAAGAGGCTACACGGGGGACTATACAGCAAAATTATATCTTGAGCAGGAGCCTCCATCATACAATTATTCATCACTTCCTCCTTTGGCGTGGACAGGAGGAAAAGGTGCCCCTTGGGTACAAACACTCTCTCCAGCAGATCAAAGGCACAGTCAGATGCGCTATGGGTAGGAAGTATGATGTCTTGCTGAAGAAATCGGTGTAACCTTGGTATTCGGTAGGAATAAAGGTGGAAAAGGCAAGCCACATAATCCTATTTGTAAAATACATTTCAGACAACCGATAGACTAAGTACAACACATTAAGAATTCAAACATTACACACAAACAGCAAACATTTTCAAATTAAAGACAGAAGACACCTCAATAGTCAGTAGTCAGCCAATGAAAAGAAATGTTTTTGTTACCTAACTTTAAAAACATAAAACATTGCTAAATGGACAACATTGCAGACCCAGGAGATGTTGGAGAGATTATATCTCTTGACTGGCCTGGGAACACCTTCGTATTCCGTATTCCCCAGGAGGAGCAGGAGGAGGTAGCTGGGGAGAGCGAGGTCTGGGCATCCCTGTGACCCGGTCTCTGAATCAGTGGCAGAGAATGAATGAATGAAGGTATCACAATCCACACGGGTGGGAAGTAACAGCTGCAGGCATTTTCACAAATGATAGCTCCGCCTCTGAAAGCGGATGAGTCCTCGCAATCATTGCGAAGTATTGTTATCATGTTCATGAGCATTACTGAGTGTTTCTCTGTCTTTTGGCTCTCCTGCTTGCCCAGCCAGCTGAGTCCTGTCCTGCCTGCCCTGTCATGCACTCCCGACCCGTCTTCAGCATTCTTCCTCCCTCTTCATCATTTTGTCCTGATCGTAACAGAATGAATGAATGAAAAAGATCATGATTGCTTCGGGTTGTTACTAAAAATGATCGAAGTTGTAGTTACATCTAAGCAGCCAGCCCACTGCTAAATGTATTAATTTGTCCATCTTTTGAATGCTTATCCTGTTCAGGCTCACCAGGAGCCTACTCCGGGCAAAGTGTTAGTGCCATGATTTGGGAGGGAGGGATATTGAACATGTCTTGTAAAATTTAAGTACTATATTATTTCCCCAAAGGCCATACAAAACAAACACTAAGGCTTTTTATTTCCAGGTAGTAAAAAACAGAGATTGTGATATTCTTAGTTATCGGTAGATTGCTTGTTACAAAATGCACGCAGGACATGCACAACCATTTAACAGGAAAATATTATTGCCAATAATTCTGAATTGATGATATTGTTCTGTTGCCTTTTCCACACTGATTAATGGCATCCACATAATGAAGAAACCTAACCCTGTCTGTGCTGTCACTGAACTGCCCCTGTAGGTGTCAGTAATCACTGCAGGTTCATTTCCTTCAGTTCAAGACATGTAGCCTCACTATTCCTCTCCACAGCCTTCAGAATATAGGGAGCATGATGACATCAGTATATTTCCCGTTGTAGTAATGCTGATGTGCTTGTTTTAATTTTTGCTTCCAGGACTTTGGAGGTTAGGCAGCCTCAAATTGATTTACTTTTTTTAAAATGTAAATACGTCAAATAATGAAATTTTGCTACGACAGTGCCATCCGACTGCTAGCTCATGGCCAGGAATCATGCTTACACCATCAGCCTCACTGCAGACTTCCCCACATCAAAGTAAGAATTCTGTGACACAACATTACATATCTGCGCACTGTGATGCACAGTCCTGCGCAGGAGCCCTGCAGAGGCACACACTGTTCCTGAAATGTCTAAATGGAGGCATGGTGAAGAGTACAGAGCCAGTTCTTATTGTAACCTTGTGCCAACAAACATACCTATTATCCTCTAATTGCATTACCCTGTATGAGATGGTATCTGTAATAGGGGACTGAGAAGGGGGGGGGGGTGACACAGACATGTTTGTGCTTTTCATTCAAATGTAAAACCATTCTCCTATTATGGCATAATGGAGGGTGGGGGCCTGATGGGGGAGGCTGCATTTGGAATTGAAATGTCAATAGCAATTTCTGGCAGGCAAGGGCTGTCAGGGAGTCAGAGGTTTTTTACCCAGGTGGAAAATCAAGTGAAGGGATTAACAGAGCTAGAGAGGGAGAGAGACACAGGAAGAGAAAAAAGGAGACGTAGGAGGGAGAGTAAGTCAAGGGGCTGGAGGAAAGGAGCAATGTTACTCATCCTCTGGGAAATGTCTATCTCCTGATGGTTGTGCTGAAATACCAGAGGAGCCACTGGCCATAATTGTTTGATAAATGAGCTTTCCAGTCCCAGATGGGGGGAGGGACTCAAATCTGCTCTGATATTTGCCTTTGCCATTCCTAGCACTCTGCACAGGACCAGCGGACAAAGCTGCACTCCTTTCCCAGCTAAAAAAGTAAACAATATTAACAATAAAGTGAAGCTGTTCACTGTGATCTTTTATTAATGCTTGTGGGACCCTGGAAAAAGAATATAAATATGTCCTACTGCACAAAGAGACCTATATAATAAATACTACCATTTACTGTATGGATTGGAACCAGACTTCACTCAGGTTGGGTCTTTTAAGACATTCAATGGACAGTAAAGCCTAGCATTGGAGGTTTTAGTGCTATACCTTCCAAGGCACACATTTCAGCCCGGTATGGTGGTTAAGCAAGCAAATTTATGCTTTTCTAAATGAATAATAAATACAGAAAAACATGGTGTCACACCCAGTGGGGTGGGGCAACACAAGCAGCAGTCTCACTTGGCCCAAGTTCATTAAGAGCAGACATTTTTGCTCTATCGAAATATTGTTGCTATTCCCATGTACCTTATTGAGTGATCTAGTAACCCTGCTCTACCTGCTCCTGTCCTCCCCGCCCATCTGTTCCACCCTGCACTCCTGACCCCTGTTCGTAGTGTACTTGTGCGACTGACCTCCTTGGCTCTCGACCTTGCTGGCTCTTTCACCCCGACTATATCCTCCACTCGCCAACTTCAGCTTTGTTTGGCCCGATCTTTGAATAAACAGCCTGCTCTGCAGCCCTTGAGTCTCCTGTCCGCTTAGTCTGTAGTATGTGACACATTGTATGTTTTTTTTTTTTCCTGGTCACATGATATTAGGTGAAACTCTAAACACCACCTTTACTCATAAACAGAAACAAATTTTTGGGTAGGTGGGTCACCTAACAATATGAATCCTTAAAAAAATCATCACTATCAAATATTAAATTATTTGTACCACACCCTTATTGATATTTCAAAGTAGACTCCATTTTTCCCACACCAATTGCTTTGCATTAATGCTGGCCTCTTTTCAAAAGCCACGCCTATCCTTAGTGCGCTGATTTATGAAGTTTTTGAATAGAGATGGACGACATTGCAGTGAGAAGTATCCACCTGACACTGCAGGTCCCTCGCTTGCCACATGGACCTCTAAGAGTAGTGGTTGTGTCATGTGCATAACCTTTTCATACAGGAATTAAACTGTCATGGTGGGTTTTCTCTGGGAATCGTCTGATATAGTATTGTTCTTAAAATAACTAAAGTTCACCGAAAGAGACCTCAATAGATAATTCACATGAGTGTTTATTTGGTGAAACAGTTTATTTGAGTATGTGAACAGTGATTTGGCGAAGACCATCTCTTGGTGATCGCTTCCATCGACTCTGAAGCCGACAGATCTGGCTGGGCGACCAGGCAGGAGGTGAAGGAGCCAAACCCCGGACCAGGATGGGGAACTGAAGGTGGTGGAGGGGAGGTGGCGGGCGAACCGAATAGCTGTAACGGCAAAGAAGTGGATTAGACTTACTCTTTACGTAAAACTTGGATCGACATGCTTAGACACGCTTGCATACATTAGGTCTCCTATTTGAATATATAATTTGAATATAACAGTATTATTAATTTAATTACCATGCAATGACAACTGATAGACCAGTTCAATATATTTATAGGATGTTTAAAGCAAAATAAACTTTTGAATACTGATTCATAAGTTTAATTTTAAGTAAATTAAGAGTGTTGTGTGTTGTATAATATTGATGTATACATCTAAACATCTTGTGCCTTGTGCTCTTATTTACTTATTACTTTATTATGTAACTAGTGCCAAAGTCACAACTGTTAGTGATAAAATTGGTCATTATAATAAGCTGCCAGATTTTACAATGCAAGTACGTGTCTGTTCAGTCTGCAGAAATATTTCATTGCAACAGCATCATTATTCCAGATGTGTGAATTGAAAACAGATTTTGCCCTTCTGAAAGCCAAATCTCTCTCTCTCTCTCTCTCTCTCTCTCTCTCTCTCTCTCTTTCTCTCTCAGTTTTTGAGTAAAACTGTCTGGTGGGAGTCAGAAAGGACAGAAGAATGTGCTTAGCAGTAGCAGCAGTTCACTAATAAATAAATCAGTCAGGTGAACTTCCCTCTTTTATGTGAGGCTTGGCAAAGGAGACTTTTAATAATTTCAAACTATTTTTTGAGTAATGTTCTTGCAGAAAAACCTGTCCCTTTACCACAAATGGCTGGATATGGCTCTTTACAGCTCAGAATACTTGCTGTTTCTTGTCTTTTGAATAGCAACTGTTGATTTGATTAATGAAAATGGGCAATAAGCCCCACCCCTTACAAAAGTGCTTTTTGTACTCTGTTGAGTGGTCTAGCTTGCTTTCATGAACAGCTATGCCACTTTGCACAGACTAGATCAGTGTGAGCCTGGTCCTTAAGCTAAGACTGCTGACTGACTGTGACATTTTGATTCCCAGCATAGACTAATAGATGATCCTGGGGCATCAGTAAGACTGTCAGTAAATATCACTCTGTCTATCTCATAATCTTTTTCACAGAAGGAGGATTAGAAGGAGACACTATGAGTCTGATCCCTGTCTGTCACTTCAGAAAAAGACCTTCTGAACCTATACCTTTCTCTCTCCGTGTTTTTCTGTACCAAGGATGTCAACAGTTTTCAAATTATTTGAACACGTTAAACTTTTGTTTTGCTCATTATTATGGTTTTCCTTTGTTGGTTTTTGCTACATAGTGTCCTTTGCAACAAAATGTCTTGGAAAAAAAAAATTGGTCATACATGGAGCGTAAGGTGCCTACGCACCGCCTGTTGCGAAAATGTGACATTTTTTTGTAAGTAAATTTCAGTCCTGTGCCCCCATCATTTTTAAATCCCATGAGTCATTGAAATGTATCCTGAGCTCATGATTAGGCATCCATTTATATATTATACAACTTGTGAAAGTTAGCAATGGTCCCTTGCTGTTCTGTGCACACGGGTGACTAATTGTTCCCATGTACTGTGAGGAATTAAAAACTGCATAGTAAACAAATCATCAGTTTAATGTATTTTCAATTTAAACATCATTTTGAAGTGAAGTTTTCAGCAATTAAAAATAAAATCACTGTAATCATAATGAATTAGGATAAAATGTCTGCCATTATGCCTTTTTAAATACCGGTACATACAGTTTATTCCGCAAAAATAGGTTGGGTTGTGGCGCAGTTGGGAGCACTGGAAACTAGGAGGTGGAAGGCTGGATCCACGCAGTACCCTGTCAAAAATTCCAGGGTACACCACTGTCAGTTGATATAATTTATTTAATTATTTCTATACTTCATGGTTTAATTTTTGCTTAAAATTCCCTTATAATTGCCATTAAACAGATGCAAAACATGAGAGGCAACAGAGTACACTGCAAACTGAAATGAACATTTTCATGAATAATGTAGTAGTGCACGTTTACTCAATGCATCAATTAACCAGTAATTAAGTGTTTATTAAGTACTAATCCCATTTTCATTCATCATTAATAAGTCATGACACTTTGTATATTATAGGGAAACCAGTATTTGTACAAATCTTTCCATTTTTAACCAATTAGTTCATTGTTAACTAACAGAATTAAATGCATTATGATTGATGATGAACAAGCATGGGAGCAGTACATAAGTAACATTTTGTTCTTGGTTAATTAATGCATTGACCATGCATTTAATTAATTTAATTAATTAACCATGATTCATATCCCTGAAATTTAATTTAAATAAATTAAAATTTTGGTAAATCATACCAAAAAAAACTTTTTTGCCATAGGGCATAATGCTAGAAAAATAAAGTTGTGGTACTGGAAGTTGGACTCTAATTCGAGTTCAATCTCTTATGAAATTACTTGGTCTTGTCACACACAAATTACTTGGTCTCAACTTGGAAAATCTTCCCAAGTCAATCCAAGCCCATAGCTTATGTCCATAGCCTGTATAGAGCTTTAGCTCCCCAGATTTCTTCTATTACCTTTAATGTTTTTCGAACATGCACAAAAGTATTCCCTCATCATGTCTGCCATGTCAACAATTACTCTGTTTGCACAAATATACTATAAGCAGTCTCTGTGCAAGGCATCCAGTTAAAATAAACATGCCGCAAAATGCATATATTGATAGCTGAGGTACTGTAGTTTGAATGACACATCAATAAACATTTGGAAAGGAAACATAAAAGAATTTACATAGACTAATGCTAGAAAACTCAGTTTATCAACAGGTTAAGTGTCCAGTCAAAATTTCTTTTACATCACAATCTAGTGATAGCTAGCCTGCGTCTCATCTTGATAATTATCGTTGTACTTTATGAATCCCCATGACTGAAATTCTCATTCTTACTCCTCACAGTCTTTCACCAGAAAGACACAGTCAATAAGTATTAATTTCACTTACGTTTAATTGTGGGGACAATTGATGAACAGGGTTAGTTTATGCTTGGATAATTACTATTTTTTCATAGTTATACCATCCACAGTATACTGCAGATTAAATGTTGGAAATAAATGTTGGTCCACCCAATCCTACTCAGTTGTCGAATAGACTTTCAACACACCTAAATAACAAGAAAATAGCACCTTTAAATGTGGCACGTCTAAGGCGTAAAATGCTCACAACACTTGTATTACTGAAAAGCCATGTCGTCAATGTATTTGCAGGACGAAACAGCTTGGTAAAAATAAATAAATCATTGTCATGAATAAATAAATAAATTTGTAAAATAAATCAATGAATAAATAATATTTATATATTGAATAGTTCTCATATATTATATATGTATATTATATTTAACATTATTATATCACATTATTAATTAATTGTATTATATGTTACAAATTATAATGTAGTAAATTATATACTCAATGTTATATTAAAATATAATATTTATATATGTAATAGATTATATTTCCAGATTTATTTGTTTGTTCGTTTATTTATTTATGAAATTATTCGGCGGTATGTTAATAAGATGGGCAGCCGTAACCTTTTTCTAAGCACTATTGGTCTCGTGGACTGTACCAGTGTGTACTCCATTACCTTGCCCTCACTTGGAGGACACTAGCAGGCTTTCTTGTTGGCTAATGGCAGCTAACAGAAAAACTGAAACAATTTATGGGCTCCATCAAAAACGCTGAAAAAGATCTTTGCTATTAGACTAACATTGTTGGATCGTGTAGCACAATGTGTGCAATTTAAGCGCACCAATAATTATATTACATTGGCTCTCATTATGCCAAAACCAATAAGTATGCAAGGAAGAAATGCTGGCTGCATACTTCAAATGATGTCCAAACAAAATTAAATTAAACATGTCAACGAGAACAATCTGTCTTATATGTTCTTTATCAATGTAACAGACCCACATAAAGAGTGCAAATAAGTACATTGTGGCAAATATAAATTGCTGTATTAATTAACAGCCACTACTGGTCAATACTAGCACTGCAACAGCCACCAAGCCAACAATTTACACAGCATCAATGAAACATACGCATTCCATGGCAAACATTACGCGTTTCACCATGTATGTGGCCACCTAGTGTTCAAGCTGCTCAGCCACTTCCTTTAGCAGCACAGATGGCGGTTCCCTTGTGGAAGCCATTGAGTACAAGAGACAAGTTAAGATAACTAGTAAAGTTACTATTGCTTCTGCCTGGTTTGCCCACCTGGACAATAGTGCTTTAGAAAAAAAAAGTTTTGGCTGCCCACTCTATAAACATGCAGATGAAGAAATCCATAAATAAGTAAATCTGGAAGGAAAGAAAGGAAAGAAAAATCTTTGATGTGTATAAATAAATATTTATTAATTCTACAAATTATTTATTCATGGCAGGGATTTTTTTCTACCAACAATTTATTTCTTTATTTATGCCAAAGATTTATGTTTTAATTGATGGATTTTTTGTTTGTCACTCAGGTTCCTGTTAAGGCCAGCCTCACCCTGCTTGTCTGTTCCCAGTATTTCAATTGACTATGGCTGCTAATCAGATGCTCCTGAAGTTCATTAGTCTTACCACGTGTTCCTACCCTCTTGTACATTAGCCACAGCTACATCATGTTCAGTACTCTTTTAATCATGTAGAAAAATGCCTCCTAGTCCTCTACTTCCAATTTGTTCATCATTACCTGTCCAAATGTTGTACTCCTGTCAGGTCTTTTTAATAAACACTCTTTTGTGGGTTTTGCTTAAACAAAGCCTGTATTCGGGTCATGCCTTGCCTACATTCATGACAGTTTCATCTTCCCTAGTTGTTCTGTGGAGAGTTTCGGTCAGCAGAGGTGGATAGTTCAGGTCCAGACCCATTGAGTAAAATGAGTCACAGTCTCATTTGGCTAAATCTGGATTTTTACTTTTTGGTAAAGAGACCAGGTAAAAATCAGAAACAGAGACTACATATAGAACATTATAAAGTGTGGAGCACAGGCAGCATGTTGGGGCTAGGCATGGCCTAAAATTTGTGTGTCAGTATAATTTGAACCATAGACATTTTTTCTTAAAATTTCAATATACAGTGGTACCTCGGTTCTCCAACTCACTAGAACTCAAATTTCTTGAAAGTCGAATGAACCAGTTTGACCTAGAACTCAATCTGAATATCAGAAGTCGAACCGTGAACGATGACCTAATATAAATTGTTCGCGTCAGTAAATGAGTCATACTACAATGCAATTCTTACTTGAATGCCTTCTTCACAGCCTGGACGATTAACCAAATAAATCAGCGCATCATTACAGTAACTAACAATAAATAAACCACTAACTTACGTGTACTATTAGAGCATGCATCGTGTCAGGATCAGAATGTGTTGCTTTAAGCCATTGCTGTAAGCAAGTCGAACACACCCAATGATCTTGGCTTAATGGCTTAATATAATGGCTTAATACAGAGGAAAAATGACAACAACCAAAAACAGCTGATCACATGGGCATTCCACATGAGGTTAATGAGGGGGCGTGGCACATGGAAGGAGCGGACGATCGGGGCAGGACAGGGGTAATGTTGGTCTTTATCGTTTGGTAATTTTGGTGGACCGGGAAACAATTAATTGGTTTTCCATAATTTCTTATGGGGAAAATCTGATCAGAACTCGAACTTTTTAGGATTCGATCCGGAGTCCGGAAGTACAAGAACCGAGGTACCATTCTCCAGAGTATGCTTCTGTACAAATGTACAATTTTATCAAATAAGATGCATCTTGTTGGTTACATTTGAACTTTGGAGCAGGATGTTTTACACACAGTGCTGTGTTAACCCTTTGAATCCTATACATTTTTGAACATTTTTCTATCCCTTTGATTTTAGGCAAACCATAAATGCTTTATTGTTTTGTTTTCAGGACATTCTGTATGACATACTAAGATATGTCATAATTTGATGTGTACATGCTACCACAGTCTAGAACACAGATATTGTGCTTATCCACAATATCTACTTTTTAAAGAAATGTTGTGACTGCTGACCTGTCAATTTCTCCATCGACTCTTGAAACTTCCTCTGAGAGAGCACTTGTTTCTTCCATGATATTAGCATAACAATAGGATGTAGGGTGCTTCACTAATTCAACCATGCTGTGCATTTACTGGACATTGGTTGTCTGTTCTTAAATGATTGCCGCACGGTTGGAATTGAGTTTGTTTCTGTGATGTGATGATGTGTGCTGTTAAGCAATGATCTAGTTTATTGAATTTTTCATTAAAATTTTTTCAATAAAACTTTTTCTGGGACGATGACTGTGTTTGTGACTGTGTGGCAGACCATTACAGACCAACCTGCATTTCCATGCATAGTTTTGCAACCCACTAGCAGCTGCACGGACCAGCGTTGAGAAAGACCGGCCCAAACCCTTTGCTTTAATGCTTGAAAACAATCTATTTTAATTATCTAAAATCATGTCCATTTGAGTAAAACTGAAACATGATTCAGAAGTTGGGAACCAAGGTGCACAGTGTTAGGCCCAGTGTGGAGTAGAGCATAGTGGATTCATCATTGGTGATCAGTGTTACAAGGTTATTGGATAGTGAATGACAGGAGTATCCCTAGAGAGGTGTGACTACCACCCTTTACAATAGAAAACAGCCTCCCATCATAAGAGACAAAGGATTATCATTCACGCCGTTTTGTTTGGATTTCAATTCTCTCATGCTAGGCCCTGGCATCAAGTCCTGGCTTTGAACAAGAACGGCCCATGACCCTGCCACCCTGCCGGACACGGTTCACTTGGCTCCATTAAACACACACATAGTGCAGGCCTCCTGCCAGCTGTTGGTGATGAGGGAGGGTGAGAGTGGGGAGAGGCAGTGAGGGGAAAAGGCATGGTGAAAAAGAGAGACGACGCACTGGCAAAACAATGAAATGGAAGGAATTTGGGAGCAAATAATTGGGAAGTGGGGGTCAGGAGGCATTAAGGAGAAAGAAAGAAGAAATTATTTCAAGTGATCTTTGTTAAGATGTACATTTATGCAATAAAAAATATTATAATACCTGATACAGACTTGTCTAGATGTTACTAAAACGCCTGATAAACCATAATAAACAATTTGTCACATCTTTCTATAATTTTCAGAATGCTAATAGTTTCAGGCATAAGTTTCTATATTTTCAGTAAAAAATACTTTTCTTTATCAATTTTTTACCCAACCCAGCGGCCCTGAATAGGGTAGGCAGTTACAGACAAAGGATAGATAGACATTTCACCAAAATTATGAAAGCTGTTTGAACCTCAGGTTATAAACAACATTTTTTATATCATAAATACAGGGGATTCATATAAATGCACACCCTGTCCATTTCAGACCAGTCATATCACATTGGTAGGCCTATGTGTACATTGAGAAAGCACCTTACATATGTTTCCATGTGGGTTTTTGTGAATGGAGAGAGCCACAAGTTGCCCACCACCTAATGGCAAGCACATGAAATTTTACACTAAACTTGGTTTCATACAGTAAATCCATCTCAGATAGTAGTGCAGTAGCCATATTGGGCTGGAACAGAGCTGGGCCAGGTGCCAATCTCATTTTATTAAAAGCTGAACTAATGGGGCCAAGTGTATATGCAAGTCGGAGGACACACTGTAAAGTCCACGCCCATCAAGGTGTTCTACATGGAAAGCAGGCGGCCAAGGAACCACAATTAGTCAGTGTGTCAATGTCACACTTCTAGTATCAGGATCACAGGGCCGCACTAAAACTCCCATTCATCTCAATATATTCAGATGTCAGGTGCAGAACCCTTCGTCCTCCGGTTTTCAATGGTTACATAATAGTCTTTACTGGAGTGTCTTTGTAGCACAATGGTTTTCACCCGGGGCGCTGCGGTGCACTAGGGGGTGACCGTACAATGTATTGAAAAGGCATAGAAAAAATTGCATTAATGTTAAAGTTAGGGGCGGGCAGTAGCCAACTGAATATTGAATTTCAATGTATATCGAAATACTTTCAAAACAAGATACAGGATGACACAATACCATTTATATCAATATACTTTTCTATGTGTTAAAATGCAGATTTTATTAAAGATTTTTAATAGAAACCAACATTCCTTCCTGGTGATGGACAGCGTGAGAGCTTTGGTCATAATGTCACATAGAGTCCCTGAATTTACAGCTAAAATCAAACCACCCCATTAGCAATATCTCATGGGGAAGTTGACGGAAGGGAAAGGTGTTACCTGGATCATTAAGTTTTAAAATAGTCCTAAAAATATCGAGAATTGCAATATTTCTTCATTTTTGTTAAAGGCTTTATCGGCCATTAACCTCACTTTTAATCATCACCAGGTTTCTGATTTTAGAGCCTCAGAGACGTTTTAGATTTACATAGTTATTTTTGTTCATAAACATTCACCTTCTGTTTTGAGAGCAATGTCATGAACTAAGTGTTGCTGGGCATAGTGGAGTGAAACCTTGTTTGTGTCGTGTTCAAAAGAATTTACATTTATTTGCAGTGTAGCCAAAATAAAATGCTTATTTTAATAAGTACTGGCATCATTGCAGAATGCATAGAAAAGAAACCTGTGCAGAGGAGCCCAAACATGTTTTCCTGGACATGGAGTCCTTGGGTAAGAAAAGGTTGAGGACCATTGTTCTGGCAGATTTTTTCCATAATACAGCTTGTAGTATTCATGTTCTGTATTTCTATTTAATTTGTATTTTTCTATTGCATTCTTCCATTAACGTAGACTGAGGATGACCATGCAACACTGCCCCCTTTTTGTCGTGCTATTAACTTACATAAATAAACTTAAGTTTAGTCATACTGACATCTTTAGGCTACTAAGAGCCATTACAACTGTGTAAAAGTGGGAGATGTCAATGCAGTTTTTCAGTCTTCATTTCCTTTAACATCATCACAAAAAACACTAAATACTTGTAACAAGAAATGCTGGAACCAAACTATTTAACATGCTCTGCAGCATGTTAATACAGAAGAAGACTGCTATACCCAGTTTGGTGTCTGTAGTGCAATGCTGATTACTCTTTGACCCACATTGACCCAGCAATTTACACTATAAAGTCTACAAATAACCATTTTATTGAATAAAACATTCAATATAAAATGCACAAGCAGCACAAGAAGAAAGTAATATTTATATGCACTACTTATTAATTATGGTGACAGACGTAATTATGGTCAACCAAGAATAAAAGGCTTTTCCCTTTATGCTATGTGTTTTAATTACCGTAGTTAAATAATAGATAATGTCTGTCTACATCAGTCTGTCTTGTCTGTCATACCTGCTGTTTCTTATTTGTCTATTTGTGTACCATTGTATTATAATACAATGAGCTGCAGCATTCCAGTCCTCACCATGTATGTGTAGTATTGCTGATTTGGTCAAATTTATTGAGTAGTCTGAGACTTTGGTGACTGAGTTAATATTACAATGTATTATAAGAAGAGCTGTAGTGCCAGTGTGTATGTCTCTGCGTGTGTGTGAGTGTGTTTATGTGTGTCACGTCAGTGGATTTAGTTTACAGGCAAGTCCAGTGTGACGGTAAATGAAGTGGTTTGATGCTGTAGGGTAATAAATTCCATGGATATATAATCTTTGAATATATTCGACCATCGTGTAATATTAACTGTGTATCTGGTTTTCCAGTTTAACAGAATAGCTTTCTTGGCGATAGCTAAGCCCACCAGTATGGGTTCTGCATCTTTGATTGGTGAGGTTATATCTGAGAGATCTCCAAGTAGACAAATGGAAGGAGTTAGTGTGAATCCTGCAGCTTAGTATGATGAAGATTCTGTTAGTGATTTCTTTCCAGAAACTGTGAATTGGTGGGCAGAGCCAAAGGGAGTGGAAATTACTATCTTGGGTGTGTAATGCACACTGTGAACATATGTCAGTTTCTAGAAAGCTTATTTTATACATCTTGTGCTGGTTGATGTGTACTCTGTGAATTATCTTATACTGAATTGAAGAAGGATTGTTGAAAGTAAATAAATGTGTTATTCTCGAAAAGGTGGTGGAGGTGTGTGATATCCTTTCATTTCCATGTACTGGAACAAAAACAAAGTGTTTTGTTGAGCAGAAAGTCTGGGTTGTGCAAAATTGGGGTGTATTTACAAGGTTTTATTGTAAATTTGAAGATTTTGTTGATTTTTCCACTAAGCTTTTAAGGTTTTTGAAATTACTCTACTATTGAAGCATTTATGGTGTTTAATGGTGGTGTTTAGAAATTGTAAACCAGAGATTGATACTTCTTTACATACTGATAGTTCTATTTCTACCCATGAATTGTTCTGGTGGTTTGGGTGAATCCAGTTGTCGATGCACCGTAGTAGATTTGATAGGTAATAACTGGCAGAGATGTTTATGTCTTACTTGATGTTGCCAGTGGGAATGGGGGTGGTGAGTTTTGAGCTGAAGCATTCCAGTACTCACCATGTATGCGTAGTATTGCTGGTTTTGTCCAATTTATTGAGTAGTCCGAGACTTTGGTGAATTGGTCAATGGTTCTTGCAGATAGAGGAGTATATAATCTGTTTAGAGGTTGATCTTGTGGCTGTTGTTGAGGATTTGGATATCTTTGATAGTTTTATTTTGCCGTTTTGCAGTGACAAGAGGTTTGATGAACAGGGTAGAAAGTGGGAGAGTGGACATCCTTGCCTGGTTCCTCTGAACCTCTGTGATGTTAGTCTGTTAGTGGAGTCTGTGGCCATTGGTCAACTGTATAATATTCTTATCCAATGTATAAACAACTCTACATTATATTTGATGTGTGTGTTGTGTATCTATGTGGATGTATGCGGGTGTGCATGCATGTTTTACTTATTATTGCTGTATGTATATCACTGTGTATGTATACAGATACAGTTTTACTCTATCATTTTTACTTTTGTTTCCTTTAAGGTCTTGTTCCGGTGGGGTGGGTGGGGTTTTGGTTCTGATGTTTTTTCTTTGTTATGTATATTGAACAGTTTTGATGCGTCACTTTTGTGTGCATTGTACTAAAACCAAATAAAAATTGGTTGCAAAAAAACTACAAAACCGAATTTAAGAGGTGTCTCATGCAGGAATGATCAATTTATTCTGCCGAAAGGTTTTTCTGCATCCATCCATTTCCAACCTGCTTATCCTGGGTTGCAGGGGGTCCGGAGACTATTCCAGAAGCAATGGGCACGAGGCAGGGAACAACCCTGGACAGGGGGCCAGCCCATCACAGAGCAAACTCACATACCAGGCACTCACACATGCACACCTATGGGCAATTCAGAAACTCCAATTAGCCTCAGCGTGTCTTTGGACTGTGGAGGGATAACCGGAGTACCTGGAGGAAACCCCAGGACGAAACGGGGAGAACATGCAAACTCCACACACATGTAACCCAGGTGGAGACTTGAACCCAGGTCCAAAAAGGTGTAAGGCATTTTATGAATGTCTACCTTTGATGAAACCGATTTGATCTGGATGTATTAATGTTGAGTTTACTGTTTCAAGTCGGGTGGCCGGTGATTCACTAATAATTTTGATATCTGTGCTAATCAGTGATATAGGCAATAACAGGAGTGAACGGTTGGGTCTTTGTTGGGTTTTATTTGTACTGTGATGACTGCTATATTTATGTGCTGAGGGATTTTGGAATTGTTTTTGATGTCAAGTACCATTCTGAGAAACAGTGATGAGATTGTGTTCCAGTAATGTTTGTAGAACTCGACAGGAAAGCCATCTGGTCCTGGAGCTTTATTATTTGGCATTTTATTGAGTGCAATTTGGAGTTCCTTAGCTGTTAGTGGTTTGTCTAATTCATCGATTTGATCCTTATTAAATGGTGGCACCAAGATGTAAAACACAAAAACAAAAATTTCAGCTCTGAAATACAAAATATAAGCACAAGAAAAACCGAAATAGCAGTCCAGAGGTGCAAAACACACAAAGAAAACACAATGTAACAAAAACATCAAAATGCGTTTTCTGCATGTTCTGTGTTTCTGCTGGTCGTTGCTCCAAATTACCATGCTCCACATGATAGTTTTAAAAAGGCGTGTGTTTTATTCATTATTACTAATGGTTATTATGGTTTAACCGACATGTTTAGCTAGATTAGTAGGGCATTTTAAGTTTTACAGCTATATTTGTTATTAATTATAATCATATATATTTAGCTCGCTAAGAATTGTCTCACAGACATGTTTTATTAGATTAATAATGTATATTTGGTTTTTGTTATCATAATATAGCTAGACAGCAGATATAAAACAGGTTTACAGATGCTTTGAGATCAACAACCATCACATTAATACACACCATTCAATACTGATTTAAGAATATTTATTATTGTGATATCATATGATGTCCTACACTTAAGAGTGACAATACAATACAGATGTAGGCCTATATAACCATAAACACGTATTTATTAAATGTATAACAGTAAAAAGAAATCCCTAATAGCCTATCTATTTCTCAATATAATAATTATTAAAGTCATTGGTATTGAGGGAGGAGGTGATATCTTATTATATCGAATATAAGTAATTATATAGTATAGTAATATATTACTTTAAACAAAGGCATAAGTAATGAAGGAAAATATACACCATGTCTATGGGTTAATTACTGTGGAGGACAAAAAAAAAACAACTTTGGCAGGAATTCATTACAATTGTGGAAATTCTTTTCAGTGAGGACATGCGGAGGAACATAGCACACAGTAAACCTGTTCTACCCATTCAACATTTAACCTGTGGTTATTTAGTTATCCATGGTCTGCCAATGAGCCACTTTCACACTATGGTGAATCCGGAGTTAGTACTGTAAGCATTATTACTGATTCTAAAAAGGTCATTTTTTCCACAAGGACATATTTTAATTAAATCTGTTTTATGCATCTGAATATCTCATATGCATGTTAATATGTAGTAAATTATAGTGCATTTTAACCTTTATACAGCTAATTCTTAATTGATGGTATAATGGTTAAAACGCACAGTAATTTCTGTCATAGCAAAGCAAATGCACATAAAATAAGTACACTTATGTGCTATCATGACAAGAAAGTGCCATGTGTATCGCTTTATACAGTCAATGCATACTTGTGTTTCAGTTGTGTTCATCCCTTGTATTATTTCAGGTGTCTGATTCCTCCTTACAAATGCCATAATGTAGTTACTTGCACACAGATTTTACCCTTTGGTTTTTACTGAAATTCAGTAGTGATGCTTTCTAAGGCTCCCATCTAAGGTCCATGCCACTTGGCCATAGCTGTTGGCCAGTATTAGGAACAATTCTGATGGATCAGAAAACAGGTGCACACAGGAACATTTTGTTAGTTGTGGTGATTCTACTACCTAAAATACAGCCTAATATAATGATGCAATTTTTCAGTCATGGAAAAACAATAGAATATATGAATCATTGTACTAAATACATTGTAATCATTGCTCCAACACAGCCATATCTACACTTTAGTGCCTGTGATTATAAAACACAGTAGTTAACAGTTCATTCTAAATGCAGATCATGTTAAAAGGTCCTGTCATAATTAAATGATTCATCATTTTGTACGTTAATAGATTGTAACTCATCTTACCTATGAATAAAATAATACCTTAATACCTAAACAAATATTATATGAATTATAATTACTATTTTATGTCATATCCACACATCTGACACAGCAGTAGGCATTGAAAGTGAATCAGTATACCTGCATAATTGTCATTGTGTGATTTGCATGCTCTTGCTCATGAAATCATGGTTTCCATGAGTCACAAGTCAAAGTGTAAGATTCTTCTGAAGGTCCCACAAGGTCTGGGCACTGTGTTTCAGCTGCTGGACCTCCAGTTCCTTCAATGGTTGGTTGATCACACCACATACCCCGGCTGAGCCCAACACACAGGGCAGACTAAGGAATACCTCCTCCTTGATCCCATGCAGACCCTGGGAAAATTTACAATCAGGAACTCATCCTATCTAATCTCATGCAGTCCATATTTTTTCACTTTCTGTTTATAGTTAGATTTAAGTGTTTGATTCTGAATTTTTATTGCATTTTTTATTGCATGTTTTGGCCAGTGACAGGCATATAACAAGTTTGCAACTAAATTAATCTTGAGTTTCCATTACATGAAACTGATGATTGACTGACAATGTGTAGCTGAACTTAGGGTAAACTTTTTAAAGTACATTTTAATGTTGTGTAACGGACATATGAACCATGTTTTATTTAGAGGGCAGGATCAATAACTCAGAACACTGGAAAAACAATTAATATAGCTATAATGGGTAGCAAAAACCGCCATCTTATAGGCTTATGTTTTCAAAAATTTTACCGTTTTCTCCATTACAATCATGTCTTCTGACTTCATTGTATTGCTGAGAGGGAGATTGTAATGTCTTTAAATGGCTAAGTCAATCACTGACTGAACACATAACTTTGCTGGAAAGCCTACCTTTACCAATGTGGAGATTGGCTGTACATTCTTGAGGTTCTTCAGAATGGACTGTGCAAGATGAGACACACTCAACCCAATTGCCCAGGAGGTATAGCCCTTCAGTCTGATGACCTCATAGGCACTGCATATAAACACACAGGTCAAGTATTCAATATACAGCTAGGCCCAAAAATATTTGGACAGTGACACAAGTTTAGCTATTTTAGCTGTTTACAAAAACATATTCAGGATACAATTATATACTCAATATGGGCTTAAAGTGCAGAGTCTCAGCTGTAATCTGAGAGTCACATCCAAATTGGGGCAAGGGTGTAGGAATTACAGCTCTTTAAGATGTAGCCACCTCTTTTCAAGGGACCAAAAGTAATTGGACAATTGACTCAGAAGGTTGCAAAAAAAATAATAACAAGGCTGCATGGGCTCTTCCCTCATTAACCTGTCATAAATTAAGCAGTTAAAAGGTCTGAAGTTGATTCCAGGTGTAGCGTTTGCATTTGGAAGCTGTTGCTGTGAACACACAACATGTGGCCAAAGGAGCTCTCAAAGGACGTGAAACAGACTATCCTGAGGCTGAAAAAAAGAAAAACTCCATCAGAGAGATGGCAGAAATGTTAGGAGTGGCCAAATCAACAGTTTGGTACATTCCGAGAGTTCACTGGTGAGCTTGGGAACTCAAGAAGGCCTGGACGTCCACGAAAGACAACAGTGGTGGATGATCGCAGAATCCTTTCCATGGTGAAGAAAGACCCCTTCATAACATCCACTCAAGTGAA
>JABFDZ020000008.1:23238827-23276973 GCA_019775955.2 Pollimyrus isidori
GCATTGAAGCAACTGCCATATGATTGGTTGATTAGATAATTGCATTAATGAGAAATTGAACAGGTGTTCCTAATAATCCTTTATATATATATATACACACACACAAAGGTGTTTCTTCTCAATGGATTCCGAGAGAGGCACCAATGTTGAGCGGAAGAAAAACAACAAAGTACTCTCTGTCAATCCCCGAGTCCTCGCTGTCATTGCAGACCTTGTACATTATGAGTGAACATAGCCTTACCCTACTAACTCTAACCATTTAGGGATGAGTGTTTTAGGAAAATCGATTAAGGTATACTGTTTGTTGCATACTGCATATTTTTTGTTGTTAAAATTGTACCAAAAACCTATTTGAAATTTCTGAAATCCAGTGTAAACATTTATTTGTAGTATAGTTTGTAAAGGTGGACCTACATGTTCAATTTCACTGAGTGTTTTAGAACAAATGATTGTGAAAATACTGTATTGAATAGTCTGGCAGAAGTTCAGTTTCCTCTGTTGTAGGGCTGGGCGCCATCACATCAACATTATATTGCACATGTGACAGTTGAAACATTTGGCCGCACACCAGATTTTTGGTAAAAGACGTTTATTTATGCCCACAATTTGGCAAACAAATTAGTGGGGCACCTAAAATATTAATGATGCATTTTATGACGCACAAAAAAATTTGTAATCAGCATGAATTCGACACATGCTTATGTTTAACAAACATGTTGACTTTATGTGGTGTGCCCTGGTACAATGCATATCACACTGAAGTATACCAAACTATGATGTAACACAACAGTATTATGTGGTATGTCCTAGTACAGTGCATATCTTACTGACGTATACCAAACTATAATATACCAAAACAGTATTATGTGGTGTGCCCCGCTAACTGAATTTAATGAGCATAAACAAACAAGTTGATACAGATTACTAACTTTTGGGCATTACAAAATGCATCTCATTAATATTTTAGCTATACTACTAATCTGCTTAACAAGTTATGGGTGCAAATAAACTTCCTATAGTACCAAAAAGAAGGCATCTGGCCAAATGTTTTGCCTGTCATCTGAAACCCTGGTGATTATTCCACATGAGCAATATAAAATCAATGTGATATCACCCAGCCTTACTCTGATGGCATCATTAAAGAACTGCGCTGATAAGTTGGCTGCATATTTAAAATGTATGTGTCAGATTTTTATTCTGGCTCAAGTATTGTTTCCTTTCCAATATGCTAAGCCAAACATGTCCAGTGGTCCTGAAATTGAGTGTTCCTCAACTGGGTCCTTCTTAACACTATTACCTTTCCAGGTAAGATCTATGTTTAGAGAAATTAAATGATTATTTTATTGTGAAATAAAAATGCCTTTTTCTTCTTGCATGTTATGACATTGAACTAGGTCCAGTCAAAAACTGCTGCTGGAAGTTCTCCCTGATCCTTCAACATGGACGTGTTTCTGCCTTCACTCAGGATGTTTATGGTAAGTGATACCACACAAACAGGAATTCTATACACACTTTCAGTAAATGTTGATTTCAGTGGTATATTCTATACGCTTTTAGAAATATGCCTGTCAGTAGAGATATAGTAATACTGTTTCTATCACAGCCGAGTATTAAAATTAAATAGAATGGGGTAATCAGTTTTAATGCTCACAACTATAGGTAATATTTTTTAGGGATGTTACTGTAGGCGAAGCAACAATAACCCAATTGCTAGAAGAGTCTAAATCAGCACATGATATAGTCATATATCAATTGGAAAATATTTTTTCCCATGGAGGACCCAAAGGCAGAAAGTGGCAAATTCAGTCACTCATGGTATTTGTGCTTGCTGCCTTGCCTGAACAGCTACAAGAATACAACACATTGGAAAAGTGACTGCTTGCTGATCTATTTAAGGCTACTTTGATGTCTATTGATTATTCAGAACTTTGGACTCCAGTCTGCTTATGAACTGTGAGAGGAAATATGGCATCCCTGATCATTTTATTCAAGCATATTATTTAACCAAAAATTCCATCTTTGTATGTAGCTGAACTATCAATTCAGTTCAGTTTCCTCTTACTTATTTCAGCAATTTTAAAACTTGTGCCCTATTTTTCCATCATTTTTATCTATCAATATATGTGGTTTTCTGTACACATTTTTAGTAAGGTAGTTTTATATATCCAAAAGTCATTGAGGTTTTAACAAACCTAGTACTAAAGGATGTTTTGAGTAATATACTGTGTATGACAAGCAGAGCTGACAGAATTTCTCTGTTAAGTGGCATGAGTAGTGAGTAGTTGTGGTGCTATTTGTTTAATGTATTAAGATTTTAGATTGCAGATTTTATTGGTAGTATAACCCAGTTCACAGTGAGCCACTTTGTTTAATGGCAAAACTGTTTTTCATACAAATTAGAAGTGAAATCATTTCATTACACTGTTCATTTCATAATAATATATTAATATCACGGCGAAACATTTTTCAGACATTATTACGCCGTTAACTTAACAGTAACTTAACAGACGTGTCCTGGGCGGGGATAAGACATAACTGACCAATGGGCTCCCATCTTGTGTGGCGCGTCTCTAGGAAGTTGAGAAGTACGGAAGAAGACGCTACCGTGTAGAAAGGCTTTAGTTTTTCTTCTGTATATGCAACATTATGGACTGGAATGGACAAAATGAAGTAAGGCGGAGCACATATTTTTCCATCAGCTTAATGTAGAATTTTTTTTTTACCTCGTTCTGTGTTATTTTCATCTGTTTTTAAAGCTGCCTGACCAGGTCTTTGTCTGTTTAGCTAGCTGCAGGCTAGCAGCAGAGTAACTGGCAGTAAGTTTAAGGCAAGTCGCTTATCAGTGTGGTTTAGTTTAGTGGTTAATTATTCGATTTTTAAAGATATCACTACTGTTTATTATTGTTAAATTATTCGTTCCAACACGGGGATAAGCTTACTTTTGTCACTTCGTCGACTATGTTTTCCATTAAGGTTTGGTATAAACTAAAGAAATTGGATACCAGAAATCATGTGGCTAAATGAGTAGCACTCACACCAACCCAGGGTTTTCAACGTGTTTATTGTCAACGGGGTGCATTTCCGTGGCGTCAGTCTCTAAAAGTGTTTTTTAAGTTTAAATATTAGCAATGATTTGTCCTTTATTGTGGTTATTGTAGTGTAGATAAAGTAAAAAGCCTGATGATAAAATATATATGCATCATATATTCACACCGCGTTGAAACATATAGACGAGTAAGACTTTATTTTGCCCTAAAATGGATAACATTGTTTAGGAATAAAGACGATGTAACGTTGCATATCATTGGCATCTGCATAATGGGGTTATTTACATGTCTGTTTACATATGCTTTGAAATTTGCAGTGTTCCACTCAGAGTCAATTGGGCAGTGAATTCCAAGAACATGGTTCCCACTGTCAGGGACTTGGGGCGCACGGGCATGGACATGGACATGGGCATGGGCACGGACAATGGCATGGACACAGCACAATGGTACATGGCTTCATGTCTGGAATGAGCACACCGTTTGGGCCAGGGCCTGACATTACAATGGACCCCACAAAGCAACCAAAAAGGCGAGCGCATATGGATGACAGCAGTAGCTGGGACATTGTAAAGGCCACTCAGTAAGATCCATTCATTTTTATTTATTTTACTATACAGACATAATTTTAATTTTCTTTTCGTTGCAATGAAAAATTAACTATATGATAATCCAGCATAGTTTTCACTACAGAGTAAAAAAGATCCTCAAATGAAAATGAATCTCTCCATTGCTTTTTGAAGTGATTTATTTGTAAAGGTATTAAGTCCATATTTGTTTTAAACTTACTTTGTGTTTAAGCTTGACTGATTATCTCTTCCTTGCATACTGAACTTGTTTTTGAGTGTGTCAGGTTTCAGAGGCACTTCATGGTAGTCATTAATTCAGCTGCAATAATATAAAACCAAGCTCTTCCTGCTCCTCGTGTGCAATAATTAATCGGTCATCTGTATCTGTAGGTTTGGCATCCTGGACCGATGTAAGGAGCTAGTTGATGCAGGGTACGATGTACGGCAGCCAGATAAGGAGAATGTCACTCCATTGCATTGGGCTGCCATCAACAACAGGACTGAGATCGTCAAGTAAGACTCAGTTCCGCTACAAAGTTTTCTTAAATGTATTCTGTGTTTTATTTTTCATTTCATTCAAGCTTTTTTACCTGCCTAAATATTTTCTTCACACGCAGTGATTTTTAGGAACAACACGACCTGAAATGTGACGCTTTTGATGAAATGTTGTGTCGATCTTTTAGCGATACAACACGAGAGACCTCTTCATGGACATTTATATGTAGAATGTATTAAGGCCTAAAGATTTTAGGTCCCTGAGCCACAGATCAAAATAATTACTTAGAAGACCAAGAGATGGCTTGGTGCATTGTAAGGCCTTTAAGGTTGTTTTTATTGTTATTCACTTTGTGCTTTTTCTCAAGGTATTACATTTCTAAAGGTGCCATTGTTGACCAGTTAGGAGGTGATCTTAATTCAACACCCCTGCATTGGGCCATAAGGTAACTGTGTTTTATTGTCCAAGTGTACTTGGAGAAATTGTCTGTCTTATTTGATTGTTGATAACAGAATTGCATGAAAGCGCATAGAATTTCTTGGGTGAGGGGAAGGGTGTTTTAGATGGAGATTTTGACTTTTGCCCTTCCTTGTCTTTGCCCTTCCTTGTTTTTGCCTCGTGTATTTCTGTGTGTGCCTGGGATGCACGGATCCACTTGCAGGCAGGGCCACCTCCCCATGGTGATCCTCTTAATGCGGCATGGGGCTGACCCATCACTGTGTGACGGAGAGGGTTTCTGTGGCCTCCATCTAGCTGTACTCTTCCAACACATGCCCATTGCTGCCTACCTGATGGCCAAGGGACAGGTGTGTGCGCAGTGGCAGACAGTTTACACTGTGTTTGTTCTTTGCTCACAGGTTATAGCGCCAGTATGCCCTACATTTTATTAACATTTAATTTTCCCTCTTGTTAAAATATGAATAAATTAACAGTTTTGATTAAATTAATTGTTTTGCTGGTGTTCCTCTCAGATTGAATTCTGTAGGACATTAGAGTGTCCAAGTGGGATATAGAAAGAAAAATTGCATTGGAGGGTAAGGATGACAATAAAAGTTTCTTCCAGTATTTTAACTCCAAAAGAGCTCTAAAAGCTGTAAGGGCCTTATGATTGAAAATTAAATTGATATAGTAAATGAGTTTAATGATTATTTTTCACTGTTCACAATAGAGAACACAAGTAACTTACCACCAATTAGTATGAATACAGCGTAGTCTATGACCAATATAAATATAGCTGATGTGGTACTAAGCCTAGCTAAGCTCAAAATTAATACATTGCAGGGTCCTGATGGCATCTTACAGTACCTATAGTTTTAAAAGAGATGAGGAATATTATAAGCCAACCTTTAACTTTAATATTCCAGAAATAGTTATCTGTGGGTATGGTAGCTTCTGATTGGAAGCATGCTAATATAACACCCATATTTAAAAAAGGGGATAGAAATAACCCAGCAAACTATAGGCCAATCAGATTAACTAGGATTACTGGAAAAATAATGGAAGTTATGATCCAAGTGAAAATGGTAGATTACCTGGATGCAAATAGCATTCTGAGGGATAGCCAACATGGATTTAGGAGAGGTAGATCCTGTTTAACAAATCTACTTGAGTTCTTTGAGGAAGCTACAAGTGAAATTGATCACAAAAAAGTCTACGATGTGATCTACTTAGTTTTCCAGAAGGCCTTTGATGTCGTCCCCCACAAACAGCTCTTGCTAAAGCTCAAAGCTGCAGGGATTTTCGAAACTGTGGCAGCTTGGATTGAAAACTGGTTAACTGACAGGAAGCAATGAGTAGTTATTAGAGGCACAATGTCACAGTGGGCCTGCGTTCATAGTGGGGTACCACAGGGTTCAATTTTAGGACCCTTGTCCCTAATTTACATAAATGATATAGACACCAATATATCAGTAATCTGGTTAAATTTTCAGACAGCACCAAGGTGGGTGGTGTAGCAGATACTGAGAGGCTGCAATGGCATCTGGATTTAATTAGTGACTTGGCAGATGAAATTTAACACAGATAAATGTAAGGTAATCCATGCAGGTAACAGAAATATAAATAATATTATGGGTCCCACTGAAATAAAGGTAGCTGATTATAAGAAAGATCTCTGTGTGTATTTTGATGCTTCCCACTCTCGCCAGTGTGAGGAAGCAATAAAAAATGGCTAATAGAATGTTGGGTTATATCTCTAGGTGTGTGGAGGTCAAGGGAGGTGATGTTACATTTGTATAATTGCTTGGTAAGACCCCACCTAGAATATTGTGTGCAACTTTGGTCACAATATCTTAAGAAGGACATTGCTGCCTTAGAAAAGGTGCAACGCAGGGCTACGAGAATAATTCCTGAGGAATGTCTTATGAGGAGAGGTTAACTGAGCTGAATCTGTTTAGCCTTGTAACGAGATTAAGGGGGACATAATCCAGGTCTATAAAATTCTAGGATTGAGGATGCTCTTCCTCAATGGCTATTTCAGTATTAGTTTAAATGCTGGAACTCGTGGCCGTAAATGGAAATTAGCGGCAGAACATTTTAAAACAAATTGGAGGAAGCACTTCTTTAAGCAGCGTGTAGTTAGAGTATGGAATAGTCTTCCTGCTAGTGTAGTGGAAGCTAAAACCCTGGGTTCCTTTAAATCAGAGCTAGGAAAGATTTTAACAACTAAGCTATTAGTTATGTTCTCCCCAAGCAAACTTGATGGGCCGAATGGCCCCCCTCACTTTTGTAAATTTCTTATGTTCTTATGTCCTTGTATAAACAGTGAGAATGTTTAAGGATGTGGATTTGAGTGAGAATAGTGTTGAGCCACACTTCTATCACTAGTTGCTTGTTTGTTTTCAGCAATGCAATATTTCAAAATGCTAAATTGATTATATGTGCCATGTAAAAAAACTCAAAGATCATAGAACCCATCTAAAATATGGTGCATGTGCCTGGTTCTATTGTGAAGGCATTTTTGGAACGATGCTTGTAGACTGAAGTGTTAAATCATTTACATTTGTAGGAAGTTGATTGTCCAGATCTCAATGGTCAAACTCCACTGATGTTAGCGGCCCAGAAAATTATTGGGTAAGTATCGTGGTGTTAAATTAAATCTAAACCAAAATTAAATCCTTTCCTTATCTTTTTTTGTTTTTGCTTTTTCTCTTCTATCATGAACAATTTTGTATCCGGGAAGTAATATGTCACCCGCTCGTTAAGTGCCTCAGGGTAACTGTGTTGTGAAAGGTAGTAAGGTAGTAAAGTCATTCGAAGCAGAGTGCACTTGTACTGTTTTGTGAGCCCGGGCCACTCACAGAAATCTGTTTTGTGATTTTCATGTAGACCCGAGCCAACAAACTTTCTCATCAAATGTAATGCATCAGTAAGTGCGGTGGACAAGATGAACAGAAACTCCCCACTGCACTGTGCTATTCTGGCTGGGAATGTAGATGCAGTCCACATCCTGCTGGAGGCTGGAGCCAGCGTGGATCTGCAGAACGATAAGGTGACCACAGATGTTCTTTTCAGTAGCCATATGTGCCGTGTTGCTACTGATGGTTCATATTTTAGTAGCTATGATAGTTATTGTTTAACAAATACAATAGCATACTGATCATTTTAAAATTCTGGTGGTGTATTCATGTTTTGTAGCTTCCAGTTTCCAACCTCTTGCACAGGGGGAGTCTGTAGCCTAGCCTAGAGGACGCCAGTCCATTCTAGGGAGCATACATGCATATACCATAAACAATACAGCAAATTAGAGGTGGTGGTGATCACAATGGCATGTTTTCAGACTGCGGGAGGGAAACGGAGTATCCAGATACTCACAGATGCCCACATGGGGAGCGGGAGATCTCCAGAAACCCCTTCGTGACTTATTTAATGGAGAATCCAGAGGAAGCCTGCATAGGGAGCATGAGATCTCCAGACACCCCTTTGTGGCTTATTTGAGTGACTTATTTCTCTCATGTATGTTGGTCTGTGCATGTTTTAGGGACAGACTCCCATCGATCTTGCAAGTCAGGTGCACAGCCCCCTGTTGGTGCACATGTTGAATCATGTTAAGCAGGAAAGGATGAAGGCCAATTCCACCTTCTTCCACATAGTCAAGAGATACAGGGTAAGTCTCATTTTCAGCCAAAACATCTGCGCTTTAACTGACTGTCACACCACACCTGTGTTATGTTGTTCCTGATACAGTTTGTTACTGTGAATATCAAATGAGTTACTCTTTTGTGTGTGAATGTCGATTTGCCCATGTCACTGCTGTTGTGCTGTTAGGCTGCCTGCCATACATAGTATTCTGACAGTACTTGCTGCTTTATTTCCCAGTTCCACCTGCTGTTGGTGTTCTGTACAGCAGTGCTGTGGGCTGTGGGTGCTATCACTGATCTAAACTCCGAGTCGTGGCTGCTGAAGGGGGTTCTGCTGGCCAGCGTGCTGGGAATGGTCAACCTCATCACCCGGTAAGAAGGTGTACTCTCTGCAGCCGATTCCTATATGTAAAGGATCACACTCTCGCTGGGTTGTTTGCACCTCTCTGGCTGCAGTGTTAAGTGTAATGCGGTTGTATGTATGTCAAAAAGATGTTTTCTCGGGTTGTTTGGTGTGTGATGGAACCATTCAATGTCTTGTGTTTTATACACACCTCACCTATAGGTGAGCAAAAATGAGTACAAAGACATTTACGCTTAGAAAAGGTAAGGTAATAAAATACTACCAAGAGGAACGTAGGTCTTTGATTTGACAGTGCTTAAATTCATAATTTTTAATTAGCCTTTTATTTGTCAAAGACTCTGTCAAGCTGAATGCAGGCATGGGAGCAATAAAATGTTTTGTCCCAGTGGAATCCCTGTTTATCTGGTGACTTCATAACAGTATCTTACTGAATGCAATATAAATAAATGTGAGGTGTAATGGAGAGAAATAATAATGGTATGGTTTACAGGGAAAAAAATGAGCAGCAGTTTATGGAGATAATGTGTCTTATGCAGGTGGGGTGGTACTCCAATATGTAGAACTGTGTTCTCCTCGTGTTTATGTGGGTTTGTTCTGCGTACTTCAGTTTCATCCTCCATTGTACAGCCAAGCCGTTTAGGTAAACTAGTATCACTAAATTTCTCTAATCCCACATGTATAGATGTCAGTCTGTCACAAGACACAAACATCTAGACTGTACCCAGTGTAATGGGATGTTCTCCAGATTAGGTGGTTTTGAACAATGAATGAATGAATGTCATGTGGAACAGGAAAACTCTTAAAACACACACCATATATTCAAAATATTTCTGATCTAAGTCTAAGCCCAGTCTTTTCATTCTGTTCTTTTGGACATGATGAAGGAAGGTCCACTGAGTGGTGTTGTAAAACCGTAAAAAGTCCAGGAGATCAGCTCCCTTCTGCTTTGAAAATGCAAAGCAATGGAAATGAATGATTGTTTACATGAAAATAACTTACATTTTGCTTACGGTAATTTTCTGAAGTTCTTCTCTCCCAAAAGGCCTCATCACATTATGCAGCTGTGAAATAGATACATGCCTGCCTGTACTGTATTAATAATGCATAGAATGGGCAGGGATGGGCTGATTAGAAGTGGCCTCACTTAATGTGTTGCTCTGTTGTTCAGATAATTAAAAATAAAGTTGTCCTACGAAAAGGGCATTTAACAAAAGGCTTAGAAGCTGATTGGAAAGTTAACAGCCAGGCTTTTTAGAATAATTTGTCTGTCATTTATTTTCAGTCGATTGCTCAATAACCAAATCATTTGATTTGAGCTTCTGGCTGAACTGTGATGTATGCCAACTTTGGTACAAGGGGTGCAAAGAGAGTACCTCTTATTAACTGCATATGTCACTTCAAAGATCAAAATCAAACATCCTTACAGTGGTTGCCTAATGTTTTATGAAACCTCTTATGTCCTGAAAATACGTTTTTAAAATACCGGTACATGTTTTTAAAAGATGTTACCCTAATCCCACATTAAAACGCAATGTAGTGAATCCCACCAGGTGGCTTTCATGACTGTGAAAGGAGAAATATTCCGATTTATCTAGTGTTGCTTATTCAGCTTATGTTTTTGGTGTGGTTTTGTATGTGTTCACATGCAGATTTATAGTGGGCCCAGATGTCAATAAGCTTCTTCCAGCCACCTTCCTGATGGCCTCTGTCTTCTTGATGCTGTTGACATGGTGCTTCTGGCTCATGCCTGATATCCTTCATGATGTTTTTTATGGTTTTGACAGCCCTCAGTGTGGCACTGATGTTTAGGTCAAACAACAAACAGGAAGCTTTCAAGTATGTATTGAGCTTGCAAGGCGCCCTCAAAGCTGAAGCAGTGCTATGGCATCACATTTATATTAGAAGTTGCAAGCGCAATAAAATGTACTCACCAATAAATACCTGCGCATGTGAAATAATATTAACTGCCCACTTGCAAGATGTACGTCCTTCGTGCACAAATGCAACTGTCACACGGATATTCAACATTCGAGAGTAGTACAGACATCTGACCCACAACTCTGTATCTAATTCTAAACCAAAGTAAGCGACTGTCTCCCAGACGCAGGTGTGAAGGTGCCTCATGCAACATGGGTCTGTTTTGTGTTAGTGAAAACATGGCGGAAGGCAGGTATAGCGCAATGGAGGTTTTTAATTTTAATTCACATTTGATATGGATTTCATATGTTTCATATGTTTAGTCATAGTTTTTAATATAAAATTTCATAAAATTTATTTCATCTTTGTGTTGGGCTGCATGACATCACATCTCAACGTACTCTCGATTATATGCCGCATATGCGGTAATCACTAGGGCTTTAGATGATGGGCAAAACATTTATGTGAACGCCAGCTTTTTGGTACTATACGAAAATTTACTTTTAAACAAATTAGTAGTGCACCTAAAATATTAGTAACCTGTATAAATGCGGCATATGCTTATGTTTAATAAACGTCTGGGACTTTACATTGCAAAACGTACTGCCACAGCACCTTGTTTATCCATGATATCTCCTCTTTCATAAGATGTAATGGCTGCTGAGCTGTTCCTTTCTTCACTGCCACCTCAGTGTTTATCTCTTCCATGATATACCAAAAAGGAAGCATGTGGTGTGTTCTGCTAACTGCATTTCATAGACACAAGGATATGCCAAATTTATACAGATTACTAACTGATGGGCATCATAATGCTCATATTTTGGGTGTACTACTAATCTACTTATCAAATTGTTGGCATAAGTAAACATCCGTATAGTACCAAAAATCTGGTATCCGAACAAATGTTTTGCCCATTATCTAAATCCCTAGTGATTATTACATTGCCCCATATAATGGCAAGCACATTGTGATATGATATTATGCATGTGTAGTTGTGTGTCATTACTTTTTGAATATTTTCAGCACATTTTAACAATATTTCAATAAAATAATAATAATTGATACTTTATTGATCCCTGTGGGGAAATTGTCTTTACGCCTCCCTCAACTTGCTCTTTGTAGAGTAAGTTGTCCACGAAGGGCAGCCACCTGTAGCGGCGCCCAGGGAGCTGGGGGTTAAGGGCCTTGCTCAAGGACCCGCAGACGTGCTGAGGCGACCTCATGAGCAATCATGAGCAACCTCATGATTACAGGCACAATATATAATGGTAACTGTGATAATTTTGGTTACTGTAATCGTAATTTGAAATTTTCATACCATTTCATCTCTAGTTCCAACCAAATTTCACTGTAAATTGCTAGGTTGTTAGACGAAGCCATCTATAAGTATTACATTTAAGTCTTCAAATGTTGTGGCCATTGTGCCTCCACTGTGTTTTCACTGTGTTTGCTGTCAGGGCTCAGATGTTATAAATAACTAGCCTCTGGCCAAACCTTATTTTTTCTTCTTTTGGAAAACCAATATCTGGTGCACAACCACCACTTTCTGTAATGGAGTGCGTATCTGGATGACCTCTGGCCAAACCGTATGCCAGTTATTCCGTTAAGGGACACTGTCAATCAAGAGACATGGAGATCTGTATGGGTGTAATCATGTTGAAAGTGATCAACCATAAGAAGGCCAGGGACTCCTTTTGCTTTCTGCCCCCCCAAATTGTCAAAAGTCAAGTTGATTCACATGAGCAGAACCTTCAAGAGATCACCTTGCTATCACTGCCTGGGTTGAATTTGTGCACAAAGGACCTATATCTTGCAAATGGGCATTATGTATGTGCATGTGTAAAATAATATATTTTACTTATTTTGTTTTGTCATGCTTGCAACTATTGACAAATGGATGAAAGTGGATGTAGATTTTCATCTGATTTCATTTTCTGAAATATGTCCCCAAAAGTGAAGGAAGGAAACTGCAGCTGTAGAAGACACTTATGGCACTTTTCCACTGCCACCGGGAACCAAGCCATAGCACTAACTGGCACTTTTCCATTGCAAAGTTTGTAAGCCGTACCCAAGCCATAACCACGCTAACATGGCCCTGCTTATATAAAGGGCCGGTAGCATGACCAAACCAAGCTGGTTGCATCACCACTGTGTGATTGGTCAAAAGGCATGGAGATACTGGTGTCCTGCACATTGATTATCTGAAGGAAAAAGCATATATTCTATATATTATCCTTATTACTAATATCACAGATCGCAATTCCCGAAAATTCACAACTTGAAAATTTCCAACTCCCTACTAAAAATACAGCTGAACAGAATGGTTTAATAATGCAAATTTACACCAGAGAATGCATTTGATACTTGCATTACATGGTGATTCACACAGATGTGCTAGTGGAAATTAGCACACAACAAAAAAAAATTAACACAGTAAATCATGATGTACACTCTGTGAACAGTATATAACTGGCTGTTTGGTGTTATGTCACCATCTCTTCTCCAACTTGACAACACCTTCACCAAGCTTACCATTCTGCAATGGGAAAGGATTCTGGGGATTGGCATTTAAGTGAAATGTGCAATAAATTAGTACTTATCAGATTTGTGTAAAATACAACTTTAACATTTCCGGTTAATCCAGTACATCTAAACATTTGTATCAGTTGGTGAGTATGGAAGGAGTAGGAATTAGATGGGAAGACCAGGTGACCGGGTTGTCCTGGGAATACAATGTGTCATTCTGACAGCCCCCGTTCTCATTGTATTGCTACAAAGGATGATGTTTAATGGTATTACTGTGATAGGTCCTTAACTCCAGATACCATGGCAGCCAACTGCTGCAGTGAAGATACTTTTCAGCCTGAATGCTAGTGGCTTGCTCTACTACTACTACAGAAGCTGGAGGACAGACCCTGGGTACATCAAAACCCCTGAGGAGGAGAGAAAGAAGGTGCTGCCACAAAAGAGTGGATGCCTCAACCATTTTTACCTCGCAGTGTCACAAAAGTAACAATGAATAGTTTATTTTAGTAACAGAAGGGCACTAAACAGTATACTTAAATGTCTTTGAATTCTGATACAGAATTTAAAGAGACCTTTTTTTGGATCGGGTCAGACTTGTTGCTAACAACCTATGAAGTTGTTTAAGGGTTATGTACCAGTTATTTCAGATGGAGCTTTAGTATGACATACAAGAGGTATTTAAGGTATCTGGAAATACATAAGCAGAAAAAAATACCTATAAAGTGCTGAAATGTTTGGGACTGAAATCTTTCTGTATTAAACTGGTCAGTGAGTTGTTTTTTTCCTTTTAGCACAGGATTTATTTGTTTTCATCAAAAAAGAAAAACTCAACATCTAAGAATAGACCAAATTTGCACTGGAATCCTTGGTAGACTGTTTAATAGCTGTTTGGCAGTGAAGTTGACAGTTGTCTCCTTCCTTAGAATGTGATAATGCTGGCAGAGGCAGGCTGTCTGGATCCTAGAGTTTTCTGCACCTCCTGTATGGTGAGTAATTCATATTAAAGGACAGTGTAAGTTAAACAGGGCCTCATTTTTTTCAGGAAAGTTTTTTTTTTTTTTTTTTTTTTTTTTTAAAAAAGCTTTTTCTAGAAGACCTAGAATGGTTTACTCTGTGGTACAGATGCAGAAGCCGATTCGAGCCAATCACTGCTTCTCTTGTGATTCCTGCATCGCCAAGCAAGACCACCACTCTGTGTGGATCAATGGCTGCATAGGTAACTATTGTAATTCTGCCTGCTAGCCAGTGTTGGTCAGATAAACATTAAGGTGATGTTTTGAGGTGGAAGATGATAATTAAATAATCGAAAATCTGTATTGTGGGTAAACCATAAGTGGGTTTTGAGCAGACAATTCCTTTGCAGACAGTGTTGTTAATAATAATGTTCTTTGTGCAGGGGCCAGGAATCATTCCTACTTTGTTCTGTTCCTCTTTTTTCTTTGTCTCTTCTCCTGCTGGATATTGTACGGGAGCCTCATCTGTAAGTATAAAATCAAAACTTTCCATCTATCCATTCATTTCCAAAACCATATTTTTCTTATAGCTGTGAAACGGTGATAATAGGCTATCCATCATTGTTTAACTGAAGTTGTCCTAGAATAATCCTTATTCTTCTGTGCTTCAGACTGGTCCAAGAATTGCCAGCTGAACTATACTGAAGAAGGGGCATGGGGAGTGCTGACAGCGCTGGCTAGCTGCTCTCCCTGGCTGCTCTACATATTTGCCCTCACTTTCGTCCATACCTCGTGGTCTTCCGGCATTTTTTTAACGCAACTCTATCAGGTATGCTAATGTATAAAAAGTTGTCCCGCAGATCGTAATGTTATCGGTTCACTGGTTTCGTTTCACCCAGCATTGTCTTTATGTATAGGAATTTTACATATAGGAAAGACACATGCCAGAAAGGTCTCTATGTCTGGGTATATCATGCCATGTGTCCTTTTTAATTCCCCCCCCCCATATGTGCAGTATAAAATATTCTTTTGGTTGAACTGATTCAGCACCCCACCAGTCAGGAGAAAGAGCACCAGTTAGGAAGGGGCGGTACATCTCTCAGGTGCTAATAGCTGGCAGTTTGTGCCTCTAGGACTGTCTGGTCTTAATCCTCTCACAACAGTCTAATGATGCCAGTTTTCACTAGTAGAAAAAGTACCCAGTTTTCAAGCACAGATACCACATGAAATGTACTGTAACAAAAGTGGACAGTTTCTTTTTACTGAGAAAATAGGCTGCTTGTAGCTAGTTGGGTCACAGCTGGAGGCCACTGCAGTTGATGGTGGTGAAACTTGAGTTATCATATGGCACTTTTCCACTGGAATACAAGAGCAGAAAGTAGGTACGGCGTGGTTCGAGCTCGCTTCAGTTTTCCAGAAGGGTCAGCTCAGTAAAGGCTGGAAATTTTCTGGAATGCATCAATACATCGTGATGTGCGATACTACTAATAATTAATATATAGAATATGTACTTTTTTCTTTAGATAATCCATGCGTATCCACATAGATCACTGGTTTCTCCGTGCATTTTGGCCAATCGGATGAGGGTGATGCAACCAGCTCAATTTCATCTCACTTTTGGCCTTGCTAGTAAGCAGGTCCATGTTATCACTGGTAGAAGTCGGGTACAGCTTGCATAATTTACAATGGAAAAGTTTCCGCATATGCGGTTTTCAGTTTGTGGTACGGCTTGATTCTTAAGCCCAAGTGCTCCAGGTTACTAGATGATCCTGCACTTTGACTTTCCTGCCATGTATTTCAATTGGGACATAAGGTAAATATGTAAGGGTAAATTGGAGTTTCTGCATGACTGGAACTTGTTTTCTTATAATATGTTATATTTATATAATATAATACAATACTATATGCAGTGGTACCTCGGTTCTCAAACTTACTAAAACTCGAAATTTCTTGAAAGTCGAACAAACCAGTTTACCCTAATACTCGATCTGAATATCATAAGCCGAACCGTGAATGCTGACCTAATGTAAATTTTACGCGTCAGGAAATGACTCGTACTACAATGCAATTCTCACTTGAATGCCTTCCTCACAGACTGGACGACTAACCAAATAAAGGTGCGCAACAGTACAGTAACTAATATTAAATAAACCACTAACTTACGTGTACTACTAGAGCATTTATGTAATTTATTTAAACGTTATTTTACCCGGTAAATTAACTGAAAACCAGTTCTCACTGCTTTACGTGATATTCGGGAGAAATAGCTGATTATACTCATCGGAACTGCCTAGGATGCAAACGTTATGCGTGTAACTAAACTCTTCAGCCAATAAAGGGAAAGGTGCGTCGTCACGGAGGCAGTTTGTGCAGCCTGGTGAGAGGTCGCAATGCATCTAACCGTAATGCATCTAACCATAATGCATTGCATCAGGATCAGAATGCGTTGCTTTAAGCAAGTTGAAAGCTCCCAATGATCGGACTCGAGAAACAAGCTGAAACGCGGACTTAATGCAGAGGACTAATGACAACAACCAGAAACAGCTGATCACATGGGGATCCCACTCGAGGTTAACGAGAGGGTGTGGGACACGGAAGTAGCAGACGATCCGGGTAGGACAGGGGTAATGTTGGGGTAAGATATTTATTGTTTTGGAAGCCATTAAGAAAAATGCTCCTCTTGTTTCATCCTGTTCATTTTGTATTTAAATGCTAACAAAACAAAAAAAAACATATTTAGGTGTAATTTTGGGTGGGCAGTAACCAATTAATTGGTTTTCCATTATTTCTTATGGGAGAAATTCGATCAGAACTCAAACTTTTTAGGATTCAATCCGAGTCAGGAATGGATTAAGTTTGAGAACTGAGGTACCACTGTAATATGCATTAATACAGACACAGGTTTGTATTCATATCTTTCTGGGGACCATCTATTCATTTCTATTAAAAAATCACTAATTCCAACAATGACAAGTTTAACCCCTACTTATCCCTAAACTTAAGCATAAGTAACCAAACAAAATACAAGACTTTTGGCATTTTTAGTTTTTTTGATTAGTCATATTTTCATTGAACCGAGTTTCCCCTCGTGGGGACCGAAAAAAAAGGTCTCCACAACATCAAAATAACAGGTTTTGATCCCCCACAATGTATTATGTACATAACCAAAACGCACAGTGGATTCTAGCTTTTAAGTGCTGAATTTGATCATGTGTAGTACAGAGTGCAATAATTCATTTACTCTTACTGTTTTGTGGACAGATTTCCGTCTATGGTCTTACCACCTCAGAGAGAATTTACCACATGCAACGAAGAAGAAAGCAACCACAGTCTGTTTCCTTGAGACAAAATCCATACAAGTAAGCTGTTTCTAAGTTATTGAAATGTATTTGTTTATAGAGTCATTGTGTCACAGACCAGGTAGGATAGAAAATCTACTGGATAACAGTACTCCATAACTACACGATGTAAATTTATTTGATACCAGTATACGTTTGTGAAGTGGATAGTAAGACTGAGGTCCAATGCAGTCTTACATAAAAAAAATTCTCCTCTACTTGTTTCAGTTTGGGTTTTGTCCGGAACCTAGTAAACTTCTTCCAGCTGCGCTGCTGTGGACTCTGCAAGCCTGTTGTGGTGGACTGGACCCAACAATTCTCCTTAGGCTCAGACTACCCTATGCTCAGTGGGTTTAATACAGTCTGACCTTGTTGGCTGCTGTACAACACAGTACAAAACAAGAAGAGCTAGCTGTTTTATGGATCTCGGTTATAGGATTTAGGCTGGTTTTGTTTCTGTGTGTTCAAACCATTAGAAAGAAATATGATTTGAAGAAATTGAGTGATTTACTTTTGTAACAACTGCCTTATATTGTAATATATTGATCTAAAAATAAGAATTTATAAATCTGATGTTATGGACTATCCTGTGTACTTTATAAGTAAATTATGCTTGAAGTTTCATGAACATTTTATATAGAGACTATTTTGATCCGTATTTTTCCCCAACATTTGTGAAACAATACCTTAAATATTTTTATGAATAGCTCATCCTTTTTATACTGAATGTATTGTATATGAAATGTGATCAGCTGCAAAACCACTTTTAATATGCATTTTTATTACTGGATTCATTTAATGTTAATTTCACCTGTTATACCACTTGTGAGTGTACATTATTGATTTTGCAAACATACTCTGTTTGGTATTGCTTGCATTTTCCTGCTCTAAAGCTATATTGATTCATTGTAATTGCAGCTTACTGCATATAGGATAATCCTTGCCTTTGTGGTATACACCAATATGCCATACATTTTCACTGCCTTGCACCTTCACTGTGAAATCTGCTATGAAAGAAATCAGTGCAAAATATTTTGGAAAATGTTTACAGGATTTTTTTTAAACTACACTATTGTATAATGTGTATGGGCTTTGTGTACATACAATTCAGAAAGTCAGTAGTTTCCAGATAATTACAATATCATACAATATCACACAAGAAGTTGGGTCTGACTAAGTCAAAAGAACATGATATTCAGAAAAGGCAGGTTTTAGCAATCAATCATATTGCAGTTATGTCTGTATTTCCTGTAGTCAGCTGGTAGCCATTGTAAACTTGTTTATATTTACTCATTACTTAATGTTTATCTATCCATTAATAATGCATCAGTTTGTTACAGTAAGGCACAAAAGCATATATACAATTATAGTAATACTTGTTGGTTTTAAATACTCATTGCCATGATTTGAAGTGAAGTTCTACCCAAGGCTTTTTGTGATTGTGTGTCCATTTAAGATTCTATCAAACTGAACATTATGATCAGTTTTCAATGTTCGGTATCAATGTAATCTTTTAGGTAACAGGGCAAATAGTAATAATAGAACATATTTCAACTAAAGGCATTCATTTTACTGCCTGTAGCATACATTTCTTTACAGTACTTCTAAGTATTACAGGGGGCAGTGTGTGGCTCAGTGGGCTGTGCCTGTGATCACAAGGTCACTGCTTCAAACCCCCAGCCTCAGCATGTCTGCAGGTCCTTGAGCAAGGCCCTTAACCCCCATCTCCCTGGGAACCCCCATCTCCCTGGGCACCCAACAGGTGGCCTTCCTGGACAACTTACTCTGCAAAAAATTTGAGGGAGGTATAAAAGACAATTTCCCCACAGGGATCAATAAAGTATCAATTATTATTGTTTTTTTTTTATTCTGATGAAAAGATTTCAAACCAGTTTTGGACAGCTCTGTGTGAACATTCTTTCTGTTTATTTACATGACTGAATACAAATGTGTTTTGTACTGCCAGGCTTATTTTAATTATACAGACTTATTTACTGTGGCAGATTGAATCAGATAAATGAATAGTAATTGATTCTGATAATAAAGGTTAATGTAATTAGACAATAACATTTTTTCAAAATATGAAGTTGCCTTGCTAAGAAGAACTGATTCTACCTATTTTGTATATATGGTGAATATTAGTATAAACATTGCCATATATAATATTAAAAATATTTTGTCATTATGGCTGATCCTACAGGTCATATGTAGGCATATATATAATGTATGTGTGGGACACTTCGATTTTCTGTAACTCGACCAATCTTAATATGCTGTACGAATACTTCCATTGTGTAATACTGAACTGTGTATAATGCCGTGTGAAAATTATCTTGAAGTCCAGAACACTTCACTCTTGATCCTCCACCATTCCAAGATTCCCCAATCCCATTCCCTTTGGGCCAAAGTTTTTGGCGTAACAAACTGTAAAAAAAAAAAAAAAAACAAGGCGCATTTGCATTTGTTTCAGTTTAGGTAAAGTTTGTATTAAGGTTTGAATAGGTTCAGATCATAACCTATACAATGTGTCTGCAGAGTTCAGAAAAGATCCAACAAAGTATTTTTTGAGTTATGATGCTGACAAGATTTAATATCTGAGGCTGCCCTTCCCTCTGCTATCACCGTATGGCACCTATTCAGTTTTGGTGCAGTTTGTCTCAAAAATAGATCTGATCCAGATCTTTATCCTTTCAATGTGCCTGTAAAGTTTATGGAAAGGACTAGTGGTACTTTTATAGTTACTATGTTCACAAGGCCCAGTGTTGTTCTACGGCTTCACTTTTCTTACTTTGCTGTCACACAGCACTCGTGCTTCATTTTTGGGGCAATTTGTGTCAAGGTGCAGATCTTCATCCATATAATGTTTTTGAAAAAGGTTTCAGCTGTTCATCTAAACAGTGTGCCTGCAATGGTTGAAAAAGATTCTTCAAATTAGGGCTGGGCGATAAAATGATAATGATAATTGTCATAATATAATTCCCCTTTATCAATATAACAAATACTCAATGAAAGTTCGATATAATGTAATACTCAACGTGTTGACAACACACTTTGCATCACAAGTAAAACACGTCATGTGACTGTCAGGACTGGCAACAGCGCAAGTGCAGACACAAGTGGGAGATTTATTTAACAAATAAGAATGTAATAGGACAGTCAGGCGAATGAAAAACACAGTCAAAACATCTGGGCAAATCTTTGGGAGAGCAAGTAAGTACACAGTGACTTGTCCAATATGTGTAATCCTGAGAAATCCAGATTGGAAGTGCACAGTAAAATTCAGTCCATGAGAAGTCAACATAGTAATAGTCCACAGAGAATTCAGAAGAACGCAAACATCAGCGTTTCCTGACTAAAATGACTGGTTCAACTTCACCCTCAGATTTGTGAAATATGTAATGCTGTTTGCTAAGTGTTTGTCACATTCTGATGCTGAAGAATAGTTTAAAACTACAATGAACCATCTGGTTCCTTCAACTTTAACTCAGGAACAAAAATCAGCCTTTAAACTGGGAAAGACATAATGACATGACATATATTGTGATAATTATAGATATTGACTAATACGACAATTTTATCATGATAGTGCCCAGCCCTACTTCAAGTAATTTTTGAGTTGTAAAAACTGCCATTTTCTTTATCACCATGTGGCATTGCTTCAATTTCAGTGCAGTTTGTCTCAAAATTTGAGCTGGTCTAGCTCTTCACCTTTTCTATATTTCCGCAAAGGTTGATAAAGATGTGCCAAATACTTTTTGAGTTGTTACAGTAATGTGATCAAGCATCTGAAAATTCATTTGCTCTTACTGTGCAGCGCTGCTTCAGTTTTGGTGTAACATCTCAAATTTTGAGCATTTCCAGTTCGTGACTCAGAAACTGTGACTGCAAAGTATGAAAAAGCTCCATCAAATATTTTTTGAGTTATCTTGCTAAAGAGTAAGTGTTTGAGGTGGCGGACTGGTCCCAAAACCATGTTTGTATTCATGTATTCCATGTTTGCTGAGTATAATTAGACACCACCCAAATCAATTGCATTGATTTGATTGTGCGTATGTCTTTTCTGTACCTTTGCAGTAGAGCTCTCCATCCTTGTCTGTTACATTTGTGGACTCTAGACTCTTCCCACAGATTGCACAGCGGAAGCAGGTTTTGTGCCAGGGCTGCGAATACACACCACATGGACTAGTAACATCTTTCAAACATCAAACCATTGATGAAGTATAACTAGATTTTTATCCCCAAAATTCCTGCCTTATTGTGGTATATGAGTGAAGCTCATACTTAACCTGCATAATGAATGGAATTACATGATATTGGTGGCATGAGTGGGAGGTGTTTTTCAATGGATACTGGTTTGCCTCTGCAAATTTGCATGTTGTCCCCATCAAATGGGGGTTGCCTCCCACAATTCAAAGGCATAAACGTAGGCTAACTGATGTCCTTAAATCACTCCTAGTGTATGCATCTACCCTGTGATCAACTGGCATCACTTTCTGCTATCAGGGGTAGGCTCCAAGTGACCCTATTCAGGGATATGAGGGATATTTTCTTGATGGAAAAGTTACCCAAGGTCTAGACAAAAAGTTACTAAGAGAAATGGCCACTCTATTTACCTTTCCAGCACTCATGACCTTCTCTGCTGCATAGACAGCCTTTGAACATCGGGGGCAGTGGTCTGATCCACCAAACTTCTGTGCAAACTTGTTGGGATTTGAACTTGCTGGAGGGTGATGAGGTTTGAATCTGAAAGAGAAAATACAGACACCATATAAATGGAATATGTTTATGTATAAAATGCTTCAGTTGTGTACTACTAGCATAATTTCTAAGACCCCTCCTCCATTCCTGCTCTTTCTCCTCTCAAAACGACAATTGAAATGAATGACCCTTTATTGCTGTTGTCGTTGCAATACCATGTCACTGGTCACAAGTACCAGTAAAAAACTGGCCATCAACCTGACCATACATATACAAACATCACATTATAGGGGTAGACAGGTCAAGAAGATGGGGGATATAGGAAGAACAGAGAAACCAGAATTACATGAGGAGAGAGGAGGAGAATAAAAAAACAGCCCCTAGACTGTACTCCAGTAGGGAGTATAATGTAGGAACAGAAAAAAACACCTCAGCAACATAAGCACATAGTCACTACACCTTACAACATAAAAACTTGCAACGGGGGAGGGAATGGGGAAGTGGAGGTAGTCCAGCAGCCATCCGGTCCTGCAGCCATTCGGCGCTGGTCATAGATCCGCCTGTTCATGCTGGGGGTATGAAGCGACGAAGGCGTTGAATTGGGGAAAGGATGTCCTTGGGGTTGGGGGAGAGGAATGCAAGAGAGTCTCACTGCCTTGTTCTTCCGGGGGAGTTGTTGAATGCAGCAGCGGCCTTGGCCAAGGCCAGTGCTGATTAGGGGGCAGCCAAAAGCAGATAGAATAGAGTTGTTTGGGTTTCGGGCGAGAAGCTGTAATTTCGCAGCTCCTCTAATGTCCATGCTGGTCTCTGCCATCTAAAATCCTTTGCAGAGTCGTGAGCTTCTCCGTGATGTTATCAAATCTGCGGTCAACAGTCTCCGTGATGTCATCAAATCTGCGGTCCATAGTCCCAGCGATGTTGTCCAATTTGCAGTGGATAGCCATAGTTTGAGTCCCAACAGCTCTGCCAACTCCGTCAGTCATCCCGGCCAGCCTTGTGGGGCTTTGAGTGACTGTCACCGTCATCTTCAATTTCCGATAAACCAGGGCAATGCCTAATCCAATCAGCATCAGACCTGTAATCCTGGTTCCGAATAGGTAAATATCTTCAATGTCCTCCACGGACAGAGCTGCCAGACACACGACCCTCCACTTCTCCCATCTGTCCATCGTGTAGCCAGCTGCGTACGTCCCTGCAGGACAGTCAGGTTCTCCCGAACCTGTGCTTCTTTTCGAGAAGATCGTGTCAGTTGCATTGAGAGACCAGCTGATTGAATCTATAATTTTCTTAGTTTGAAGAGCAGGGCTGAGAGAGTCTCTCAAGTATAGACAATAAGACAGTAGACTAGACGAGACAATAGGAGCAAGCGGGAAAGATAAGGGGACGGAGAGGGAGTAAAGTGCGTCCGCCTCCGTTGAGAGCCAAGAGAAAGATTAACAATATACCTAAATAAAATATAATTAAACAAAAATGAAAACCATCTAATATTTACCATCATATACTGATTTATTTTATTTACTTTTAAAAACACAATCACAGAGTACAACGCTAGCTTGGAAAAACTTCAGAAAAGACAATATCTAATTACAGTGGTACCTTGGTTCTCAAACTTAATCCATTCCTGACTCTGGATTGAATCCTAAAAAGTTTGAGTTCTGATCAAATTTTCCCCATAAGAAATAATTGAAAATCAATTAATTGGTTCCTGGCCCCCCAAAATTACACACACACACACACATATATATATATATATATATATATAAAGCATTTAAACACAAAATGAACAGGATAAAACAATAAGAATTTTTTTCTTAATGGCTTCCAAAACGATAAAGATCTTATCCCAATATTACCCCTGTCCAGCCCTGATCGTCTGCTCGTTCCGTGTGTCACACCCCCTCGTTAACCTTGTGTGGGATCCCCATGTGATCAGCAGTTTCTGGTTGTTGTCATTAGTCCTCTGTATTAAGTCTGCGTTTCAGTTTGTTTCCCCAGTCCAGTCATTGGGAGCGCTTTACTTGCTTAGAGCATTGGCTTAAAACAACGCATTCTGATCCTGACGCAATGCATTATGGTTAGATGCATTGTGACCTCTCACCCGGCTGCACAAACTGGAACCGCCTCCGTGACGACACACCTTTGCCCTTATTGGCTGAAGAGTTTAGTTACACGCATGGCATTTGTATCCCAGGCAGTTCCGATGCGTAATCTGCTACTTCTCCTGAATATCACGTAAAGCAGTGAGAACTGGTTTTCAGTTCATTTACCTGGTAAAATACAGTTTAAATAAATGCCATAAATGCTCTAATAGTACATGTAAGTTATTGGTTTATTTATTGTTACTTACTGTAATGCTGCACTGCTTTATTTGTTTAATCATCCAGTCTGTGAAGGGCCCCATGCTCACTGCCCAGGACCGTGGAGCTTGATGGGCATTTGCCATAGAATACCAGAATTGGCTGGTCCGGCACTGGTGCCCTGTGCTTTTCACAGATGAGAGCAGGTTCACCCTGAGCACATGTGACAGAAGTGAAAGGGTCTGGAGAAGCTGCAGAGAACATTATGCTGCCTGTGATATTGTTTAGCAGACTGTTTTGGTGGTGGGCCAGTGATGGTCTGGGGAGGCATATCCATGGAGGGACACACAGACCTCTGCAGGCTAGACAACGGCACCTCCACTGCCATTAAGTGTCGGGATGAAATCCTTGGGCCCATTGTCAGACCCTACGCTGGTGCAGTGGGTTCTGGGTTCCTCCTGGTGCACGACAATGTCCAACCTCATGTGGTGAGAGTATGCAGGCAGTTCCTGGAGGATGAAGGAATTGATACCATTGACTGGCCCCCATGTTGCCCTGACCTAAATCCAACAGAACACCTCTGGGATATTATGTTTCGGTCCATCAGATGCCTCCAGGTTGCATCTCAGACTCACCAGGAGCTCAGGTCTGGGAGGAGATCCACCAGGACACCATTCATCATCTCATTAGGAGCAGCCCCGACGTTGTCGAGCATGCATACAAACATGTGGGGAGCATACAAACTACTGAGTATGATTTTAAGTTGCTGCAATGAAATTTTGGCAAAATGGACTAACCTGCCAGATTATTCTTTTCACTTAGATCTTCGGCGTGTCTTTGAATTTAGCCCTCTGTAACTTATCATTTTAATTTCCATGAAACAATGTGGCATCCGTTCATTCCTAACACATTACGCTGTCCATATCATAATAGAAATCCAGCATGTTTTTTTTCCCATTTCAGATCTGATGTGTTTTCAAAGTATTCCTTTAATTTTCTTTTGAGCAGTGTAGATATAAGTAAGCAAGTTAAAGTGCTTATCTACGTTAATGGAGTTTGTTGGTGTTGAGTGTAATTTGAGCATTGCATAGAATGTTTTTTTTCCTTTTGGATATCTGAAATTAAAATTATGGTTAGTAACAATTGGATTGTGGATAGACATGAATGGCAAAAGTGACATAATTTCTCCTAGAAGAATGATGATGTAGATATCTGAAATGACAATTTTGCAAAACATATCCAGTCTAGTGATTAAATGTTAAAACCGCCACTTATACTTTGTAAGGATTTAAAGATGATTTAGGTAATTGATTAGACATAAGTATTGATTGGTTTTCACAACAATATTGTAGTGTAGATGCTTCCTATCAATGATCAAATAATACTTATTTTGTCACCCTGGTCTATTTCATAGCACCTAAGAAAAGCCACACAGCATAATAATAAGGAAACAGAGGAGAATTCGATTTTATTTTGGTGTTTGTGGTTATAAATGCTTTTATTGGGAAAGAGGATACACGTAAAATAGCCGTGAAATAACGCAGGCACTTTTTTTGACCCTGATGGCCTTCCATACATTTTTAACAGACCAGTTTGGTATCGGAGCTATATGAATCTACCAGCCAGTTTCCGGTCCAGGCCAAGCACGCTAGCTGACAATAGTCTCATTCCAGTCTGTGGCTGGTGGATCGGTGCATTTTTAGTTTGAACTAGAATAAGTGTGGTCATTATATAGGTATTCTGTGGTTAGTTCTTCATAGAAGCTCATGCAAGGTACACAGGTATAATGTAAATTGCAGTTTTTATGTTGTTTATGAGTTCTTATCATCATCAGCTTTATATGTATCAGGTTTGGCTTGTAGAAAAAAAAGCAGGCATACTCAGACATGCCATAAATTATTTCTCTACCTTTGTGTTCCACCCGGACTTCTTTAAAACATCACTGAACTCATGCAATTGAAGGGGGAAAGGACTGTTCTGAAGAGACTTGCTACCCGTCCTGTATATCCAACCACATGATTTCCCTGCCCAGCCAATTTTATTGACGGGAGCACCATGGTATGTGCTAGTAATGTGTTATATTTTAAATAAACAGACGACAATATAACCAATGAAAACCAGAAGTCTTACATACAGATTTTTACATATCTCTTACCCTGATGAGTGGCTGACATGAAAATTTGATCAGGTTAACAGTGGAATTTGAGATTAAATATTGAATGATAAAAAACAGATGTGACATACTGCTGTGGCTGGATCCCCAGGCTCTCCGAAGGTGGATCAGAGCTCAATGCCCCAGCTCCCTGGCCATATCCGTAGCCTTTGGGTCCATACTTCTTTCCATAACATGTTTTGCAGTAGATTTCTGAGTCATGGGCAGCCACTGTTGTGCTGTCAAGACCTTTCCTGCAAGCCACTGAAATGCATAATAAGAAGGGAATATTTCACTGGCAGTACTGGCCGTTTAAAGGTTTTGCTAAATCCAAAATTACAGAATAAGATTATTTGTCTGTTAGATAAGGTTTAACTTTATGTTAAGTTTTTTTCCCCGCAACGTTTCCTGTATTTTACCAAAGGGTACTATGAAGTCTCTTGGTTTGTCCAAGTAGCAGCAGAAACTGTCCGCATCATTTTAAAAAGTCTGACATAGACAAGTTATAGGTGGTCACTAGTGCTCTGGAATCCTACAAAAAGAGGAAGTCTAATCCAATGTCAATCAGGTGCCCCTGGGAATCTGGGTTTAGAGCAGAATTATTACACTTTCCATACCACTCAATACATCAGCTAACACATCTCCAAATGCCGAAAGGCGCATAACCCTGTACCCATTTGGTAGGAGGGAACATGGGGCATCTGAGCTGTGCCATGACAGCTGAAGTAGTCAGTTACACGAGTGTTAGGCTCCTAATGGCATCATCTACCCATCAACACTGAATTCCTCTCCAGCTTCCTAAGAGTGAGACACTATTTAAAAAGGGATATCTCTTCAGTAGGAAGTTTTAGACACTTCACATTTTTATAACAGGGTGTGCATAAGCCTTCGGATTGTTGGTATTACTTCATCGCGAAACAATGCTGCTTATATTATGTCAGTTGTTTTGAAAATGGTGCCATCAATGGCTTAATTTAACTTCAGACAATATATATATATGTATAAATGGATAACATACAATTTGAAAGGTATAAGTTCCCTCCATGAGATACTTCTTGTCACACTCATAGCAGTGTGTTGCTCACTCACTGCAGATGAAGCAGGTCTTATGGAAGCTTCTGGCATTGCACTGAATCTCTTCAGCATGGTACACAGTTTTCTCACAGGCTGCACATTTGGCTCCTCCACCCCAGTTCGGCATTGTTGCCAAGAATTGAGATAGACTGTCCCAGGGAGATGAAAAAGCTGTAGGCTGGCATGAATAGTATAACAATCATTTATAAATTGATCATTTCTATGGCTGCTTAATGTGCTTTGAATTGCTGGTTGTACTAGTAATTTGTTTCTGCATTATAAAATTCTTCTATTTAATGAACCAAAATTCAGATTCTAATACATAACTCTTCTTTCATCTGTACACTGTGGTTTATAATTCAGTTTTTTTTCCCTGTGTGCTACTGAACAAATTACAATTAATTATACTGCTGTGAAAACCCTTCACAGAACATGTGATGTGAGCAAAATAGGACCCTGAAGGACAGATAGTCTATCAGGTGACAGTTCAGTCTTCTCCCATTAAGCAATCTCACAGCCCTGGAATTTGAAGATAAGAGTCCGAGAATAGTGCCTTTCAAACCGCCTGGACAAGACCACTGAGCATGCACTTTCTAAAGAATCATTGGTGAGAAAAACGTCAAAGAAAGAACCATAAATCACAGACTAATTAGGTCATCTGAATGCCAATTTTTCAAAAAATTCACTATAACAAGAATTTCACCACAGGTTACCCTTATAATACAATAACACACTGACTTTCAAACAAAGAAAATAACTTCTGATTTTCAGTCACAACCTCCCCACCCCTTTCTCTTTAACAAAACAAGCAGGGTACACATTTACTTGGGACTGTATTCATACTTAGGAGTAATATGTTTATCATATAACAAAATAATTTTTAAACCAAGATAAGGGATATACCTACCGACAAGCGAGTAGAAGTATCTGCTGGTCTGCTCTCTCTGCTTAGAACGATTTCAAACTGAGACCTTAAATACTGGCCATCTTTCATTCACAGCTAAGGGTACCAAAGCAGCAGTGATGCCCAAATTAGACCACTTTCCCAAAATAACCTGTGATAAAGACCCATGCTGGCATGTAATCCAAAGACACCCCACCAAAAACTGGACTTTGATTCCATTTCATTTCTGCCAGACACTAATTTAGAGAATAATTTATGTTACTATAATTTATTCTAAAACTGCATGGTTTAAAACAGGAACTCAAAACATACATCCATTTTTATTATACAATTCAGCTTTCTTTCAATTCAGTTCTTCTATAAAACACGCAGATTCCAAAAATGATTCATCCATCAACTCATTCACACATACAGGTTCTGCACTCCACACCTTCGTATGGCACTTAAACATTAAATAGAGGAATTTAGCTTTCCTCTTATCTAAAATACTTAACTCTTGTCATTTTCAAAAATAAAACAATTTTCAATTTGTCTACAAATTACATATAGTTTACCCACCAAACCCAAATATACTTTAACCAATTTCAAGTGTTATTTGTGTTCGTTAGTTTACTTAGTACTGACTTACAGACCAGAGTCAGTTCCTGGATTAGTGGTGCCCTTAGATACACAAAGTACCTCAGTAAATTGCATGAGGATCCCAGCTGTCATTTCACAAAGCCATTTATTTTTGGCACCTTACTCATAACCGATTGATATATATTTGGAACCGAGGGTCATTATATGAAACTCTCTAATCTCCTTTATGCGATCAGCATTCTCAATGAATTTGCAAGCTGGCCTGCAATGTGTTGATGTCCAAATGATAGGATGTCTGGGACCTTTCAATGGAAAAATTACAGCACAGGCACTATACTGGTCAAACAGTACAGGGACACAGCTCTTAATGCACAGTGACTCATCAGCAAAAGTCATTTAGCAGCATAAGGTTCTCCGGGCCCCCTCTACAGTCATCCTCGGTGGCAATGTCAAGTTTCCGCTGTGGGATGTAAACATTCCTGGAGCCTGTGTTGCTTGAGGAGGTCAGCACCGTGGCAAGGGGGGAGAGGGTAGATACTGGGGTATGGAAAAAGCTGTGGTGGATGGGCTGGCTTCCCTTGGGAGTCGCTATCAGAGGCTATAAAGGAAGAGGAAAGGGAAAAAGAAAAAGGACCGGTCACCAAACAGAAAGAATGCACGCGTGCACACACACAGTAAAATTACCCATGTTATTAAATAAACTGCAACTGTGGTACAGAAAATTCCAGAACCTTCAGAAAAACTACTAAACACACATTTATAGAATATACAACATATCCATACATAAATACACAAGTGATATAAACAGATGTCCATTAAAGGGCGCTAGGCCACTTAGTTTTCAAGGCAACAAAACAATTCTACCATGCAAGCTGAGAACCTCTTAGGTGAGACTAGCATGACTATATATACATTTTATTATCTATCTAATGGCACTTTTCCACTGCCACCAAGAAGAATTGTGCCACACCTGAGCAAAGAGTCAGTTGTCCAATGTAAATTATTTGAGCTGTACCCATGCTAACATGGCCCTACTTACTGGCAGGGATTAAAGTGTGCCCAAACCAAGATGGTTGCATCACCACTATCTGATTGGTTGAAATGCAAGGAGACACTAGCATTCTCTATCTGAAGTCAAAAAAAGGGTGTATTCTATATATTGCTCATTAGCAGTAATATTGCACATCTGCAAATATTGCTGCATTCCCAATAGCCTCCAACCACTACTTAAAAATTACTAGTGATCAGCTCAATGGAATTGATTCGAAATACAAATGAACACAAGCAAATTGTAATTTGGTTAGCGTTTGATGGTAAAATTGACTGACTTGCTAGCAGCAATTACCACATAATACATTGATGAACATCATGTGACGTCATTAGGTTTCCCTTTGTTTTTACGTCACTATTGCTCTTCGAACCTGTCAACACCTTTACCAAGCTGAAAACGCACTGAAACTTTTATTGGTATAGTTTGGTTGCTGTGTATCACCGGAAAAGCCTCCCAAGTTCCTTCTGCAATACCACCTTTTATATAGAAGTCAGGATGAAAGTTTTACTTTCATGGTCTTCAAATACTATCCATGAAAGTATTAGAATATTTCTCCAAAACACATTATTTATAATGTGTTCTGGAGCATCGTCTCTAGGAACATTCGGCTAATGTGTCAATTGCACCGTTTTAATTGAAATCGTACTGTCTGTGCATCACCTGCTGTAAATTGAACAGGGCGAGGGGCTGTCCGGTCTGCGGCTGGAGGGGGACGGGTGACATGGGCTTGACAAAGATCATGCCTCTCTGCTGGAAGCCAAGCTGAGCAGGGCTGCCGTTCACTTGCTCAGACGGCATGGAGGCAGAAGCCCTGCCTGGGCTGCCACTGCGAATGAGGCCCATGTTTTGCAGAGTGAAATTAAGGATGGCAGGGCTGGGGCTCTGAAGTCTCTGGCTAGGTACTGGAGAAGGGCCCGGCTGACTGAGCACCGGGAAGGGAGAGACTGGCACAGCAGGTGAAGCCAGTTTGAGGGAGAAGCTGTTGGGGGTAAACTCCTGGGCACCAGCTGGCAAAGACCCTATGGAGAACATGAGGCAAAAGGCATTATGAATAAAGTACAGTACACTTCATTAGATCTGACAATGTGCAATTACACTTAATTCTAAATCAAACTGATTTACTAACCAAACTAAACTTATTTTATCATGTGATTAATGTTTATACAACCAACCATTCTGGCTCCAGAACAGGTCATACCTGCTGTAGGCGTGTGGAACACAGTGTGACTGGAGGCTGCAGCATTTACACTCTCTGCACCAGGCATCCGAGAGTCTTGGAGGTTAGTGAGGGACGGCTGGGAGATGGGGATGAGATACCCAGTTGGGATGAGAGCCTGTGGGACACATTAGGATGCATAATCAGCTGCCTGGGCACCACAGCAAAAGTAACAAACCATGCCCGTGCGCTGTACCTCACCTCAGCGGGTAAATGTCCAGAGGAGAGGAGGACCTCTTGCAAGGGTACAGCTCGGAGAGGGGTGAGACCTCCCTCACTGATGCAGGGGGAGAGTTTCTCTTCCGTTTCCAGGAACCTCTCCACACTCTGGTCCAGCTTCTCTGATGCCGTGTTCTCAGGTGTATTTATGAATTCCGGATCGAGGTGGAGAGCCCGAGGAGAGGGTCTGTTTGACACCAGGCTCCTGCGTGCCTTCAGACGTGCCTGTATAATGTCACCCAGCTCTGGGCCATAGGGTGACGGCGACTAAAAAGGTAGAACATAAAGGATGCTCAGTGTAGCTGGGAATACATCGCTCAGGACTTTCAAGTGAAAAGGACAACTTTTTACATCAAGTTACTTATTTTAATGTTGGTGGCCTGATATCACCATAGTAATACTTCCAAAATAATAATGAATAATGACAATATACCCTAGAACTGTTCAACATCTTCATGACTTTTGAAGGGCTCTTCTCGGAGATCTGGTCACAGGAGATTCGTTTCATCGAGGCAGGACTTGAGGGGGAGCAGGCAGAATTATTCTGCAGCAGACCGTGTTCCTGCATGTGCGAGAGACCTATGTCTTTTGCAGCAGACTTCCCAGGCGATATGCTTTCCTCTGTGGCTTTTCCTGAACTCCCCGCAGTCTTGTCCTCGAATGTCATTGAACGCACAGCCAAGCTAGATGGGTGGGGCCTGACTGAAGGATGAACGTATAGGGTATAGGGCCTGCTTATCTGGTGCTGGGGTAGAAGGACATGGATAAGAGCCGGCTGCTGGGAGGGGGTAAATGGCATTGTTCCTGCTGTTGTAGCTGGCGGCTGTATTTCAGGAGTACAGTTGGTATTTCGTTCGATATTTAATGCTGGTTCGTTATTTTTCCTACCAATTTCTGCTTGCTCTAGATTATTTACTACTGCAGGAGTCACTTTGGGGTTAATTTTGCTTTTTCTGAAAGAAAAATAGCAAATATGTAATCAGTTTTTCCTTTTTTAAATAAATCAAACAGTTTTTATGCTACAGAACAAGTAGCGTTTTCAGTGTAAAGCAATCGCGGACTTACTTCGACTGTTCATCCAGTTGTATTTTACAGATGGCTGCTAGCTGAGCCATTTTACTTGGGGCAAATTCAGTTATTTTAGTGGGACTGGAAGGTGCAGAGTTGATCTTCCTGCGGTCATCTTGTATACTTTTTGCCAACTTAATCAAAGAAGGGTGACGAGTAAAACTGTGCTTTACTGTGTTGGAGGGGAAGAGATTTTTAGCACAGTTCTGCACGGAACACCTTGACTCCAAAGTCCGTGTTGCAGTGGATGGTGCAGTCAATAAAGCATCAGCATCTTTTGAGGAAATTAAACAAACAAGTAAATAAATAAATAGAAAGATAATGGCAGGAGGTAAACTGAAAATCTTTTGCCGAGTCACTAAGATGTGAACCCACCATTAGTGCTTGCAAAGTCCTCTGGGCCTGTCCATTTGAAAGCTGGTTTCCTTCCTCTATCCTCTGTAACATGAACTTTCTTAATGAGCTCCAGGCTGCTCAGCACGTTTGCAATGTCATACAATCTACGGATCTTTGCTGTAAAATAATGCAACTAAGCGTCAGGGAGACCACTGATCAACATGCATGTTCAAAAATACTCTGACGATTTTAGGTTACATGTCAGTGAGAGGCATTCTGCTCTGCTCGTTACTCACTCTTAAATTTGCTCTTGTCTAGGTCAATGACTTGGTCTTCTCCAATGAGAATTTTTGCCGCAATCTCAAGGCTCACTATTCGTGGTGTGGTGACAAGAAACAGCATAACAAACTTCTGGCTCATCACCCTCAAGGATTTGTCCTTCCGGCTATTAACTGAAGCTGGGACAAAAAAAACACAACAGCTCTGTATGATTAAGGCTTTCAATCATGTAATCGTGTATCATCACAACAATATCTATATGCATTTTTCCCCATCAAGTATTAAAAATTCAGCATATAACCTTGAGCTCACCTGCTCGGAATTCCACACCTGGAAGCTCCACAAAGTACATTTCCTTTTGCCCAAGTTCACAATCTGTGTCTCCAGGTTTGCTCATGTCCTCATTCTCTTTCTCGTCACCATCAAAGTCAAACTCTCTTTCGTAGCTTCTCTGCTTAATCTGCTCCATCTGCTCACCATATTTGTACTCTTCTCCTACTTTCCTGAGTGTGGCTAGGGTCTGTGGAAGGTTGACCCTGCCGTGCCACATATAGCGGTTCTTAGCTAGCCTGCCAACCATGTGCAAGCTCTCCAGGACGTTCATGATATCATAGATGCGTCGTCTTTCCACATCTATGGAACAAATACAAATATCCATTGAGGGCAGAAAAATATGCAGCTCATTACAGGAGGATTTTTTTAAAACAAAAATTACCTGATGTGTACAGAATAAGCTTAGGTATTTTTGAGATTTAATGGAATTGAAATTGTTTAAATCTTAACTAAAAGTTTTTGTGCCATTTGTTTAAGAAAATAAAGTTACAAATATTGAATCTCTATGATCTGGGCTTCTAAAGTTCACAACTGATGTCATAATGTCTAGATGTTCACAAACAAGCAAGCATTTTAAAGGAAAAATAAACTCACTAAGTTCTACTGCTACATCATCAAGACAGATGTCATTGTTCAGAGCAGGGTTAGGGTAATCTGGGTATCGTGCCAGGAATTTATGGCAGAGTAAACCCAGGCTCTTTTCTTTCCGACTTATTTGAAGTTTCTCCGATTCATCAAATGAGGGTTCCTGTCAGCAAAAGAATAGAAAAACAAACAAATAATTCTAATTACATTTGCAATGGTGAGTACTCAAAAAAAAAAATTGGCCAGGAACATTCATTGCAATGACTAAGTGTGCAACTCCTAACAACCCAGACTTGTTTAAAACCACAAAAACAAAAAATATCGAAGCAATTAAATTTAGCTTAACTGGGAAAAATCAGAATAGTTATAGCTTATAGGAAGTGCATTGGCTGTATCACAGTAAAACAGTATTTTATTATATGTTCATGTTATATTACCTGAGAAGCATCAATGGGCTCTGTGATTACATTGTTATCCAGACCCAGCTCCTTCTCTCTGTTCCTGATCTCTGGACTGGCAGCACTGATGAGCATTTTGAGGTTGGAAGTGGGGGTCCAGGGTTCAGTTACAGGATTGTTCTTTCCCTTTGTGGGTGTTGTCAGAGACCCCATGGTCTTCTGAAATTCTACTGAAGATATGTTCCCTGGTATTTTCATTAAAATGTCTGGTTCCAGGAAAGCATTATCCTGTTTGAAATAAATACAATTTCCATAACTGACATGGTACCTATTGTGATCTTTAGGAAAAAAGTACAATCTAGGAATAAGTTGGATGCTTAGAAGTGTTACTGCACACTTAAAATTACAATTACACTCACAACTACATTGCATTTTCTATTTGAGTCCTAACGAAGTACAGACGATCTAACCTTTACATCCAAGGAACTCAGGCCGCAAGAAGAGTTGATTTTTGATGATTTTTTCAAATTTTGTAAATCCAGCAATACATTCATCACTCCCAACTAATTAGCAAAAATAAAAGAACGCGGATAAAATAACTTACGTGCAGTTTAGCATAATTCCGCATACGGTACTAAACACTCGATCTGAAACCGCTTTGGTCCAAGAAAAGACTTTTGTAGATCAAATAACCCAAAACTCAACCTTGCTAATAATATTACGTATAGCCAGCAGACATCTATGAATTTATGCCGACCCCGCGACTGCATAATATTGACTGGCGTTTACGTTGTCGAATTAGAGAGCCTCACAAACCGAAAGACACGCCCTGCATTGAACGTCGACCAATAGAAATGAAGCGGGAGTAAGTTCCAGGGCAAGTCGGACTGTCCCGCGCAGGTAGATATTTTTTTAAATCTTGGCGCGGAATTTCCTAGACTAATTCTAATGACATAACCCGGAAATAAGAAACGCTTAGAAAATAACTTACAGTATGCACTTTAATACAATGTAGAAGGGGAATTACACTATTGTCTGCGTCGATGGCGTACATTTATTTAAATCGTTTGTAATGTATTTCGGTAATTTTCTAAAACTTTAATCTAGACAGTAATAGACACCCACGTTACGATATTTAATAGAAACTATAAGATGTCTATAAGTTTATCTAGGCTTAATTGCCTTTTGGTGAAAATAAAACACGTTGCAACTCCGTAGCTACTTAAAACTAACATATGCATAGACAACCTAGCGAGTACATCGTTTTTATCACAACGCCCGCCATTAAAGTATCTTCAGATACATGCGTCTACATATTGTATCCATTCACCTCACTGTACTTCACTCGCGTTCAACCACAACGCACATTGTATAATAATGCTGTCACGGTGCCTCAATTCAAAGATCGCTTAGAAAAGCAAGTATCTACTCATAACGTGGGTACGTAGTGTTACCTTACAAGATTACTATAGGGAAAGTTTAACTCTATATTTGCCAATGCAGAGCAACTCTAAAATATTATGTGAGCTCCAACATCAGAATGCATGCAATAACAATATGGACAATTCTCAAGCCAGGATGAAAAATGAAGATAAATATATAAAAACTTACCAAGCACCAATTTCAAACAGATAAGTAAATTGGAAATCTATTCCAGTCGCTATAGCAGATCGGATATTTGCTCTCCATGGAAAATGGGCTAAACCCTTTAAAAATCAATCGCACCTCATAAATATACCATTGGGCAAGGTTTTAACTTAAACTAGAACAGGAAATAAGTTTAAATAACTCTAGCAGCTAATTTTACCTCCAGTAATCACAAGCCCTACAAACCCCATTGTATTTTAATTAAGTTTTGCCTACATCGACTTAACTAGTTCGACAAATAATTACAAGTTTAGCGGTAAAGCCCCATTTATAATCCAAGAGTTAATCATCCTAGTTTAAGAGAGTGAAACACTATAGGGGCGATTTATCCCGCCTGATGTAGTTTCTTTAAAAAAAAAAAAAAAAAAAAAAGTATACTGCGCGCTTCATCCCGCGCCGGCTTCACCTTTCCTTCAGCCAATCACAGTCACTGTTGAACGGGAATGGGGCAGAGTCAAATAAACCTCAAAGAGGTCAGGGCCAGGTAAGTGGGGACTACCCTGTAATACCTGTGCAGTATATATATCTTATTATTTTTCATCCTTGTATCTCTGTATAGGATAAGATACTTTCTTAAAGCCTGACGACTACCGTAATGTAATAATTATTAACATTTTATCTAACTGACACCCAGGTGCTGTTATAGTTATATTTACTGGTGGATATTTGTGTTAAACTTTTTAGATGCAGGCTGGTATTTGTTCTAGGGTATTTTTTCCAAGGTGTGTCTTGCTTTGGACTATTTGACTCATTGATAGTGTCCAGTGTACCTAAAATTTGTTAAGATAGATGGGTCATTGTATATTTATGTGAAATATTTTGCTCAGGAAGACTTTAATACTTTTAATTATTTGGATTACAGCTGCAAATTCCCTATTATCTGTTTTTCAGAGACCTGTTTCCCAGTACTCAGTGCATTTAGACAGATGTTTGGATGTATGCATTTGTTTATATAATAACAAAAATGTGATTTTACTCAGCAGTGAGCAGTATATGGCAATTAATATTTTTCAATCAAGGGTTTGCTGTTATTTCTTTTAGTTGGGATTTGAACTCCTTAATCCCTTAATACATGAGGTCCTGTACGTACCAGTGTAATTTTTTGTGAAGACGTTCAATAATAAAGTAAATACTTTAACATTTAAATGAAATAATCACTGCATGAGTTGAACCTTGTATTTAAGATGTGCCATCGGACTCTGGCTCATATTTTTATGTGTAATATGTTGATTTTGTTGTCATACTGGGCCTGCTGTTAAAAAGCTGTCCAAAATAACTGTGCGCGCACACACACACAAACACACACACACACATTTGTAAGAAACACCAATCAGAACAACTAATTAACAATAATTACGTATAAATCAATGAGCCTAAACTGCTTTATGATCCTAAACAAAGCAAACAATGTTAACTATCTAGTAAAAATTGGATATGTTGGACTGTAAGCTAAAATTCATTACTCATAGTTGATATGTTCACGACTGGGTCTTCTCCGAAAGGGCAAAGCTTATAGGGTGCTCACGGTCAGCTATAGCGAGTTGGATACCTCTGGTCTGAGGAAGGCAAGACCGCGAACCGCAGAAAGGGTACGGGACTGCCAGGACTCCAGATGAGGGGTGTGACGTCACGTCTGGTACAAACTAACAGATGGGCTACTGTGACACTACGGTAGATAATTTTGATGATAATGGGCAGGCACATGCACACATAGAGATCAAAGGGGGCTTTTTTATTCCTGGAGAGAAAGTGCCCTTTTTTCTGGGGTGATTTAAAAAAAAAATATATATATATATATTCCTGTTTGCGCACAGCTTCCCTGTCAAACAAATATATGTATTGAAGAATAGTATATCTAGTAAATATCAGGTCTGGAGTTCTGAAGCGAACATCGTCCCCCCCACCCCCGCGCAGCGGCGCACATCATATACACACACCTGCAGGCAACAGCAGCCCCTCCCAGCAGTGTTTTTCTTGGCTTGTGCTGAGGTGAGTGGAGCTGGTGATGAACAAAAGATTAAACT
>JABFDZ020000008.1:23279328-23294316 GCA_019775955.2 Pollimyrus isidori
GAAAGACTGGGATAAAAAAATTTTGGGGGGTGGGCGGGTGGGGGTACTTCGTCAAATACTGTGGAATAAAGACTGCCAATGGAGGGAAATAATCACATTTTAAGGGAGATGGAATCAGGAGGAGAGACAACCTCACATCAGCACCAAAGGAGAAAACAAATTACACATGGCTTAGAGGACCAGAAGAGGGTAAGTGGTGATTATCTCTGTTTTATGTTGCTTCTTTTTCCTCAGATAAATTGACTTTTAGAAAATGTTATTATTGATGTGGCCTTGGAACAAAAGCTTGATGTCCCAGACTGACTGAGATGAGGAAGATGGTGATTTGAGATTTACCTAACTTCTCTAAGTTTCTTCTCCAAAGCTGTAAGATTTTCAAATTTGTTGTATTCGGAAGCTGCAGACATGTTGTGCGGGGTGAATTATTAGTCTTTGTCTGTTGATGTGTGTTAGGATATAGTTCAGCAGTTTGTTTGGTGCATTAAGGGGATATTTGAAAAATTCAGTTAATAAATAAATTCAAGTACTTGTAACTGACCTTAGGTGTCAGAATTTATATGTGTAAAAAACCACATTTGCGAATAATCAAATTAACACGAAAGTGACTTTTCTTGTCCAAAGGACTGAACAGGGATAAGGCATGCATGGGCATTGTGTTGGTAACAATAACATTAATATGCATTGGGTCAGGGAATGGGGCTGGCTGTGTGTATATGTGTGTGGATTTGGGGGTGTTAGGGTTGCGGGGAAAATGAATGGCTGTTGTGGGGCACCCATCACCCATCTGTTCTGGCTTATGACCAGAGAGTGCACCGATATGGTGGAAGGAACCACAGCGGCAGGCAGCTGGCAGCTGGGACAGCATCAATCGGTCATGCTTTGATGGAGCTGTCTCTAAGTTGAGCGCTGCAGCCATCACAGGAGATTTTGAATTATTATCTAATATATGTATAGTGGGTTTTAATGACTCCTCAGGCGCAAGGTGACCAGATGTCACTTTTATGTGAGTAAAATAAATCTTAATGTTTAACCGATCACATTTTCTCAAGCTCTATTCCTGTGCTGCGCACATTGGATTGATACCTTGCCTCCCTATGACATTTTATTCTCTCTTTATTTTCAGTAAATATCAATTAAATGCGAAAAATGATGATCATGTCCAGGCCGTCTTGTCCATGCTATAGTCTACTTTCGTAAGTGTGATGCAAAACCACAAAGCAGGGCAATGATATTCACAGGATAATGGCTCTGTAAGCATGTTTCATGTGTCTAAGGCTTTTATAAGTTGCAAAGAAGTTTGAGAGCTGTCTTGTAATCAGACATGAGATCATTTTAATGCTCTGCAGTTTTTATGTTAAGAGGTCTGTCTTCATTTATTATTGATATGATTAGGTGCACTATGTCGATCACCTGGGAGTTTCATAGCATGGATGTTAATTAATGTAACAAAAATCTCAGTTGCTAACCCTCTCTTAGACTTGTGAGTTCTATGCTATGAATGCTTATGGCTCCTTAAAACAATGTGAGACGGTTTGGTTGGTAGCTCCTCTATTAGCAGGCAGGACCAGATGATTTCAGTGCTGTACGAAGATATATTTAGATGTGAGATCTCTCTCTTGACATTTTAAAACTTAGGTGAACACAGTTAATTATCTTACCTTTGCCATCCAGGCCAGGAATCCAAGCCCCAGACCTGTATATGGATTTTTCAGTAGCCTTCTGTTTAAGGCAGTATAAGCCGGTTTTAATTTCAATTTGTGCTTATATAGTTTTGATTATCTTGAGAGAAACTAATAGGAATGATAAGTGTGCATTCTTTTATTTAGTGAAAGTATTGTGTAGGGCTGAACAATACTGGAAAAAGTTCACATGGGGATATTTGAATATTCTTCCACAAATGTTGTGTTATTTATAAAGCCAAAAATGAGTTTAGAATTCACCCAAAATAAAAAATAGCTACATAGAACTTTTCATTATGTGCCATCAGAGTCTGTCAAATAAGTTGGTGGTGTTGCTGCAAGTTGTGCCAGGAGACGCTAAGCAGCGCAGACAAATCACTTGTTCTTGCCCAGTATCCTTTCACTGCGATCCAGAATTTTTCCTTAAAGAGGAAGATGATCTTTCGGTGACTCCTTGTTCGCTTTTCCCCCTCTCATTCATTTTTTGTTAAATTTCTCAACAAATGCACTAAACTGTCTGTAAATAAGTCTGACAGCAAGAACTGAAATGGCCCCGATTGGCTGCGAGAGCACAGAGACTCTGTACTGTCCAAGTGGCAAGACACTGGAAATCCTCATGCTGTGCCAGGGCTTAAGCCCAAGGCAGAGGCTTTTGAATGTTATTTTGTGCTACTGCACTCTTCAGTTTAATTTGTTTCAATTTCATTCATTAAAGCTACTTTTTACGGTATTATGTTATATTTGTGCCAAAATAAGTAATATTTCATTTTGTGTGGAAAGAAAAAAATATTTTAATCACACTCTATACACTTTTCTGTGTGTGATGTGAGTGGGGTTAATCAAATATTATTCAAATAATAACTGGCAAAATCTGACTAGTAATTCTGCCTGAAATGCCCATCCCTCATTCTGATGAAACCAAATGCTTATGGCTCACACTGCAGGCGGCTGTTTTTGAATGATCAACCTGTATTGAGGAAGTGGCAGGTTGGCTTTGACCATGGAGGTTAGCAGGGCCTAGGCTGGGATTCTAGTTGGCCCCAGCACCATCTGTCAGTCCCCTAACCCTGAGGCGGGAGGGAAGGTTCAGAGCCGGTGGAGATGCTAGGCTGGGAGACCCCAGGCAGGCCGTTGAAGAGGAAACATGGGCCTCTTCTATCCCCTACAGTCACCTCAGCGTCTAGAGTCAATGTTTGTTGGAGGAAATCTGTGGTATCTCTTTATGTATCTATAACGATCGGCAATAGTTGACTAACTACAGAACTCCTTCTGGCTGAATATAATTCATTCATTCCTGCATGTGATTATAAGCAGTGTAATATAATGTGCAGTTGTGGTACACAAGTCTGGACTGGGAATAGAGTCTGGTCATTAGTTCACATATGAATGGACTCTGTCTTGTTATGTACTTGAGTTAATTTTACTTAGTTTTGACTTGACTCAACCACTCAAAGTCCGTCAACAATGAGTATGCAGCTTTATCCCCCCTAAATTCTTACATTAGCTTCAATGTTTTTCGAACATTCTGCATGCACACCCTCATCATATCTGCCAAGTCAGGAATTAGTCAGTTTGCGTACATATACCATAAGGAGTTTCTGTGCAAAACATCCAGGTAAAAGATGCACACCGTGGAATGCAAATATCGCAAAGCGTCAATAACTGATGTAGCTGGCATGACTTCCAGTTAGAGGTGGGCAATCTGATGATCTTCGATAGCCAGTGATAACATGTGTCACTGCCAGATCCGTACCATACTTCCTGACCCATCATGCCTGCCATGCCGCTAGCTCACATTGAATTGTTTTTCAAATAGGTTACATATGAAAGAGACCCTGCGATATAAATGCATTATATAATTTGGCCAATCAGCACAGCCATTTAGTAGAAGTCATTCTGTATGTTTGTGAACATAGCATGGATCCAAGGTGTAACTACCCAATCTGTACCTCTTGCCTGAGTTGTATGTCGCACATCTGAGCATGTTAGCATTTTCAAGCATGCAAGCCCCATGTTTTCTGGCACTGCCCAATCTGTTCATCCTGCCATTTTACGGCAAACCATATTGTCTATTTATGGTAAATTACAGTGGTCACTTTATTGCTTAGCGAGAACTAGTGTTAATGATTCTGCTGACTGAAAAAAATCAATTTTCTTTGCTTGTCATTTTTGCTTGTGTTTACTCAGGTCATCTATTCCTAGTTGTTGGATCAATAATAATCACACCAGAACTATTAGATCATATTTCCATCAGTTGAAATTGCTGCTATCCAGCGGCATGGTATTTTGGTATATTTATAGCTTTGGTTCACTCAACTGAAGTATGAAATTTAGCATTTTTGTAGCCATATTTATATGATTCATAGCAGTAGGGTCACAAAAAATTGACACAATAAATAACATACATTTCCATAGCTGTCTGTCCAACTGGCATAATCTACTGTAGCGTAATAGCAGCTGCCAGGTACACACTGCCGATCTCCCCATCATGACTGGCGTACCTAATGAGACCCATAAACATACACTCAGACACCAGTGCAGGTGCTATGCAGATCTTTTATTAAATAGACAGAGAGCACACAGAATCAGAATATCTGGCTGAATATCCCGTTCTGGGCTGGTGGAGATCACTCACAAGCAGTCCGTAAACAAACCTGACGTCATGAAAAGAAATAGTAAAGGTTCGGGTTGGCTTACAACCTGAAAGTAAGTGTTTCAAATTGGGCACCATCGTATTCCATAAAACGTAATGCTGCACATGCTCAGACAAGGGAGATACAAATTGGGCAGGTGCTATGAACCATACTTTGCAAGCTGATCCCCACAAGACTCAAACAATAGTAACGTAAAAAGTGTTTTCTGTTTACCTTTTTGTGATTTATACATTAATATATTATATTTTATTACATGCTTGATTGACAGTTTGCACTAAGGTTCTATGGAAAAGGAGAAAAATAATAATATATGAGTAAGTACCTTTTGTTTAGGGAGAATATAATTCAAAATGTAACAATATGTAGGCCTTTGTCTGGTCATTTTAAATAAGCTATTTATTTATTGAATTTACAGAAAATGCACTATATCATGATATGTATCGTTATCGAGATATGAAATGACCTATAGCAGGATATGAGATTCAGAACATCAAAAAGATGACAAATTGAATAGACTGTAAACTTAAATTTAATTTTAATTAATAAATCAGTATCACTTTACTTGACTGGACGCAAACGCTTGGTAATTACTCGGTTACCACTAAAGTACCAATCATGAACAAATCATGAACAAATATATCTGCTACTTAAAAAGATTAAAGATATGTCACGTGTTGTGGAGTTTGAAGTTTGAAGTGATGTAGCCTTTTGAATGTAGGAAAAGGGTCAATGGATGGGCACTTCACCAAGTGAGCAGGTAAGATGCCATTTGTGAAGGGGATGTAATGTCACATGGACATATCTACCCATTTAGTGAGTGAAATGGGCAGAAATGCTTTAAACAGCTGAAAAGTCACAAGTGTGCTGCCAGGTTGGGGAATAAATCCTGTGCAGCTGATGTTTTGTAAAAAATACTTGTATTGAATTTAATTCAGAAGTTGTGAGGAACTAGATTAGTAACTTCTCAATACAATTTCAATGGTCAGACATGTAGGCAATATGGGATATAAGTATAGGCACACACCACCTGTATCTTGTATCTACAGATATATACACTGGAATCAACAGGTCATAACATGTCACATTGAACAACTTGCATGACACTTTTGCACAAGGCTGAAATGCAGCCCAAATGGAACTATTGGAAGTACATCTCTCTCCTTATTTTAGGTTAGATTACGACTTGGATTTGGTTGCATTTACTTTGTTGTGAACTGAGTGCCTAACGTTCCACACTTCCAGCTTCTCGCTTGTCCTTTTCCAGTTCAATTATGCAATAGTGATGGAGCTCAGAGTAAGGTGGATTTCTGTGGACCTGTCAGTGCATGGTATTCATTATTTCCATTAGCCTGGTTTCATCATTTCTCTTGTAACAGCTCTCTCATATCCATTGCACAATAATCAATACAGCCTTTCACTCCTCATTGATCCCAGCAGGGTCCACAGCCATTGTTCCGCTGTTGCTTTGAGGCATGTTCCCTAGCGTCTCCCCACACCTGTGCTGTTCCTGGGCCCTCCTACGCTGGAGTTCATCTTTACATCTAAGCGACAGCCAGTTCCTCCACTCATTTATAGTGCTTCTTCAGCTCAGTGGTTTGTGCTGTGTTTTTTTTTCTTAAAGATCACGTGTAACCAATTAATCTTATATTTGGATAACAATCCCAAGTTCCCTGGTTCTAACAAGCTACTACCTCTGTGATTCATAAACACTTTGAGCCATATGGGGGGCAACCTGGACTGTTGATTGCCATTTTGATGGACACTTCTGTACTGCAAGCAATTGCTCGTCCAATGAAAGGTTAAATGACACTTTTATGAAACTTACATTAGAGCTTGGGGATGTCTAAAAAAGAGTATGCAATATTTAAAAAATATTGTTAAATGATTATAAAATCGGCTGGTGTGTGGGCTGTTCCCCGCCTTGTACCCGTTGCCTCCGGGATAGGCTCCGGACCCCCCGCCACCCAGTAAGTATAAGTGGTTTGGAAAATGGATGGATGGATGGATGATTATAAAATCAAGTCATTCGAACTCCCACCCCTCCCCCCACCCACAGAAACATGTACGAACAATAGGAGCTTTAGGTCAATAATAACTGCTCTACATTAATTCTGGTGTTTCTATTTTGTGATGGGTTAAAATGCTTGTTCTCTAACAACTAAGCCTGCCAAGCGGAGCCTGAGGAAACATATGAAAATATGGGATATATCATGTATTTCCATGGATCAGTATGGGACATAACATTTTATTTTCTAGTACAGGATGGTCTATATACCACAGATTTTAAACACATTCTTATGCAGAGCTTATGAAAAAGAGGTGGCGGTAAACTTTGATGTATTGTTTTGACATATACTAGGTAATCTTGGAAACAATCATTTAAATAGTTTTTTTTTTTTTAAAAAAAAAGGTTTCTTTCATATGATAATTAAATGTTTTAGTGAAATATAACTCTTCACTGCACTGCACTCTGTGAATACTGAACCTGTATTGAAAAACAGTTTTTGAAAATACCTTATACCGTGATATAATGGGCATACATTATGAAGATATGTAAAAGCCTGATCTCAACCCAGTTTACAATTATGCTCCTTGAGATGTGAGAATTGCATGTCTCACGATATCACAGATCGGCAAGCTCTACTTAGTATGTTTTGTATTGTAACAGTGCTCTGGCTTGATATTTGTCCTGTATAACCTGTGGAGAAGGCATTCAGGTAAGAATTTAATTGTACTTTGTACATATAACACGAGGCACACAATAATTGGAATATTTTTTCTCTTACCACTGAAAATATTCCGTTTTGAATATCTTCTAGCCACTCATCCTAAAAACAATCAGATACCACTGGAATATCAACTGTACCGTATATAAACACACAGTCCTGTTACAAAAGATGACGATATTGCCCCCAGGATTTTTGGTGTTACTGCATGTCACGTATGCAAAGCATTAATTCCATGCATAGCTGCACACACATTGCATGGAATGAACATACATGGTGGTCATGATACATAATTGTCCATTGGGGGGAGGATGCGGAGATCGTTCAGGACTACCGCCAATGAGCTGGACTGGTCAAAGGATGTACTTACTACGGAAACTCAGGTCTTTTAGAGTCTGCAACAATATGCTGCGGATGGATTATGAGTCTGTGGTGGCCAGCGCCATTTTCTTTTCTGTAACAAGCCGGGGTGGCAGCATGAAAGTGGCAGAGGCCAAGACGCTCAACAAACTCATTAGGAAAGCGGCTTCTGTAGTGAATGAGGAACTTGAAAGCGTAGAAGTGGTGACTGAACGGAGACTACATTCCATCATGGACAATGCTGATCACCCGCTCCACAAAGTGGTGGCTGATCAGAGAAGCACTTTTAGCTACAGACTGACTAGCATCAAGTGCTCCACTGAACGACACAGAAGATCTTTCCTACCTACAGCCATCAGACTCCAACTCCTCATTCTGATCTTACACCCAGTCTCAGACGCTAAAATTAAACTCCATGCCGCCACACACCCATGCTTTAGCCTGTGAAATAAACCTGCTGCTACTCAATGTACAATATTCATCTGGTAATGTACCTGTATTACTACACTTAACTGTATTTATTGTATTTATTTTATTTCTGTTTCTCATGCATATATCATGGTGTATATAGTGCAGTCTCTCATAATTTAATTTCAGTTTCTTATACTTATATCTAATATTCTTTTTTATGTTCTTGTCTTGTGTCTCTATGTGACCGATTAGTAGTAACATGAGCAATTTCCTCTGGGATCAATAAAGTGTTTCTGATTCTGTAAGCGAACATGTTGCGAGCCTTGAGTATAAATGCGTTCTCAGCCTATACTTTTCTGACCAAAGCGATAATCGCCAGTTTGTCACTGTCTTATATTAACACCAGGATACTTATCTAATATCACTGATTACTGATAATATCACTATATCATCCAACCCTACACGACATTGTATTTCTTTGTTGTGGGTCGATGAAAAGAACATCGGTTCAGTATCATTAGAAGACAATCTTTTGCTTAGACCCTGCTCATTTTTAGGAGAGTGCTTGTGTAAGCACAAAACTGGAAGGTTGTTCTGACTGACACTGAAAGACAGCCATGTAATCTTAGTCCCTAAAAGCTCTCCAAATTGTTGAGTAGCAGGACAAGGAAAGCAGGATTTGACAGTGCTCTGTAATGCGATACGGCTGGCTAGAGGCACAGATGTGAGCTGTTGTACCAATGGCTTGAAATCAGTGCTCAAATAAGTGTTGTCTGACTGTGTTGCAGTTACTTTGTCACTGCAAGCATTCAAATCCACTGGTGCACAGATATGGTGATAGCCCATGTGCTTATAGTAACGCCAGGTTGAAGAGATCTCAGACTTTGTTAAAACATCATCTGCTCATAGGCGGGGGGGGGGATTGGGCAGGCCAAATCAGCCATGCACAACTGTAAAGCTGTTACCATGGAGGAGAAAAAGAGCTTGGTGTTAGTAGCTCAGTATCCTGTGTTCTGTTGATTACAGCTGCTGAGGTTGTGGTTCTCCTGCTGAAATTACATGGGGGCCTAATGGTCACTGGTCACTACATTGAGTCAGAATTTAAAATGGTACCAATTGCTTGCTTACCATTTAAGGCAATAAATGATAATTAATTGCTTAGAAAGCGTAATAAACAGTGGACTTCAAAAAAACAAAACAAAAATGAAGCACTTTTGGCTTTGTGAAACCCAAGCATGACAGCTGAAATACATCCATTAACAGGCCCCCAGAAATCATATTAATGACAAAAATGCCAGTGTGATTGACTGATCCAGCCCACTTTGCATGCTTTTCTGCTAATGTTTTGTTCAAGCTTTTTTACTTAGGGCTACATTTCATCATTCAGCCTGGCTTACTCAAAAGCCAAATGAGCTCATTGGGTGTGGCTACTAGGGGTGAAAGTCATTGGCCCCAATGTGACTTTATTCGTTTGCGATTTTCAAGGGTACGATTCGAAACACTGAAAACTGCGGTGGGTTGCACTCCATCCTGGGTTGTTCCCTGCCTTGTCCACGTAACCTCTGGGATAGGAATCCCTGTGACCCTGAATAGGGCAAGTGGTTTCAGAAAATGGATGGATGGTTGGACGGGCATCTTGAATGTCTTATTCAACTAATCGATTTTTTTTATTGCCTAAATTCAGACCTTTTTAACCACTGAAAATAAATACACAAATGCTGCCATGGACACTTTATACACTATTAACAAACAAACATGATTTATTTGACATTTGCAGAAGTACAGGGATATTGTAATGCTTCACTTTGCTGACCCCATCTGTCTCTCTGTAGCTTGGAGGATCAAAGTGCAGGGTCAGCTAAGATGGAGCAGCCCTAGAGTTGGGGTGGGGGGGTTACGGGTCTTGCTCAAGGACCCATGGACATGTGACTGTTCTTCTGAGGCTTAAGCTGTCAATCTTCTGATCACAGGCACAGAGCCTTAGCCCACTGAGTCACTCACCACTCCCACCTTTATCTGTCTTAATGGAATACAGGTAAAGTAGAATCTCAGAACATTATGTTTATTGTTATAATCAAACAGGAAGAACCAGTCAGTGTAACATTGTCAAATGGCTCACTACTGACCTGTACAGGAAAAAAACACAAACACATTAAATAAAGTGCAACCCGACTGGGAGTTACTGATGGTAGAGCTTGCTGGTACAGAATAGTGGAATGATGTTACACCATTTTTATTTCTGTGGAAAAGATCCATCTGCAGGCAAGATTTAAATTCAAATTTCTGTAGCAGCTTGGATTGAAAATTGGTTAACAGACGGGAAACAGCAGGTAATCATTACAGGCACATTGCCACATTGGGCCTGTGTTCATAGTGGGGTACCGCAGGGTTCACTTTTAGGACCACTGTTATTCCTAATTGACATTAATGAAATTGACACCAATATGTACACTGAACATATAGAGTAAGCTGGTTAAATTTGCAGATGATACCAAGGTGGGTGGTGTAGCAGACAGTAAACTAGCGTCACAGAGGCTACAGTGGGATCTTGATTTAGTTAGTGACTGGGCTGATACCTGGCAGATGAAATTTGTGTACACAAATGTAAGGTAATCCATGCAGGGAGCGGAAATATAAAATACAGATATTTTATGGGTTCCACTGAAATAAAGATAATGAGACCTTGGTGTGTATGTTGAAGCTTACATGTCCCACTCTCGCCAGTGCAAAGGCCAATAGGATGTTGGGTTACACCTCCCGGTTTATGTAATCTAAGTCATGGGAGGTGATGCTAAGATTATACAAGTCCCCCATCCAGAATACTGTATTTTGTGCAGGTTTAGTCACCTTACCTTATAAAGGACATTGCTGCCTTAGAAACAGTTCAGCGTAGGGCTACAAGAACGATTCCTGGTCTTAGAGGAATGTCTTATGATGAGAGGTTAGCTGAGCTGAATTTATTCAGCCTCGAGCAAAGGAGACTAAGGGGGCACATGATCCAGGTCTATAAGATCCTAACAGATTTGGATGCTGTTCACCCAAATAGTTACTTCAATATTAGTTCAAATACAAGAACTTGTGGCCATAGGTGAAAATTAGCAGGAGAACATTTTAAACTGGATTTGAGAAAGCACTTCTTTACACATTATGTAATTAAAGTATGGAATGGTTTTTTTGTTAGTGTAGTGCAAGGTAAAACCTCGGATTCCTTTAAAGCAGAGCTGGATAAGAATAAATTTTAGGTTTTTAAATGTTTATTAAATTTTAAACATCATGTCCAAAGTTTTGCTATATTGCTAAACTTCCATTGCCTAAACAATGGAAAAACCTTGAACTTCCATTGTTCATTCCAAGCCAATGTCCCAAAGCCCCGCCCTATACACCCCAAAACATTTTATGTTCTTAAAGTGACAGACCCCCATTAGGCACATTCTTAAACAAAAATCAAAGTACTAAGAGCTGTTTGAGTTGTTTTATGGTGGCTGGAGTGCCAATCCTGCCACCAGCCCTCAAATTTTTTTCCCTACAATTTGCAGGACTATTTACAGGGCCAGATGCAGTTTAACGTCATACCCAGGACTGAAAGGCCACAAAATAAATGATAGAGCGTAATATGAAAAGATGGACTTTTTATTTTGTTGTCTGATACATATTGCCATACTGCACAGCCATTTTGAGACCTTTTCTAATCTCATGTCCTCCACTCTGGACCGTGGCTAATTGTCAAGTGCAATCATGTCCATTATTTCGGTAGCTGTATCTTTGGTTCTTGTGCTACTAAATTTGAATATTGGTAAAATGTAAATATTAGCCAAGACACAGAGGACCAAAGCCGATGTTTAGATTTTTAACCAATATGTGTATCTCTAAAGAAACATGACTTTTTACTTTCTCAGTGTCTTATCCACTGCTACCGAGTCTAGCAAAAGAAATACTTTTTTGTGCTGCAAATGAGAAGCCTCTTCAATAAGCATCATCGCACAAATATTTTCTTAACTATTAGAGAGAGCATTACGCTCTGCAAAAGCGGGCTGGTTTCCCAAAAGTATAACCACTGTGGTACATCCGTTATGAATAGTAATGATTCTTCCCTGGCCATCCTATGTTTAGGAAATATGCATGCCGGCACTGTGTTCTTTGTTTTCCTGCAGCACATGAACAAGACGGCACGTGATTAGGGATGTACTGTAACCGATATTAGTCCAGTAACATATTCATCTCCTCATACTCATCCTTGTAACAACGTGTCAATACCTATAACCAATTCCACGTAATAATGCATCAGTGATACCATTAATGAGCAAATTAAATGAGACAAGGTATCTGCCGTGTGGAAATATGTCAAAGTTAACAATGAAATCCAAAGCACCCTGGACTGCAAACTATGTTGTACTAAAGCTGTGCTCAACTACAACACAAGCAATCTGATTAAACTAATCTAAAATCTAAAAATAAGAAAGTACGATGAAATTGCCACCAGCAGCAACACTCTGCAACAACCAAATGTGCATCAAACACTAACACAGAAGGGGAAAATGTCAATCAATAAACCTTGTACAGTGAAAACAAAAGCTTTTCCCAGTATTGATCAGGCACAATGCTGTAATGGTGCCACATGGCAAGTATAATAGTCTGAGGCACGCTGTATAAAAAGTTTTGTGAAGCACTGAGGTTTCAGAGTTATATGTTTTAAAATCGTAATTAAAGTGCCGATCCATCAATTTCCACACAGACTAAAAAAGGATGATCGGCCATCTCCCCCCACCCCTCAGGTGGCAGGTCATAAAGTCAGCCATTGTGTGGATTGTCTGTATATTGTCTTTTTCTGGCTTTCACATTTTTTTTGGCAAACAAATTACATGCCCCGCTTTGTGCTACGGATATCAATATTATTGTTTAACCCAGTATTTTTAAATTAACGTACATTGCACAGCCCTAATTGAAATTGGTATTGGTGAATACTGGATTGCAATCAGTATCACATCGAATTCATTAATTAATTAGGCTTGTGAAACTTAATGAATGCACGGAAAGGCTGGGGTACCCCTGAGTAATGATTTGGGAACCAAAGTGTTCATCTAGCCAGCCCACAATATGAGCAAAGAAGAAATTCTTCTTAGTTTTTTCTTGTTGCTTTTAATTTTCCTATGTTGTAAATTGTGTTTTCCCCCATTTACCACCCAGATTAATACATTTAATCATCAGGGTGAAGCCTGAATCTTCACTGTCAGGCCCTATGCCTCTGCTGGGTGATTCGGCTCTCCCCAGCTTCAAAACCATTGGCTTTAATATTTAAAAATAACACTATATGAGAGAAAGGAAAGGTATCTGCTGTAACCGACAAATTAGCTAGACAGAGAGTAGCTTTTTATTATACTTTTTTGACAGGGTTGAGCATGTATCAGCTTTGGTGGCATGTTTTCACCCTGTTTACCTGTCAGTTGAGAAACTAACTCTGACTTTATGTCAGAGGTTGGGAAGGAACATGGGTGCAGGTTGTCTCGGGCAACAGAATCAGATGACGGTGTTTATCAGGATGATTTATACTGCTTGCCCTTCAATTTCTATGATTTGTAGATATTGGTATGTTCTGTTTTTTGTGTTTTTTTTCGCTCCAGTAACCTGAGTGTCAGTGTTGACACCAGTCTCTTAATCTTCACTTATTCAGTTCCCTGTTCTGCCCAAACATATCAGTCTATAGATTTCCTATTTTGCTGTTGTTTTTTTTTTGTAAACCCAATTTTTTTTTGTTCACATTAGTGCCAAATTCACCCCATGCATACCCAGTCCTGAACAAACCTGCTAATTACTGCTCTTCCTGAAGCCTACTGCATGTGCGCAATTCGTTTGATGTCAAACAAGTATCAGAAGTTTGGTACTCAACCCTAGGACTGGAAAGTGATAACAAAGAGAAGACCAAGTCAGACACTTGATCTTTTCAGCATGATAAATAAAACATTTAGCCATTTTTTTTGCTGGTACTATAGGCACAAATCTGGACTTGTTTTTAGTGACTTCAAAGAGAAGGACGAGATGGTTAGAGTCTTATCTTGGGGAGCAGGATCTATGAATTTGTTAATATCTACTGTACCATATTTGATCTTTGGCGGATCTTATTATCATGTCACAAGAACATTATATGGATGAAAGTCTACACCTAAAAATGTATATGTGATAAGATCCAAAACTGTAACTACAAGACAAAGTGCAGCCAACAGTGGAAAATGGAACCTGCAGTCGCCATCTTATGATCACAGGACGCCATCTAAATTTACTCTATGGATCTTTTTGCAAACTTCCCAGAAACATTGTGTAGGTCTGTGATTCTAAAACTGTAGGGTGCCAAGATGATTTTCTGAATGTTGTACAACAAGTTAAATTGAATTTCAGTCGCTAACCTTCCAGTTTGGCAAATTTTATCCCTATCAGCAACATCTGCCGTGGGATACTCACCAGAATTTATTTTGGGAGAATATAGTTATATCCTTTTACTTTTTTGGAGACGCTGGGAGAATAAGTTAAGCTGTATTTTCATTTAGTGAAATTTATCATACAAAGTGCTCCAGAGTCACCAGACACTCAAACTCCAAGCTTCACTCATCTTTGTGTGTGTATGTTTGTATGTACATCTTAGTATATGTGAAAATGAGTGCAATTAACCATGTTTAACTATTTACTCTCATTATATTTGAGAGAAGCCTGATATTTCTACAGCTGATATCTTAAAAACTAGGCAACTCCCAGCAGAACAACCTAGATCACATGTGTCAAACTGAAGGGTTGCGGGACACATCGGGCCCGGGGTACAATTATACCCAGGCCGCAAGATAATTTTATATATCTTTTTTTTTTTCCAATGGCCCGGTGAGATGAAGCCCCGATAACACATTACAAATCCCATAATGCAGCACAATAGCTGCTATAGAGAACGATAACGATAACTGTGCTGAAACTGCAGATATGGGGGTCCCATGGTATTTACTACTTCAATAATACTTGTTAAAATGTATTTTCTTAATAAAGTTACTGAAATACACTCACCTAAAGGATTATTAGGAACACCATACTAATACGGTGTTTCACCCCCTTTCGCCTTCAGAACTGCCTTAATTCTACGTGGCATTGATTCAACAAGGTGCTGAAAGCATTCTTTAGAAA
>JABFDZ020000008.1:23294416-23310196 GCA_019775955.2 Pollimyrus isidori
ATACTGGATGTTTTTCCCTTTTCACACCATTCTTTGTAAACCCTAGAAATGGTTGTGTGTGAAAATCCCAGTAACTGTGAAATATTCAGACCGGCCCGTCTGGCACCAACAACCGTGCCACGCTCAAAATTATTTAAATCACCTTTCTTTCCCATTCTGACATTCAGTTTGGAGCTCAGGAGATTGTCTAGACCAGGACCACACCCCTAAATGCATTGAAGCAACTGCCATGTGATTGGGTGATTAGATAATTGCATTAATGAGAAACTGAAAAGGTGTTCCTAATAATCCTTTAGGTGAGTGTAAGTGTTACTACCCAGCTTTGTGCAACACATGAGGGCATTCAGCATAGAATAATTGGTAATTACTAAACACAATAAACTAACACAGTGGCCAAACACAATAGGTAGGGTTGACATCTCAATCCCATTAAATCCCTTTGGGATGAAATGAAACACTGACTGTGGACCAGGCTTCCCCAGACTACATCATTGCCTGACCTGACTAATGCTCTTATGGCGGAATGGGCTGAAATTCCCACAATCACCTGTACAATCTAGCTGACAGCCTTCCCAGAAAAATAGTGGCTGTAAAAGCAGCAAAGGGGGGGACCAACTCCATATTGATGTCCATGGTTTTGTAATGGGATTTTCAACAAACACATGTAATGGTAAGGTGTCCATATCCTTTTGGTTACGTAATGTACCATATCCATGATAAAAATTTCATGTTGATAACAATGTATCAGAATTTGCTGTGTTGTTGACCCCTGCTTACCATTCATGCTGTACTGAAAAAGAAAATTCTTTCCAATTTTGAACCAATGCAGCATGTAATTTGACCCAATAGCATGTGGCATGCTCTGCTATGTCTGTCCGCCTTGCCCATTCTTAATATACTACTATATGATTGGTTGGAATTGAGTTTGTTTCTGTGATGTATGCTACTAAGCAATGTTCCTTGTTGACAACTTATCAAAGTTTCTTATTTTGTTTTTAATGTTTAAATTATATATGACAGTAAATCGAGGTGTTGTTTATATCACCCAGCGCTGCCTGTAGCTGTCACTTTTCACATCATGGTGATGGGTGGAGGGTGGCCAAAAGGGAACCACAGAGGATGGCACCAGGGAGAATTTGGCTCACACATTCCTTGTTAATCTTTTACAAAGAATGAAAGGTTAACACACAAATCTGGATACACCTAACTCCTAATGCCTACTCACTTCTACACAGACGGTCACCAGACTCTGTCCAGACTAAGGTTTCTGCAGGGGAAGTAGAAGAACTACAAACAGTGAATTCAGTACAATATACATTTAGAGTACATAGCTGAGGCAAAAAAAACTAGGTAGCTATGTGATTGTAATGAGAGAGGCCATGAAAAATGTGATTTTTTTTGTTAGCTGGCTGGGAATTGTCACATTTCTAGGAATTATTGCATCAGCTCTCCCATCCCAAAGGTAAGTAAAGCATGGTGTGTTTTCAGTAACCAGACGTGTTTACAGCCATCTGTTGCATCATTTCTCATAAGGACTTAAATCTGTCAGTATTCTTAACCCCTGCTTGAAGATGGGTTTCAGAGATACTTATCTGGAGTGTGATTGTCGTTATACCAAAAGCATTCGCAAACACGAAAGTATGTACACTGGAGCGGTGGAGCAGGATTGAAGTCTTTCTATGAAATTAAATTACCTGCTCACCTTGAGCTGAAGCATGGTGTAAATCCATATGAAATCTGGAACATGGAAAGTGGAGATTGCCTTGCCATGGATGAATTTCCTAACACTTTACTTGAGAGGGAACATATAATATAGTATTATACTATTACTTCTTTAATTAAAGTGTTAGTTACAGACTAATGTCATATTTATTCATCATCTTTTATCCCAAGCAATTACTATATTTGTTGCCATATCTGTTAATTCTGTAAACCTTTATGAGCTACTGAAGGATCTGCTAATGAACTTCCTAAGGAACCACTGAAGGAACAAGTAGTGAATAACACAAGTGAAATACTGATCATGTTTTCTCCCCATTAATGAATCGTGATGCATATGTTATCTCAAGAAAAGAACTATATTTGTTCATGATCTGTTCATAATTTGTACTTCAGTAGTAACTGTGTTATTACCAAATATTTCTGCCCCATCAACTAAAGTGTTTTCGTTTACTGTGTTCTTCCAGGAAAATCTGACCACTCTTTTTTTGTGTAGCTTATAAAGGGATTGGGTAGTTGGGCTCAAATGGCTGTGAGTGTTCGGATGGGAAAAAAAGTATAGAATTCTGACTGTGAAGACAGGCCTGTAGCCACCAGGAAAGTAGTACTGCTCCACTATGTTTATTCCTACATATGGTATGACCCTATCTTAAGCGCCAGATCAGAAAGAACTGTGTTACATTGAGGTGCCACTGAAGGTCATCCATTACATCCTCTGGACAGAAGCCTGTATCCTCTATGGTTCTAGCACTACACCTTGTTTTTTTTGCGCCTGAATTTAGCATTCATGATCCCTAATTGCTCTAGGCACTCTGAAGGTGTGTGGGTGTGTTTGCCTGTAAGAGAAATGGAGACTTAATGTAGCTTTCTCTAATGGGCAACTACATTGTGCAAGTTTTACATTTTTTTGCCATAATTATACGGCTGCTTCATACCTCTAACCATGGACAAGAAGGATATTTTTTAGCCTGGCTGAGGAAAATATTGGAAATCCAGCATTGGTTTGGCATTGTACGTTGTTGAATGCCAGCATGTATCTGTCTAACAGTGGGGTGGGCAGTCTTATCTGCAAAGGACCAGTGTGTATGCAGGTTCTCGGGATAACCTTTACGTTGGCTGTTCAAGCCCAGGTGTGAGGACTCTTCAGTCAATCAGTCTAATTAGTAATTTAATTAGGGAGCTGCAATGAAAACCCACGTACAGAGCAGCCCTTTCTGGGTAACATTGCCCATCCCTGGTCTAATGTGAGTATTTTCTTCAGTTGGGCTGCATATCTTTCTCTTTGTTACATGTCCTAAGAGTAAAGCTAGGTGTTCTGTTTTAGTTATAATTCAGGCCTACCCTTAAGCACCTGTCAAGGAAGGGGAACTTTTGTTTGGAACCCATGAAGCATGATGAAAGCAATTGAGTTTCTACTTTAAGCCCTGACCAGGTAGATAATGATGTTCACAGACCAGTCCAGTCTGTCTCAAGGTAAATACCTAGATACCTACAAGTCTCTATCACTCCACTTTTTCCTTACATTCCCCAGATGTGCATTCATCCACAAAATTTATCAAGTTCAGAAAATAAGTGCTGTGCCTGCTAATGACTCCAGCTGTACCCATTAGTATTTGCTAGTTAGCCCTAGCTAGGTGTTCCTGCCTCTGCCATCCCCATCACTGAAGGTACTCCCTGAAGGCTATTTGTGGTATTGGGGGTACTGGGAAGGTGGGAGTAAATGTGTATGTAATATTGTACTTAAAACAGTTTTTGTGCTGGGCTTCTGCTTTGAATTTGCTTATGATTTGTACTCTTCAAAGCTTAACCTTTTGAAGAAATCTTACCAAAAAAAACATTAGCTATGGAAATACTATAATAGGCCTGTCATGATAATAAATTTTACTGGACGATAAATTGACCCAGGAATTATTGTGATAAACAATATCATCGCAGTCACGTCATATCTGCCAATGTGAAATACAGCTCATTTGCTTCCGGTTTGAGTAACTATGAGCACAAGAAAGGATCAACTTGTGTATTAGAGGTTAAAAAAAAACAATAGCACCACGTCCTCAAAATACAATCGAGTTATAAGATTCCACGCACACCCCTGGGAAATTCGGCAAATCCAACATATTTATACTCACATTTCATGTACTTTATTGCCACATTTTACCGTACCGCTTATAGTGAACACGTCTGCCTGAGCGAAATTGATCATTATATAATCATCATAACTGATTTTTTCGTCACGTGTCAGTCGTGTATATTTCTTACATGAATAATAGGTAATAAAACGGACAGCGTAACTAATTCTGTACTATATTTTGATTTTGCAAAATATAGTACAACCGTTTCAAACGCTTTTCAAATTACAGTACTATACAAATTAAAAAAAATATTGAACTGTTTATATTTAAAATACGCTATATAACAATATAATACTGTACCTAAATATTCAATTTTATTTATACAGCGTATTTTTACAACATTGTCTGAAAGGGCGTTCACTGCATCATCTCCGTGGCTCGTTTTATGGCTGTTTATCATAAGCTTTGATGAGTCTATATAGCACAAATCTGCATACTGAACAGCTTTAATTAGAACTCTGACAAATTACCAGTGCTGCCATACTTTTACACAATGATGTTTGTCGTGCTTCTTCATGGATCTGAAGAAACAACCTCTGCTGTTCCCGTGTTTCTGTTTGACACTAAGAACAGCAAACACAGATTGTGCATTTAAGCACATATAGAACATACTAAGTTAAACAACATGTATAAACCAATGTCATTTTTCACAGACCAGAAATGAGTGAGCTACATTTCCATGAACGCAGAAGCTGAAGTGCAAAGAGCCCACTTACACGAGAGTTCACGCCTCATTACTAGTGATGTCGTTCGCGAACGATACTGCTCTTTCAGCCGACTCTTTTTAATGAACGATGGGAGCCGGCTCCTGTTCATGAGCCGTTTTATTAATGTTTATAGGGTTTTTGAACTGCCTAAACATTAAGGACGACAAGTGTCATGTCAGTGTGGGTAAAGGCTTGGATAATTTACAATGGAAGACCTTTAGTTTGCGGGATGGCTCAGGTTTGGCTCGGTACTTGGTGGCACTGGAAACGTGCCATAAGTGTAATGTGGGCAATTAACACTTTCTTGGAGCACAGATAATGAAGTTAAGATGCAGTCTGAGAGAGCAAAATGATGCGATAGGTGTTAGCAATAGATGTGACATGATTTTCTCATAGTCATGAAGGAGTCACATTTTTTCAGTAAATATGGTAATTGAATGCACTAATGCAGGGGTGTCAAACTAAGTTACTGAAAGAGCCATATTAAAAACCACCAACAAATGTGCAGGTCGACTAAGGCTTTCTTATTTGATTAATAACAGTTTGATCCAAACTTTGCAGTTTTTTGGTTGAAATCTTTACTATATGTAAATAACATTTACAAATGTGACCCTCATAGGAAACATTCCTGAAAATTCTCTTTTTAAATAGGCCTTAAAACTAGGGGTGTAATGATATACCCAGCCCATGAGATGAAATGGTATTTTAACAATATTTTAAGGAAAGCTTAAAAGAATAAATATTTAAACCAAAAGATTTAAACCTGTCTGGGGCATCTGCTATTGTAACAAGCCCATCTTTGCTTTTCACTCTTATGTTGTAATATCACAAGATCTCGTGCACACAAGAAAGTCAAATTATTGTTTTAATCAGACTAAATCCGGACTTTTAAAGTACATGTAAACATGTATGTCCGACTGAATTCATACTAGATAATGCGATTGGGTGTCGATTTACTCCTGCATACCTTCCCCTGGGCTTGGACCCGCAAGTAACAGAAGAAGCCAGTACAAAGAAATAGCTCAGAGCACAGGTTGCATTGTTGGTGCACCATACAGTGGTGTTGTCTGCCTTCGAATAACACCATATCCACCAGGAACAGTGTGCATCTCATTTGTTGAGAAAAAAATGTCCAACATACAGCACGTACTAAATGTACAGTGCTGTAAAGCTGTCCAATAAACTGCTCGGCTAAAGGGAACTTTTCCACCACACCAGGTACCATACTTTTGATACTTCAAGCAGTACTGTATCAAAACAACATAAATATTTTGCAACTCGGCAAGAATCTTAAGAATCGATTTTAAACTCTCGTGGTGTTATGACGCCACTTCAAAGAATGAAAATTTGTAGTTGAATTGATTTTCCCCCTGCCCCTAATATTACACCCCTTGTTCACAAACCATCTAGTTTCAACCAACTAGCTTTCAATGAGCTTTCTGGGAAGGTTTTAATGTTGATGCTGGCCTGGATGAGTGTTTATCGTTTCCCCACTCTCACATGCTTCTCCGCTACCTGTCAGCCATCAGCAGCTAATGGTCCGGCAATGGGAGATGTGCCAGAATAGGGCTCATCTGTCCCATTTGGCTCCACCCAGTTGTTATGGCCCTTTAATGGGGGGAGGAGTATCAGGGTAGGTTATTTATTACTGGTGATCTGCTGCTGGGTGAACAATCACATGGACGGGGCATTAATAAGTAATTGTCTCCATCTCAGCACAGCTGGGAATTTGTCAGACAGTGACTCTTTTGTGGCATTAGGCATGTGATGGGGTTGGCATGATAGGTGGCACAAAGAGGCACTAAGAGATGAAAAGGTTCAGCAAGAAAAATATTGCAATGACTCATTGCTTTTGGCAGTTTCCATAAGGTTCATTCAGGACACAACCTCTAGTCATCCTCACGTTGGTCCTTCTCAGACAAAACAGCTCACTTGTGTTGATCTCAGCAGAACACTTTGCCAACTCTGCTGTTTAAGACGTGAGCATGTCTTAACTTATAATCTCTAACACTGGAGGAAAGCGATATTTCTCATTTTATTTAGAGGACCATACTTGGAGAAAGTATTTAATCCTTGTTAAATATTCAGTGTCCTTACGACCAACTCTTTGCAGTGCATGCTTTGGCTTTTCAAGGTCAGTCCCTACTGAACATTGTCAATATAATGGCCACACGATCCTAAACAGTGTGGTTTTCATGTCTGTCTCCCTCTTAACTGTATCGATTGTCCAAAGCCAGAAAGTGGCAGCTAGCTCATCAAATATTAAAGACACAGCAAATAGTCTGGCTTGGCCTTTATGATGATGTATTGACACGCATCCTTTTAGATGAGTGGGTTACAAGCACACATATATTACAATGATAAGTATGGTAGGAAGTTACTTAGTAAACAAACAGCACACTCTCTGTAGTTCTCCTCCCTAAAGGCTGCTTGTGGCTCTTTGGTTGGTGTATTATGGGGAAATTCTGCCCAGTGGAGTTCAGTGTCTGAATTGTAATTTCAACCAGGACCGATGTCCTTGTGTTTCCTGGCAATAAAGCATTTGGCATTGAGTCTCCCCATTATTAAATGGAAAATATCATGTGCTTGTTAATATTGAAGCTAGTGTTCCATGCTCAAGAATCCCATTAAGTTGCTTTTTCGTAGTCCACCAGAAACACGTTTCCATTGTTCTGCTATCAAGGTTTTCTTTTCATTTACAGACTCCGTCCCATAGTGCAGCAATGGAAGGAGGCGTACTCCCCAGGGACACAGACCCGGGAAGCAGGGAATAATGGCGTTCTTTGTGGAGGTTGCTGTTTAATAGTGCGACTGTCTGCCTTGGCCTGCACGATTCTTGTGGAGCCTCACATAAGGGGACAATGTGGGCTTACTTTGGGCACATATTGTTGCCCAAAAAGGGAAATGTGGAGACTTCAGCAAATGGGAGAAACACACTTTATTTGTTGCAATGGCATTCTCTGGCTTTTCTACATGCAAAGACTCAATGAATTGTCAAAACTGTGAAAACATTTGTTTCAGGGTTGTTTTTAAATGACAGTCTCTGACAAGTATCTTATTGTTACAGTAGTATCTGGTTATATGCAAACCAGTTTTTCTGTACTAATTATGGCATTGCATTAGTCTAGTGTGTAAAAATTGGAATTCTGGGGAATATATCATTTATATTTTCTGATTTGTAATATTTCCTTTTGGCATAAACTTATTTTCAAGGAAAATGCAATAGGAAATATCTCAAACTTAACTCAGCAATAGGAAATATCTCAAACTTAACTCAGCAATAGGAAATATCTCAAACTTAACTCAGCAATAGAAAATCCAATTTAAATATTAACCCTTTTCATATCTTTCACTTAGAACCTTACCCTTTTGGTTATTAATTTTAATGAAAAAATAAAAAGGCTAAGCCTTTAGCAGGTTACAGAAGGCCCTATATGTCAGTAGATGTGAACGTCGACATCTTGCCTTGTTTCTAATGAGATCTGTGATCTGAACAATCTGGCGTGTGAGGTTTGGGGTCCTGTCCCTCTTGGGTGTTTCCCCACAATCCCCAACCCCCTTGCCCCCCTGCTACAAGCCTATCTTTATCTCAGCATGCAGGACTGGCCTATTATCACCCCCTGCCCCCAACACTCCTCTTGTTATGCAAATTGTGGAGTCTGTTCTTCTTGCTGCAACCCCTTTGCAGATTAGAGGTGAGAAATGCAGCTCACTGACCAGCTGCTTGGGGTTTATGGAAGGCATTTCTGAGTGTGTGTATGTTGTGTTTATGGCAGGCTTGTTTTTCTCTGAAGACATTGATATGTGTGTGTGTGTGTGTGTGTGTGTGTGTGTGTGTGTTTGTTTTGAGCAGGCAATAGTATAAATGTGCAGCAGTAAAAGTTACTAGCACCAAAGCTAATGAACATGTATATTAGGGGCGTGACGGTAAAAAGAAATCACGCTTCCAGTGCGGATGAAAGAAACAAAACATATAATTTTTTTGCTTCTTATTTTCTTTATTTCTTTAAATAAAAATAAGGTCTCTGTGGGGAAGCATGTTTACAACAGCAAGGGAGGGTAGTGACACTACGTGTGTCATCTTGGTCAAAGAATTCATACCCCTTATGCGAGCAGAGTATCACATGACCTTGTCGTCCACCTATCTGTCAGGAAGGCCTCATTAATCTGCTTTGTTTGGCCGCTGCTGGCTAGAAAATCCTACCTCCGTCCATCAGACCCAATCAGTGGAATAACTGTAGGTTCGGTACCTATGTATCTTGGATGGGAATTTGTGACTGGTTGTTGTAAGGCTTTCACTTAGCTACAGGGGGAGCCGGTGAGATGATAAACACTTTCCCACTCAAGTTCAGGGTCCTGGGGCCTCATCTATCCATCTTAAAATTTTCCTTGTGAAAAAATGCGTATGACTGTCTGTGTACAAAAATATCTGGATTTAAAATACATGGCATACACTCATTCACTTATTTATATTAATTTATATTATTTACATTCATATGAATGAATGTGAATGAAGGAATTTTACATTTATATAGTGCTTTTCGAGACACCCAATGCACTTCACAGAAACACTGGAGAAAACACTTCAACTACGATCACTGTGTAGGTCCACCTAGGTGATGCAATGGTAGCCATTCTGTACCTGTACGCCCACCATGCATTAGCTAAGGTGGTGAAGGGGCAGGAGCGAATACACCAGGTAGATCTAGGGTTTGATTAGGAGGCCAGAGGAGGTCTTAGATCCTGGCAATTGCTGCTCACTTGATAACCATAAGGGGTCAATAATGACCAAATGAACAAATGAGCCACATGCTCATATAATCTGTAAAACAAGCCTGTCTGACGTTAGCAACTGTAAAAAAAAAAAAAAAACTGGTAGAGGCGTTTTGAACAGTGTCAGGTACAGGCACTGTGGGCCTTAACACATTTATTATAAATAAGAAAATGTAATGCACTGATGTGGTATGTAAAACTAAAAATGAACAAATCATTAGTTACCCCAGACTTTTGACCATCAATGTCATGTCAACATCACAGAAGTCTTGCACATTATTAGAATGACTTTTGATTAGCATTTATTTCATTGTTTGCAACTATTACTGTATGTTGACTGCATTTGATAAATAAACTTTGATGTGAGGTGACTATCGCAATGTCAGTGTAGTGAATTGCTCTGATTATATTAGGGAAATTGGACATCTCTGCAAATGAAAACAATTTCAGCAGTACCCGGGAAACATAATTTAGTGCAAAATAATAAACAAAGGCAAAGACAAACAAACAAGTAAAATAATGTTGGTAGTCCATTAAAACTCGTTCCCTTCTACCCTTTTGGATTGCATAGTTGTAAGAACATGCTGTAGCACATTCTCATGACTATAGGATATTTTTATGTGTGGATCCACATATGCAAAGCAGTAAAGTAACTACTGACCATTATAGATATTTTCAATTCATGGAAAAAAGTGACGAGACATAATATTTGAAATAGCAAATTAAATTCTCCAAGGCAAATACATAGTCTATGGTTTATACAAATAAATGGAAAATCATTAAATCCCACACACGGGTTTGATTATTTCTCAGGTTTACACGTTTTCCCCATCAAGTTTTGTTTGATAAATCCATAGTTGTGCACACCCAACTTTTATGCAAATTTTGGGCATATTTTTGTGTGTACGCAAATGAGGCCACTGGTTTCTCTTTCTGAGTTCCTGGGCTGTCCCAACCGGGAGCTTTCATAGTCCCGGCCAGGTTTCGTGTATTGCTTTCCTGCCGCACAATAACAACTATGACCTTTATGCTAAAAAATCACGAGAGATGCGAATAGTTTGTCAGTTAAACTGTATATCTAATCTCAAAAGCAAGGAAACTACACCGCCACCCCAAAATAATGGAAGATGAACGAGTGTATTTTTTGAGGAGGGAGTGGGGGTCCAAAAATATGGGGCAAATCACATCCCTTGTTGGTTCAAAATGGGACTCAGCACTTTATTTTACAATATGGTACGATCCCATAAGATACAGGATTTACAAATGTACATTTCCATGTTCCACTATAAAAATCGACAGGACAGGCACAGAACATTTATGTAATCGAAATACATGTATAATTCCATATCCTCAATTTTTGCTCAATTACTATATTTATTGTCCCTACACTTCTATGTAACTTCTAAGTTGGAGCCCTTGATTATGGTTAACAGATCTACAAAGGTTATCACTACAGGCCCTGTAGTGGCTGAAATTAAAATACCAATACCAATCCCAGGAGTAGTGTTCAGGAACTACCTCCCAGAAACTGTAATTGAGCTGAATTCCTGCAGTAGGAACACAAGAGAAGTTTCTGCGATGATATATTTGAATAGGAAGATGACCGGTACGAGGAATTCCTGTCACACCTGCTTTTGTGTCAGGTTTTTGTTTCCTTGAAACTGATGATAATTGTTGTCTGGTTGCAGCTGGACTATGCAACCTTGCCACTGCACTGGAGCAGTACCTTCATCTGAGTACCCGGCTGCCGCTTTACCACTGAGCATCTTATTGCGGCCCTGCACTGAATATCAGACAGATTTAACCTACAGTAAACAATGGGACAAGCACTGTTGGCTGTGCATCAGAGGGTGTTGGGTCAGTTGTTCTCTGGATGGCATCGTTGTGATCCTGAAGGGAGAGCCTGATCTGCTATATCACTGTAAGTCATTATCAAGGAGGAAGATAGCACTCAATGGGATAAATTGAGTTCTCTAAAACTGGAGGAAGAAAGTGTTAGTTTCTTTTTTCGGTGAATTTGATTGAGGTGATTTGCATCCATTAAGAGGAAGTCTTGTGAATAATGCATTGTGATTCCTTTTGCAGTGTCTTCTCCTTGTTAGTGACTGCAGAGTCCTTAATTCTGTGCTTCCTACTGCAGATGAGGCACCAGGGTTATTTCAGGTCAGCTTTTCTTTTCTCTACATTTTCTCACATAACCTTACAGAGAAAACACATGCTTATCACTGGTGGCCTATTTATATACATAAATGCCATACACACAATGTTTCAGGTAATGTTTACGGTTTTTGCACAAGTGTTCAGAATTTTTAACGATCCAAATTTTTCTGTTTTTATCGCAATTACCTTGAATTCTATCTTTCCTTTCCTTGTTGGTTTCATTGCCTTTTCGGATTAATAAACACCTCCTATGATTCTAAATGTTCTGTCGGGCATTCAAAAAAATCACCCTATTTATGTAATGCTCCAGCATAGAAATCTTATTGCTGTGCTGTGGGAGTAAGAGATATGTGTTCCATGATTTAAAAACTGTAGACGCAGTCGTCATTCTGCTAACATTAAGGCATCAACTTTGGTTTAATTATGTCTATAAGGAGAGGTAGGTGATCTGAAAATTTGATATTGTGATCGATCTTGAAAATGTCCACAATCTACTTTTCATGCAAATCACAGAGATCATGCTGTTTTATGTCCTCCTACAAATATATCCACACTTCACATAAAACTTTGATGGCCAGTAATATCATGTGCTCACGTTGTCAAATACATCACGCATGAAAAAGATCCTGTGATAGAGATGCATGATATACTGTAATTTTGGCAATCAACCCAGCCATCTAGTAGGAAATCATTCTGGTGGTTTGTGAACAGTACGGGTCCAAGGTGTAAGATGCATTATAATCTGATCAATGAAACCACCTCCGGGGATGGTCTGGGATGCATTGGACCAAATATCTTTTTTAGTGTAAACACACACTGTCACTAGTGGAACCTGGATTTGTACTTTCGCGCAAGTGTGCAACAGGCAAACCAAAATGTCTATATTTACAACAAACTGCAGTGGTCTCTTTTATGATTAGCAAGACGAAAAAAAAAAAACAGTTTTCTTTGCTTGTCATTTTATGTGTCTGGTCATCTATTTCCAGTTTTTGGATTACCTAAATACAGTATCCCATATCTTAAATATGAGTTTTTTTTTTCATTAGTTGAAATTGCTGCCCTACGGCAACATGGTATTTTGGTATACTTATAGCTTTGGTTCATTCTGAACTGAAAGGAAATATACCTAATAAGATCCACAGATATGCACTCAGATGCAAGTGTAGGAAATATGCATGTGAAAAATATTAAAGGATCAGTTTGGGTCATGAAAATGTCATGAAACGAAATGAGGCAATATCGCAAAATGTGCCATAAAGTGTAAAGTTGCGCATGTGTAGATGTGTGAGGTACAAGTCAGACATACAGTCAGATATTTCATAAGGCAAAGTTATCTGTAAACTTTGTTGTGCCATGGTTGGCACTTCCGGAACAATCTATTCAACCTCCTTACAAGGAAGCATCATGACTTTGATATTTAAAATAAAGTTTAACTCAGGATTTAATTACAATTTTGAAGGCAATGTATTTAATGGAATATCATGTTGGTGCTGACAGATAAGTCCTTAGGCTTGTTTGAGTCTGGATGTTCTTGACAGTACATTTCAAAACTGGGAACCAAGATTGAAATTCAGATTGTGGATTGCAGTTGTGTGTTATAAAGATACAATTTTCTGGGAAGATCATTCACCCTTAGATTCCTTGAAATCTTTTTTCTGTCACCTCTATTTTTGACAGATGATGGAGGTTTTATGAGGTTTAGGAGCCTGAATGTGTGTAGTATGCACCCCTTTTTGTTTTGTGAAACTTTGAAGTTTGTGGTTTTGTTTACTGGACCTGAACTGCATGTTTCTAGTGTGTCATCACATTGCCGGTGGTGTCAAATGAGTCTTGCCCCAGTGGCCTATTTGAGCTGTCTGCAGTTGCAATAGACTTTTTTACAGTGAGAACTACTTTTATTAAGAAATTTTGTGACGAACAATTGTACATTTCACTAACCAAAGGTAGGGGGAGTCTCTGTGGTATACTTTGCTGATCGTGGAGATTGAAAGTTGTGTTGCAATTGACTAGAAATGTCTTGTCGATGGACCAGTTGGCAACTACTGATATACAGTAGTACCTTGGTTCTCAAACTTTAATCGGTTCCTGACTCCGGAACGAATCCTAAAAAGAAATAATGTAAAACCAATTAATTGGTTTTGGCCCCCCCAAAATTACACCTAAATATTGTTTTTTTTTTTTGTAGCATTTAAACACAAAATGAACAGGATAAAAGAAGAAGAGCATTTTTTCCCACCTGTACTCTTTCATCTTTGACCGCTGATCTATGAAAGTTAGCGCTGCCACGTACTGTAAAGACCTAATCAATTATCTTGCACATGTACGATCAATGCGCATGGATGTGCGTAGTTTTCACTAGGCATAAAAATCTGGGCTACACGTGCACCGATCGCAATAGTCCACAGCCGTCTGCAAACAACCCCTGATGACAAAATTTATATCACTGAATGTGGAAAAGTGAAGTATGAATTGGCCTTAACCGTAGATATAGTGCTGTGAGTGTCATCACGCCGTCTGTTCAAACATCCACTGGCCAGCATCCTAACTCACTTGTTGTCTAGCACTAGTTGGTGGCAGAGCTGCATTCACTGTTTGTGTACTGCAGTACAGCATTCGCAATTTGTGCTTGTGTTTTTAGCATTCTTTAGGTATACGGTTCTGTAATCTAGGCATGATTTAATGTAGATTCCTGAGTTCCAGAGAAAAATAGCAAAACAGTAAAATTCAGCAAAAATATACATCTGCAGGCTGAGCCAGCAGATGGGATGATTACTTGATCAGGTACGTTCTCCAGCACACCAGGATTCTGGCCACTTTCCTCTGCCATTTTTGCCAAGTGTCTATCTGGACCCAATCCTGACCAAATGATTTGTCCATGTGTAATTATCTGACCTGTCAGCTCAAACTGTCATACAGAGAGATTACTGTGTGTGTGTGTGTGTGTGTGTGAAATTGCATGATTTTTATAGTCCTGTGTAATTTCTTTTCTGCTAAATGGGAACAGTAATAATTATAATTTAAATGCATTCAATGTTTAATCTATCAGTATGCCAGGCTTAGTGGTTTTTTTAGGGTGTGTCCCCCAATAAAGAGTCAATAATTTTTTTTTTTAAGATCACATATTGTTTTCATAAGGTTTTCAGTTTGCATATTAAGTGTTGTAATATCGGGTGAAGACACGTATCCCAATAACCAAGGCGATTAAAATCACTTTTTACTGACTGAATAGGTAAATGGCTCAAACCAAGCCTCATCCTTATCCTACTGTGTGGGACATGCCCATAGGGGCTGGCAGAAGAAGATGCAGATGACACAGGTGGTGCCTGGATTAACGGATCAGCCCTGCATGTCAGACAGCACCAGATTATTTCTTTAACGTGCCATGTTGTCTTTGACCTGCTGGTGAGACAACTTCTTGCGTGGGAGCTGCTCCCACTCATGGAAACCTGCTTGAAAGGTCCTGTTGGATTGTTGCACAAAGGAATGGGGCGCAGGGAATTCCTGCCACTCTCTGCTGCTCTCCTCTAATGAGACCTTTTAATTAAGCGTGCGGGAGCTTTTTTCCTTTTCTGTATCGGGGATCCTGTGGCCTAAGGGAGGTAGGACTTCTAATTGCTGATTTGGTGTAGCCTTTGCTGTTGGGTTTGCCCCCCTCCCTGTGTGATATAATCAGTGTGTCGATGGTGGCCTGCTGTGGTAAAGCTCAACACCCCTGTTGCATGTTTTATTTTCAAACAAATGTTATGGATGGATGGATGGACGGATAGAAGGATAAATAAGCAANNNNACACCCCTGTTGCATGTTTTATTTTCAAACAAATGTTATGGATGGATGGATGGACGGATAGAAGGATAAATAAGCAACAACAACAATAATAATCTGTAATTAATTGCACCTAATGTTACAACTTATAATTGTAGCCAAGACACATTGTTTTAGTTTGAAGACAGACTCAAGTCATACAACATTTCAAATGGCAATTTGGCCTCTGAGTTTTTTTAGTTTTGTTATATTTCCATTTTTTCTGTAATAAAAGTATTTCATCTCATCCAGGGTAAGAAATGAGAAAAACAAAACTAATGGAAAAAATTGAGAAAGAAGTACTGGTGCATCTATCTTATGATACAAATTGATTGTGCATTGTGGGTTACATGCAATAAAGGGATTTGAAATTGTTTTATATAGTTCTGTGTTTGGCCTGTGTGCAAGAACTGGCTATAGCCGAGATCATGATGATAGTTGATCACCTGGACCATCTGGAGTTGTTGTTGCATTATGCTAAGAACCC
>JABFDZ020000008.1:23325013-23375716 GCA_019775955.2 Pollimyrus isidori
TTCACCCCAAAACTGAAAAGAGATATGTTTTACAGGGGGTTTAGTGCTATCTATCTGTCTAGGTTGTTCTGCTGAGAATTGCTTAGTTTTGGAGATATTGGCCATATAACTGTGACTCTTCTGAAATACATTTGAAAAATGCAACTGTAATATCTCCAGAAACCATGACCCCTTTACTCAAGATAATCCATTTGTAGTAAGCAGTTTAATCTAGGAACAATTTTCTTCTACTGAACTCTACATACCGATCATATAATGCTCAGAAGATATGAGCATCTGCCCCCCTGCGATACCTTCTGCATGGTGATACAATTGGTGCGTGGAGTTCAGGCAGCGTTACCTTCTCTGGAGGATGCTATTTAGGAATTTATCTCAAACACATCATAATCTCCTGGCAAGTGTTGGGTATGCGGTCCGTGTGGAATGGCGCACAGAGTGAATCCAGGCAAGGATACAGGAAAACGGGGGTTTATTGCACTGACACACACACATTGACAACTTATTTTTGTACCCCAATTACATTTAATGCATCACTTTATACAGTTTTTGCTTAGGTCTCCATATTTCTATAATTTGTCTAAGATTGCTGCTGGCAATATAAATTGTTTTATATTCTGTGAAAAACCAAAAATTGATCTGCTGGTCAGATTTAATAAGAATCATGTCAGGGGTCCAATAAGTAAAATATTAATAAAAGGCTGTGTCGCTTTTTCATCACAATAAATCCCCCCAGTAACTAACAAATAACCAATTTATCCTCCATTGTTTTGGTGAGGAGGTGCAGTTTTGGATGAGATTATGTGTGAAGTTTAACCTATGACCCTTCTGCCTCTACCATGCTTATTTAGCAGAAAGATCCCAGTTCCTGTTTTGAGTGGCCTGGACCTACATAAGTTCCAGGGCAAGACAGCCCAGAGACTTCAAAACCATATTCAGGTTTCAGAACTTTAGTGTGAAAGTGCCTAATGTGACAAGTCCTTTTCACTCTCATTACTTTTGGGCTAAAGCTTCAGCTTGGGCCTGCCCATGTGATCACACAGAAATGAAGTTTTTGCCTCCTCATAGACTTAAGCCAAGGGGTGTCAATTGGGAATTGAGACCTCCTCCTTTCTTGCTTTTGACAAGGTTTGCTATGCACCAGACTTCAAAGGTGAATTCCTGGAGGAAGCAGAGCATTTCTTAAGGCATTTGTGAGTACTGCTTTGAAGGTTCTGTGCTCTGTTATTAGCCGTGGTCCCCTCCTTGCTGTGGCGCCTTGTTCCTTAGATGAGACAGAACAGCCAATATCTATGTATGTGCAGTTTCCAACTTTTCGGAAATGGCGACATTCTACACCAGATAATGGTTCCTCCTCTCTCTAGCTTAGGTTGAAGTCTTTTTTGTTTTCCCTTTCTTTGTCATCATTTTATTTTTGATCATTTAACCCACAGAGGCACTATGCAAAAAGTGTGCTGATCTCCCAGGAATTACTGGGCTGACAGACTGGCACTCTACACTGTAGTCAAGTGCAAATATCAAAGTAATGCATGAAGTGTGTAGTGCTGTGAACATACCAGTGGATACAGAGCATGTGGCTTGACTTCTCAGCTGAGGAGATGAAATTTTTTGCTTATTTTAATCTTCAAGTTGTTTTTTACTATTCGTCGTTGTGTGTAGTGAAATACATGTCAATGTCCATCAAGCTGCATCCCTGTTGCAGAGGTTAATATTCCAAGTGCGTTTGGTTTACTGCCAGATTAATGCTGAAATGCATCCAACAAAGACTTTTAAAGTTCAGTGTAGACTGATAAATTAATGTTCTCATTAAATGCCAGCGAGGCTGTCCCTCTCAGAGCATGCATTGCCAGGGGAAGCAGTATGTGCTGTCTCACAAGTTGACATGGAAGAGGGAGTGTTCTGCTCTTCCCCAAATGTCGGCAAAGAAAAGGCTTGGCGTTCAGTGTCTCCCAGAATGCATTAACAATGTAGACTGCTCTCAGGCAGAACTGCCTCTCCAAGAAAAGATATTTAATTTCCTGAATACGAAATCAAGGCAGGATTCACGGTAGTTTCGACTTTTCTGGTGTTCTGAGACTTAATCATCGGGTTGCCAATTGCATTGTTTTGTAAAACCTAACATGAGGTTCAGTATCCTTTAGTTCTCAAGGGTCAGTATTTTCAAATTATTGGTTTTAAACACTCGGCTTTTCATGATGATAATGTGCTGCCTTTCTTTGAGTAGAGGTGTGTATTAATCAAACACTACCCCTACCATTACCTAAAACAAAGGTCAAAATTTATTGTCTGTATTATGTTCATGTTAAGTCATCTGTATTACCAGTTGCAGCATGACCAGAGCCATCCTTGAAATTTAACTAGTATATAGTTTATGGGCCTGTAAAATATTGCATTGCCTGTCACTTTTGACCCTTGGTGGTTCTTGATGCAAGATGTGTGGTTCACAAATACAGAACAGTTTGTGGGGGTGATGCTTCATCATCAGTGTGCTTGGCTATCAAAACTACTTGCCTGCTACATAATGAAATGCTGCTTCTCCTTTCCTGTTACCGTGTGGTTGCTGCACTGCCAGCCTATAGATCTAATGAATTGTGCGATCCGCGTTGCTTTGGTAAAAGGACCTTTAATGCAGCAGCCAATGAAAGCCACTGCGGTGATAAAACACTCCTCACCCCTCTATTCATATGGTGCTGATAACATGCCGTTTCCCTTAAAGGTCAGGGAAACAACACCCAGGCTTTTTAATTAAGCCATTACATGTCTGGGGGAGTCTCCATAGTAACCACCATTGTTCCTATAGGCTCTGACTGTGTCTGATTTGGTTTTGTTTCAATAAAGCATATCAGAATTAAAAAAAATATATATTTAGAATTTTGTATGTACATGTTATACATCGTTATGTTATTTTATCATGATGTTTTTATCAATTACAAATCTTGTTTAAATGTTAGTATTTGTCATAGTTTAATTAGTAAAATTAACGCTACACCCAAGCATAGTAACAACTTTAAAACATGAAATTTTACCCATTTCACTACACTGTTTATATTTATGTTTATTGCAATACATCTCCTTTCTACTCGTCTGGTGGAATATCAAAGTTTAAGTATGAATTAAGCTTACACACCAGCATTAATGTTGCTAGGTGGTCATGCCATTATATGCAATTTATGCAGCAAACCACAAAAATGCAACCAATCAAAGACAGCTGTTTTTGATATTTGATCGATTATCATTGATGTTAGCTATTAGCAGTTTTAAAGTGTGTGTATTTTTTATATCACCCAGCGCTACTGTGAACCAACCTCAGGATGCATGGAGTATGACAGTCATTGTTATTCAAGTCAGCCCCATCTCAAATGAAAATTTGTTGTGTGGATTGCACTGGGATTGGTTACAGGACAGCGATACAAGCCTTAGCTGTAAAGCACCAGCGTTTGATAGATGTCACGATTAGCTAGAGAAGCTGCTGTACCAACCAATTACTTAACCTGAATTAGCTCTCGTACACTCCAAGACACCAGTGGCTGCAGTTCGTAACTCATTATGACCCCCCCCCCGGTGAGGTGTCTTAATATTGATAGGACCCTGCTGGAGATAAATACTGTTTCAAAGGTGTGTTGCCTTTTCAGAGCACCTACTTAGAAAGGTTGGAACAAGATCCCATCTGCCCTGTCTGTGGGAGGCTGAAGGAACACTGTTATAATTGGGCCATTTTGATGGAGACAGCTTGGATATAATTTGCTTAATACTTAAGCTCTGAAGTGGACCACAGTGTAAAGGATGCCCCTTAAATCTCCCCTTCGCTCAACACATCTGGCACGCGCAGTCTCGGTTCCTTGCACCAGAGCACAGCACTGCTGTGATTTATTGAAATTCAACTTGCATTGAGGTCTCCACACATCCTTGAGTGGATGTCTCGTTCAGTTGTTGAGGCCTCATGGTATGGACTGTTTTTATGCGATAGAGGTTAACTGACAGTGGCTTACAGATTACACGTTACCCCAGTCCTGTTCTTCATTCTCCTGACAATGTTGCATGCTATTTTCTGTATTAATTGGTGATATTTCTTTGTTCCCCCACTGTTCATGCTTTTTGTTGGGGATAACTTTTTATGGAGACAGTTTTATGTCTAATTGTACAGAAAAAATTAATTGCAATTCCGAAATCATATTTGTATATCTGTAACGTCACCTGTAGGCAAAGATTTTTCAAGTGAACTTCTACTGTGACATTTACGACAACAGATTCACACATTCAGTTCAAATTTTTCTGCCAAAACCCATTGGCCACTGGCAACATAACGTTCCCCACGTAACTAGTTTTTGGTAAGTGTAATGCTGAAGTTATAAATGTACAGATTGATTTGTAATCGCAACCTGAACATCGTTCATAAGTTAGAATTCACGAATGTAAAATTATTGGCGCACATTTGATTTGCATTTCTTAAAATTACAATATCATTGTGACATTTAAGTACAATTACTTTAGACATAAATCTGTCTCCATAACCTTTTTGTATGATGTATCCCCATCATTTTCTGAAAAGGCACTGATCAGATTGTAGGTTTAAATCTGCTGCAGTTTTTTTTTCCACTGGGACAAAGAGAAGGGGATGTAAGGATGACAGGTATAACAGTGTGTCTTCTGGAATGAAGGTATATGTGTCCCTGCTCCCTCTCTCACATCACTTTCTGTCTTTGATAACATGTTTTATTGATATCACACGAGTGGCCTGACATTTATATGGAAGAGGATTAGGGCCACCATGAAAATATTATTTGATTTCTGACCTTAATCTCAGAATTCTGACATTTTTCTCATAATTCTGAGTAAAAAAAAAAAAAATCAGAATTCTGACTTTTTTTCTAAATTCTGAGATTAAAGTTATAATTCTGAGAAAAAAGTCAGAATCCAGAGATTCAAATAATTCAAATACTATTTTCATGGTGGCCCTAATCCTCTTCCATACATTTTAGTTTGGTTGGTTGATCCAGTCATAAAATAAGGAAAATATGGCTTGAGGTTCATGTAGTGTGAAATCCTGGTGCTGCCCTCTTTGTTTCTTCCTTTTGCGCTGTTACGGTGACTAGTGGTTCACCCAGAGAAGCTCATTTGTATATTTTCTGAATTCATACTAGAAATCGGTTGTGCCCTTATTGGTTTGGTTTCTGGATAGCTATTCAAATTCCCTCCTCTTCCGTTCTAGGGTGGCTGTTCTGCAGAGGCAGCGCGTTTCTGAGGAAAGATGGCAAGTGCATCCTCAGTGCTTTGCACCAGAAACCGAGCCGCTGGCCGCCTACCTCGGCAGAATTAATCACTCGCCCTTATATATTCTTTCACCAGCTTGCTTATGGAGTGTCTGCCTGTTCCCACTGACACCCCGTAAGCTTCCAAGTTATATTAATTAGCACCTGACACACTTTATTAACAAATCATGTTTTAATTAACACTTAAGACAAATGAGATCAGATCCTTCACAACCCACAGGTATGGTGCCGATACCTAATGCAGTTTCCTGCCATGTGCATGACTGGCCAGAGTATACACATGGATTGACTCACATCCCCTGGTCATAAGAGGTTTTAAACCTAGTCTGAGCCAAACCAACTAGCACCACTGCTTAAGGTTTTGCCTTAAATGTGGTGCCTTCATATGCTGTTCCAAATCAGTGATGAGACAACCCAGCATGGCAGGGCAGGAGAGAGTTGCTAACCTGAGAGCTTTGGAGCCTCATCATGCGTATGCTGTGCATGTTGGTGGGATTTTATGGAGACTGTGTGCATGCTTCTGCCCAAGTGGGCTTATAATATGGGGGCTGTCAAGAGGACAAGATTTATTGCACCTTGGTGATTTATCTCCATGTGGGTGCTGCCCCCTCTATACTTCCTCTGCGCCTTTGGTGATGAGCTGGTTGCCTCTGATCCTCTGACTGGCTCATGTTGCCCCCTTGGGAAACACATGTTGTTTTGGACATTAGAAACAGTGCAGAATTTGTCCCATTGAAAGCAATTTGCAGAGAGATCATTCTGCATCCTCCTTCATCCCCTTGTCCCCAGCACTCTTCTGCAACTATAGACAGACAGCTGGTTTTAGGGCTTTCCAGACCGTTCGAGGCTACTTCTCTAAGTAGCGAGGCTACTTTTGTAATGAAGTACTGTCCAGGTACTCCTTGGAGACACTACAGTCAGAGTCAGTATAAAACAATGAAGAACACTGGAGTAGTCACAAGCTGAAACAACACATTATTGTATTGTTCAGGATATTAGAGATCACGGCTGCACCTTTATCTGTTTCTCGGTTGTGTCTTAAACAGTCACTGCTTTGGAAAATGCCACTTTACTCTAGGTTTTATGTCACCACTATGTACATGAACCATAAACCTCTTGCTGATTTTGTAGAATAGAAAGATTACACAATGTATGGCAAAAGATAAAGTGCTGCTATTTAACTTGCTTACTTTACTAAAATATTTTCTAAAACAATTAACTGGTTTGCCTGATTACTAAGCACAAATGGGGGAGAGCAAAGGGATTGAAGCATAAAGAGCTGATTCTGTCACTGACATTCATTCAGGTCCCTTCAGCAGGGTGACTATTAGGAGCCCTTTGTCTTTATAAATGTTTCTTCTCTCCAAATGAGCAGGGAGCAGATGTTTCTGTATGCAGTGTCCGTAGTTTCACTCTGAAGGAAGCAGAGGATGGACAGTCTTGAGAAAGAAGGTCCTTCCCAGGTTATCCTCAGTGTTTTCGGTGAACTGAATTGTGCCTGTGAGAAACTGGAAGCATCAGGAAGTCAAAACAACTTTCCTCTGTGCCTATGACAACCTTGGAGAAAAAAACGAAAGCTAATTTAGGCTACTGAGGAGTCCATACCTTCCAGAAACAATGTTGTAAAAACCTCTGTCCTGTTACCTTTCTTATACTCTGGTTTGAGCAGCTGTCATACCCTCTAAGACAGTAGAAAAGTTTCTCCTGACCAGGAACTTGAACTTTTTGGTCACTCCTTCCCCCTTTCTTTTTCCGCCCTCTCCTTAAAGGAATCTTTTGATTCTCAGATGACTGTGAATGATCTTTCTTGTGCACTGTTGGCTAGAGTTGTAAGGGATTTCTGCCTCTAAGCTGCATGCTCAGCCCACTGGGTGGTGGCACAGGGAGATGAAAGAAGCACACTAGGGTAGCACCAAACAGGATAGGCAGCAAGACCTGCTGACCAAATTGGGAAAAGGCACATGGGACAGGGCCAGACGGGCATGGACCCTGACAATGGGTGCATTCTGTCTTCACGTGGGATTGGTTGATTATAATGGTTTATGTTGTATGGTAAGGCAGTCTGCAACTGTCCACTTCAATGTGCCCCTTTAAATGTATTTGTAGTGTAACATTTTTCCTCTATTCAGAAAACAAGTCAGGCGCTACCTTGTGCTTTCTGTATACCAAAGAATACTGTTTGTACCACAGACATCCTCCTCACCCATGGAAAAGCCTAATTTTTCCTGCTTATTAATCTAATACTTGGTGATGTACAACATGGAGTTTCTAAAAGGGTTAGCAATGACATGCTAGACCAGACAAGATGATATTCTAGGATCTGGGACTAAGAGCTGGACTAGCCATTATACAGGGGTTGCCTGCTTGCTTTGTCCAAGCCAGCTTGCAGTCAAGGATGTTATTCAAGTGTCACACAGAGTCAATATGGATGATGTCATTTATTAGGAGCTCATGTCATTAAGGGTCAGGAACAGATAAGTCATATACATTAATGTCACCCACTTGTCATCAGGGTGCATTGTCTCAGTATAAAAATGGACATGGGGTGATGGCTGCTGTGGGCCTTCTGTGAGATAAATAGGAGAAACAGCTAAAAAAAATCAGTTAGGCTGAGAAATCATGTTTTGTGTGATTTGTAAAGGTCAATAGAAAACTGAAGCAGTCATTTCTGGTTTTATTACATTCATCAGCGCCCCTTCTAGGCAGCAGAAAGAGGAGGTGCCCCCTTGACCTCCCAGGGAAAAGTCCGCAGTGATGGACAAATGGATCTCCGTTCGAAACAGCATATTCACTAAAGCTGTGTGAACGCAGCTGAGAAATGCATTGCAGCAGGAGTTGGCTGTCCTGTATGGGGCATGGGCACGAGGGGCAGCCATATCTGTTTGTAGTGTTGTCAGTGTCTTCAGTTACAGTAGGTGCAAAAGGTGCTTGGAGATGGATGAAGATACTGGCTCCAACCTCCTTAAATGGGGAATAGGGTGCTGGTTTCTGTTTTTGGTTGTTTACAAAGAACAGAAGTATAGGATGGTTCAGCACCCTCCCATTCTTGTCCCTCTATAAGGATCCTTTGTTTATACTGGGCTGCCCTTCCTCTTCCAGGATTTTTCTGTTAATAATAGATGAAGCCCCTGCAGAAATTGGAGGACAGAGCAGGGAACCGCTTTATGAAGTGAGGAAGTGCATGCAAAGTTGGGTATGTATGGTGTCCTGAAACTGGGGTGAGAGGATGGGTACATGCATACCCAGTCATTAGAGCTGGCCAGTGTGTTAGACACATTAGAGGTCAGACAAACTGGCAGGAAGATGCCCTCAAAGTAGCAAGCACAATGGGATTAAGGAATGTGTGACCTTGGCGAGCAGGGCTGCACAAAGATATGGCGTTACGTACAGTATGATGCCTTGTGGGGTGGAGGTCAGGTCTGGCCAGAGCCGCCCTACTGTGGCGCAGTGGGCCTGTTAATAGACCGCCATCTTTTTATTATCTAGGCACAAATAGGCCACCAGCTAACACATCATCTATGTCAGGGGCAGAAAGACTGAGATCCCTTGTCAGGTCTGCAGTGTGTTTATACCGTGTCAAGTTCAGGCTCTGCGGGGGAGGCTGGAAGGAACCAGGTGCCGTGCATTTCAAGGTGGGCTTTAATTGCCAGCATGATATCAGGAATTTGTAATGGGAGATGCTCTTGGGGAAGTGCATCGTAGTTGTCGAGTCAGCTGAATATCCAGCAAGCAGGTGTGTTGGCCAATAAGTAAGACCTGTGTGCTTGCGTGTGTATTTGCCGATTTTCTGGAGGTGTGACAAGGGACCAAAGACGGTGTGAATTAACTGCAAAGAGAACAGCATGCTGGCATGTAGATAAAAAAGGGGGTATAAGCAAGTGAAAGCGGCAGTTATAATCAGCTGATGCCAGAGTATAATTGCCTGTTTTCGTTTCTGTATCAGCAGGGAAAAAGAACCCCTGTGAGGTGTGATTCACCTCCAGAGCTCCAGAGAAATTACTCCCCCCACCACTCACATACCTCTCCCTGGCCAGAAATCTGGTCTTTCAAGTTTTGTCTAAAAACAGTATTTTTTTAATTAAATAATAACTTTATCTAAACACATTGCTCCATCATATAAACATATGTATCAGCTGCCTGTCAGTGTCACTGTATTTTCACCTCACGCTTCCTTTAACTTACCTAGCAGCTGATGAGTACACCAATGGCTAATGGCCTTATTTCGCAGACCGCATGGGGGGTGGGTAGGCCTCTGGTTTACCTTCCTTCAAGTGCCATGGCCTTGGCTGTCCTCTGCCCCCACCCCTTATTGCTATCAGTTAGCTGTTTGTAATCAGCTACCCATCTAGCTGGGCAGCAGACTCGCCTTGTGCCGTTTGCTTGGGTCACCAGTTGTCATGGGTCCTGCCAGTAGGGCAGTGGAAATTGTTCATCAGTGTGCTCAGTACGTGTTGGTTGAGTGTGCCAGGTCCTTAACGAGAGACACTCTGCAAAGGCACATAATGGTTTGTAGCTCCTCTCCTGCTGCCCCTTTTGTGAGGTTTCCAAGGCTACTCCATTTGCACAGCTTGCTACAGTGACTAAAACATGCTACCGTAGTTGTATATCTAGGTCATTTCATCAGTTTGCACCCCCTCCTCTCTCTCCTTTGCCCTATAGCTAAAAAAGTTTGAAATCCGGTAAGAGGTAGACTGAACTGGCGTACACTATATATCAAGATTCAAGATGTTAAGCTTGTTCCGGTGAGCTGAAGGTTGGCTCCCTTGACTCTGTTTCTGTGTGCAGGATGGACAGGTGTCTAATAAGGTAAGGCCTAATATGGAGCCTTGATTACCTGCTAGTAAGGCCCGATAAAAAAAAAATATTAGTTTATCATGCCCGCCCGCGTGGCGAATTTAGCCTGCATCGATTTATTTATTTATTTTTTAAAAGTGTATTTTCCTGTGTAAATTCCACAGCCGGCGTTCACAAATTTTGAATAAAACATTAAAAAAAATATTTTCTTTTCATATTAATTTTGCAGATCAGCCCATATGTCATACATCTGTTGCTCTTCCTTTTGTTTACTGTTGATGTTGAAAACTTATCTTCCGGTATCTTTTTTCTAAGAAATAAAAATATCAAAAAAAAATTTGCCCTCCCTCATCACATGTTTCTGATTGAAAGGATGATAAACTAATAATTATTTTTACTGGGCCTAATCTGTAATTATGCCACCAGTGCCTATTACAGTTTCTTAATGACTTTTTTTTGAGGATCCATCCCTATATGACACAATGCCAGTGATAAATATTGTATCCTCAGTTTGTCCTTGCTGCCACCTTGTGGCAGCTGATTATGAAGAAATGTTATAGGTGTTGAGTAGAGCAGGCTATGTACTTAACAGACATCTTTTAATTGATTTTCTACATATAATTTTATGATTTGTGTTCTTCTATTTCAGCTTCAAACAAAGCTTGCAGGAGCACAGATTCTGTTTTGCTGAAGTTTAAAATGAATCATAGTTAAACCCTTTGTTACTGTTAATGCAGTCTGTCTCTTCACAATATAAATAAGTAGACTCACTGACGTTACCACACTTGCTAAAAAAAGCAATTACAGCATTGTGAACCTGAAGGCTTTTCTGTGTTTGATACAATGGCAACCCTGGGGACCATGAAAGCAACTCTGGGATGCCTGACTTCTAATGCCGGCCATATGGGAAAAGTGGAATGGTCCACTGCATCAAACTGACTGGGAGGAGTATTGTCTGACACAAAATGGAATGGTTCATCAAACGACACTGGCAGGGAGGATCAATGTTTGACACAAAATAGAACAGTCCATCGCATGAAACTGACTGGTAGAAGTAGTGTCTGACGCAAAATGGAACAGCCCATCGCATGGAACTGACTGGAAGGAGTAGTGTCTGATACAAAATGGAATGGTTCATTATATGTAGTTGACTGGAATGGACCATCGCATGGAGCTGGTTGGGAGAAGTGTCTGACAGTACTTGGATGGATGGTTTAGTGCAGTGGTTTGTAGTTGATTATAATTAAGCAGTGATTTAATAGCTTTTCAGTGACAGTGTTATGCCTGTTTTTGGCAATAGGGGGCATCGTTTGACAAACTGACTTGTTGCTAGGCTTCTGGACAGAAGACGATAAGGAGCTTCTAGTACACTGCTATTGGACTGTCGGAATTCTAGCTGCACTTACTTGTTCAGGGTGGATCTCCCTGGTGGATCTGCTCATGGCAAGGAGACCCTTGACTCTTAATCCATTTGTGGAGAAGACAATTCATGTGAAATTACATTATGCCTGCAAGTCCTTAGACACACATTAATCATATTAGGCATGCAGGGTGAGCAAGTGGAAAATTAAATGTTTTAATTAAGAGATTTTATCAATTCCGAGCTGGTGTATTCAATTTAATATTAACATTGACTCTGTCCCTCCCACCCCCTCAATTTTTTAATCCCGTTTAGTCAAGTTCGGTTTTACTGAGATGTCTTGATGTATTTTGTATCTTGTGCAGTAGCATTAATTAGCGATCAAAAAATAATCACATTATGTTTGGAAAGTGCTTTGTCAACGTCAGAAGTGTTAATGTAAAGTCCAGAAAATTCAGAAAAAATGGTCCCTTACAATGTTGTTGATTCAGAGGCACACAAGACTGACTCTCTGGGTGTTTTTGTTTTTGTTCCTGGTTAGACTGACCAAGAATTTTGAGTTGGTCATTTGACTAGAGACCACATGTGTCTGTTAACCTGAAGGTTTAGTAGACACCATGATGGCTGAGACCAGACACTGTTGAGGCTCAAACTGTGCTTCTTTATTCACAATCTTTGTAAAAGAAATTGGACATCATCAGGGTGAGAGCACGTTTTCAGTGGGACATAAGAGATTGTAGCACCCTTTGTTTCACTGAGACATGGCTCACCCTACTGGTGCCTGACCAAGCTGTACAGCCAGCTGAGTCCTCCTGCATTTTCCTCATGGATGAAACAAAGGGGTCTGGTAAATCTGAAGGTGGGGGGGGGGGTCTGTTCTGTCATCAGCAACAACTGCTGTGGTCCGAAGAGTGTTACTGTTGTCTCTCATGCCTGCTAACCTGGTCTGGAATTTCTGATGATTCTCTGTTGCCCTTCCTATCTGCCCTGGGAGTTCAGCACAGGCACCATCAGCACTGCACTTTCAGCCATAAGCAGACACAAATGCTGAACTATCTGGTCTGCATCACATGATCACCAAACACAACATGAAGTACCGTGATCACGCCCCATAATTGTGAAGGATTTCAACAATACTAATCTTTAAAAAAATATGCCTGCTTCAACCAACATATCAAATTGTCCCACAAAGGCACGATAAGGTAGCGGATCACTGTTACATTCCATTCAACAAGGCTTAAAAAGGCTTAAAAAGCCACTTTTCTGCCAGCTATTAGCAAGTCTGACTGCATCGCTGTAATCCTTTTATCAGAATACCAGCAAATCCAAGTCCTGGCTACAAAAAAGGTCAGATGCAGAACTGGTGAGCTATGGTACATGACGTGCTGAGCGATGTTGACTGGGACATGTTGTGGTTGAGTTCTGACATTAATGTGTTTATAGACGTGGTAGTGTACTTCATTGCCAAAATAATAGATGATCATCCCTACAGTTACTGTCAAGATCTTCCAAAATTAGAAAGCGTTGGTAGGTAAAACCAGGTGCTGGCATGTGTTAGGTGATGAATGCAAATACTGCTTTCTGTACTGAAGGAATCAAGACTGGAAACAACACTTAGTATAAAAGGGTGTTATATATTCACTAGCAAACGAGGACAAAGTGGAAGCTCATTTGGCTGAGTGTTCACTAGTTCTGCAGCCTTTGCAGGTCCAAGACCCCAATGTATAGGATTGTGGCTGGGAAATCAGATTGTGAATCAGCCTCATGACCCTTTTAAAATTTTATGTGAAATATCTTATTTTCAACAAATGCAATTCATTTTAAGGTATTTTATGACATGTAATTGGAAAATTACATAAAATGATCATAAATGTAGTGAAAAACATGTAGTGACAAACACAATAAGAACAGCCTAGTTACCAAGTTTGCATATATTTACAAAGACAAGCAATCAAAAAGTTGGAAACAAGTGACATTTTGTAATTTACAAAATTACTTCTTATCCAAATTGACATGATGTATTTTTATTGTATTTCCTCTTTGAATTGCGGTGCCAGCTGCCTGGATATGGCTCTGAGAGCATTGTTAGAAGTCTTTGTTTTGGGGACTGGAAACTCCCAGGCAGTGTAGAGAAAATGTAAAAATGGAGATTGATGGCTGTTTTTTTTTTTTAATGAAAACATAGCTTCATGGATGTAGCCTATGCCAGACAGAGAAAGAGACCACTTCTTCTGCATTGGGTAAATTGCATCTTAAGTATTTTATCTGGCTAGCTAGCAGAAGCAAGTATGCATGGATTTACCAGTTGTTTGAGTTGGTTAGTTGTTAAAATACAGTTGTTTATCATGAAGGTAGTGGTGTGAGGATATAATTGTATTCTACCATGGTATGAGTATTCTGCATAGGGTAGTCTTGGTACCTTATAGGCTTGTGTATATCAGATACTTGCCTTAACACAAGATGCCTTAAGCAAAATGTCTTTTTTGACAGAGTAGGCAGCACTAGCTGAAATCAGCTATTTTGTTAACAACATATTTCTTTCTCAATAGTACAATGAGTACCTTCTCCCAAACATAATGTTATGTTATATCTCTGTGAACTTTCCTCCTACACATTTTATGTTTTATGGTTTGTATCTGTAGCTTGTAATGTATTTTTATGTGGCTCTATCTGTTGGCCAGTAGGGGGAGACATGCCTCTGGTCTTCCGTGTCCACTATTTTCCTTTGGCTTTGCGTTATGGCTTGCCTTTTGCTTTTGTGAATGAGCCGCTGCTCTCTGTTCCTCTGAGTTTCTGTATTGGTGTTTGCTTTCCTTTTCCCTTTCACTGTTGTTAAATCCACGTCCTCATTATTTTGTCTGAGAGAACTCTGGCATTTATTACGTCAGTATAAACATAAGCCCTTGGTGCTTGTAAAGTTAATTAAATGGAGGAGACATGTGACATTTCTTCATCCCTGCCATGCTTGGTGGGGGGAGGGGGGGGGCTCTCCAGCTATGGAGGGCATGATATCCTAGTTCTCTTGGGCTTTGCATCCCTCAAGCCGTGTGATAAGGCCCCATACATCCCATGTTGTCCAAGGCCTACTGAAAGCCAAGATGTACTACTGCACTTAATATGCAACAGTGTGGTTTCAGGACTTCGAAAGTCAATTTTGTTGCATGATTTTAATACATAGCTGCTATAGCATGTAGCTATAGACACAAAGCATGCAGAACAAACCCTTGTTGCTTGAACTCTGTTTCCATGCTCTTTGGTCTGATGCAGATGTATCTCTTCTGAGCTACCGTGAATCCTGACCGGAATGACTGGAAGGTGGCTAATTGTGCTTGTTACTGTATTTGTCCCAGCTGCGACATTCTGTGCTAACCAAGATGAATGAATCAATTTCCCTTGTTTAATGGAGCTGAAACAATCAATATTCCAGCCCACTTTAAATTATGTTTTTACAGACTCTGCTTCCTGCCCAAAATATCAGAGGGTGTTTATTAGCAACTTCAGTTCTGCTTTGGTGTGGGATGAGGTTTGGGGGTGGTCCAGCAGACAGGATTTAATACTGGCGGTTTTTGGGCCAGAACCCCTCATGAGACCTCCCACCTTTGAATCTGAGACTGATCTAGGACATGCGCTCATATTAACTTAACTCCTGCCATCCATAGCTGCTATGATTTTGGATGTGGTAAATGCTGCATTGTGGTCAGTGTTTGGCCCTTAGAACATATCCCCACTGCCATTTTGATAAAGGCTGTTGCCTCCTGAGCATCTGAGCAATTGATGAGTTTTGTTAATGGGTAAAGTGGCAGCAAATTAAATAGTTGTGCCATGTTTATCTAATGAGCATCTAATGGATCTAGAATGCTTGGGGTGTTTTTGCAGCATAGCCAGATCAGTTCATCTTGAAGTAATAGAGATCTACGCACTTCCTGCTTTTTTGTTATAATACCTTAATGGGAGCTGCGGCTGAGAGCTTATGCTTGAGTGGATATGAAAGCCTGAGATATTAAGATAGCTTCCAAGTCACCACAGTTTCCAGTCGCATGATGAACGAAAGAACTTTAAACATTTGACTGACTTGTTTTCATTTAATCAAACACTCGGCCCCAGTACAGTTTCTACATCTTAACCGACTGAAGGAAGCTGTAGTTTTTTTAAAAAAAAACCTTTGATGATTTAAAGTATCTTTCCCGTAGCTTAGAAACGAGGCTTTAGGATTCTAAATGGGTGCTGAATTGCAGAAGGCTAAGTTTATCTTACACTTCAAATTTAAACAAATTCTGACCACAGAAATCACCAATTTTTACCATTTAAAACTAGGCAGAAACATAGTTCTGCTTAAACAAAGCTAACCATTAACCATTTTATGTTTATTTCAATATCCCCAGTTTCCATGAAGAGGTAAACTAAGTTACACATTTGCTGTTTTTCAGAGGTGGTCTCTAAGGCCATAATCTGTCCTGGAAGTGTGTTCCAGATTGTCTATATATAGGCCTGGTGAGACTCATTCATTCATTCATTCATTCATTCCATCTCATTTCTTTTGGGCTTTTTGCACTTGTCTGCTGGTGTCTCATTTCCATCTTTGTAGATCCGGTCTATTTCTGTTAGTTTGATTTAAATCTTGTTCTGTTCCTTTGTTTTGCATGACCAGATACTTTTGCGAATCAGAATGAGGCTTATTGGCCATGTAAGTCCTCACAAGGAATTTGTCTTAGCATGGTACTTTCAGTGATACGAAATTGGCAGAGAACTAGAGATGCACTATATTGGCATCGCTACTGGTTGATGCTCCGGCCTGGATATTTTTACATTCAGCGTACAAAGGTAAAAGTTTCATTACCGATGATCCAAATACTGTACAAAGAATCATATTTAATAATGTATCATAATGACCGCCAGGCGAAATACAAATGTTCTGTTTACATGTATAAGAAAGTACCCACCTCTAAAAAAAGTCTGGTGTCACTGAACAAAACAAGCCCTCATGCAAACAAATCAGACAAGTTTTTGATGAATGGTAAATGTTATAGCCAACTGATTGTGTAACATGAGTAACTGATACATATACATTCTGACTGACTCTTCGGTCAGTCAATGACTGGGAGCGTCACCAAAATGCAAGAAACGGATTGCCAATAGAACAATGAATAAACCCATGTGCAATATCTAGCCCTGGGGTCTGTATCATTAAACGGCATTTCTTGCTTAGCCGGATAACTTGTCAGATTTAAGGTAATCTGGGCTAAATGTAAGTGAACAAATGTAAAAGTACCTTTAAACTGGTTTACCTTAAATCCAACAAATTATCCAGCTAAGCAAGAAATCTGGCTTTATGATACAAGCCCCTGATGAGTAACAATAATTTGTTCAGCTTTTTGGTGAATGAGCAAACATTTGAGAGCCAGACTGCTGCCAGCAAGTGTGAAAGCCCTTCCATCTCAACAGACGGGCACTCTGGTGTCTACCGGTCAGGTCACCAAGGGAAAAAATCCAAAAGAACAGATTCCTTGATGTTTTTTTAATGTGCTAAAACTGCGGAAAGGAGTGTTTCCTTTTTAGCCTATTGACATGCTAGTTGGAGTCTGTGCTCCAATGTACTTGAAATGCATGTGGTTGCCATTTTTTTTGGGCTCTGACACAATGTTTTATTTCAGTTTTGTATAATGGAAACTCAGGGAGAGGTTTTTATTCAGTAGCGAACACAGTACTTCTTTTATGTTACTGTGATGGTAAGGAAACTGTATTAGCTCTGAGATGTGTGATTCCACGTTTCCAGCATTTCAGTGGAGGGTGGGTTTGTTTGCTTCATTCAAAACAAGAATCTTTCCAAAAGTGATTAGTAAGTTGTGCCTTCTTGAGCCTTCAGTCTTTAAATATAAATTTAATGGAAATTTGGTTCCTTTTGTTCTGCATATTAATTTATAGTAGGTATCAGTTTTTTTTCCTTTCATCTTAACTGCTAATTATGCTATAATTCCACTGTCTTATAAAACACCAAAGAGTGCGAAATACTCAAATCTTTTAAAATACAACATATATGCAATTTAAAAACAAATAATTATGCAATTTATAGAGTTTACATTTTACTATGCAATTAGAGGCTCGGTGCAGAAAATTATCTGCAGTGTGCAGTGAACCACCCCCCAGAATATTAACACCTGGAATCTTCTGTGGGGTTCTTGGGAACCTTTCTGCTCCCCATGAACACTGGCAGCATGAAGGGGGTAAAGGACCCGCACTGCTGTGCCAAGATCCACCATCCTGCCCATTGCTTCTATCCCCTTGTTTGTTTGCCCTTAAAAATCAAACATACCTGAAGCAAAACAGCTGAGAAAAGATCACATAGAAAAGGTAGTGTAGGACTCTGCTTATGTCTTGCATGGGTTGTATATTTAGTCTCAAGGTTTTTTTCAACAGGTTCGCATCTCTTTGGGTTCCTGCCTTCTAGGAAGGGCAGTATCTTGTGGCATGTGTGTATCAGGTCTGCCTCCTCTGCCTACTCCGCTTGTGGTCTCCCTCAGCACTGCGCTGCTCTCTCTGTACTCTGTCTATGGAACTGCAAACTGTACTTCTCGTCGCTGGCTGCATGTCGTTTTTGCCTTGCCAGATGTTCGCCTGTAGAATCTGAATCTCGGCATGTGCTTTGATTGGCTTGCGATGCCAGAGCTAAGCGTTTGTATATATTTTGTCTTCTTGGTACTTGCATTGCCAAGAAAAGCACTGCTCTGTGTTTTAAAGGTTTATGTACATTGTGGGATGATATTTCAACAAAAATTCATTTAAAGCTCCAGTACAACATTTTGTATTTTAAATCCCCCTTGTTTTTATAGCACATCTTAAAATATCTGAACATTAGGTATCAAAATCAAGCTTTTTTTTTTTACCAGATTTTTACTGGTAAAACCTTTAACTGGTTACTGTACTGCATGCCCATCCTGGTATCCCTTCATACTGTGTGAGCCTGGCTGGTGTGTCCATTTGAAGCAGTGCATAATCTTGCCCATACGTTTCCTAATTTTATGACGACTTCCTCTTTGCTGCTACATGTGCTGGTAGCGCAGTGCTGCGTGGGAGGGTGGCTCTGCTTTCTTCTGCCCTGTTACCCTCCTGCAGCTGCCCAAAAGCCTGTTTATGCTGACTTGTATCAGGATTTACTGGCAGTGCCAACCCAAGAAAGACGGCCCCACAGCATGAGATATGCGTGCATGTAAGCTGAGCTGTTTGCATTGGCCCTCTGCATCTCGTGTGTCCGAGCTGCCGTTATTGCAAAGCCTCTGAATGCTTTTAACCTTCATCCCATACCAAAGCGTGCGATTTCCATTTTAGGCTGGATTGTGGTGAAGTTCTATTTTATTCATCGATGACTTGTGAGTTTTCAGTATTCTGCACCTTCTGTTCATCTCGTAGATGGCCACAGATCTGTTGAATGAAGGTGGGTAAGGCTTCACTGAGGACTGGCCTCATTTAATTGACTGTTTTGTCACTGAGACCTTTTTCAGCGTTTTTATTGCTGCCTAGCCGTGGCCGCTTTCGAGGGGAACGGCCCTAGCTTCAGTGCAGACCTGATAAGACATGCCCCGTCAGCCTGTTGTCCATGTCCCCTGGGTCGCCGTTGCCTCCGTCCGCGCAAGAGGGGATGTATTTTCATTAGGCGGCTTTATGGCTGTGGGAGAGATGGGAAGCGGCTTGGGTCTGTGCTGCACCCACAGTGCTGGGGGAGAATCGTGCGAGACACACATGGTTAGTGACTGCAGCACATGCATGTGGGCACTGGAAAGTCTGCCTGGAGCATGGAGCTTGCCTTTTAATGTGGCTACTGCACCGCCTCTCTCCCACTACCCAGCCATTTACTGGGCAACTCCAACTGCAAACGATGCTAAATATAAAGGGAGGGATTTTCAGTTGCGTCACAGCTGTAAATAAATAAAGGTGGCCTTAGGTGGGTGTGTGTATGTTTCTTTTTTTTTATTTGCCCTCGTCATATTTTTAGCTGCTGCAGATGTGTTCTGCCGTCTGAATACTCCAGACCAAGGTTTCTCAGCCTTTCCATCCACACAGCCCGACTATTCCTCATTTATCATGTCTGTAGCCTGAGGAGGTTCCCTCTTGGTGAATTTTTGATATGGCAGATTTGTCACAGTAATTTTTTTCCTTGTATGTTCTTATCAATAATCATTACAATATAATTCAAGGCATTATTTTACTTCAATGCTCCGATTTTATTCCAATTCACATAGAATTCAGAACATGAAAAAGGCAACAAATTGAAGTCTATTTTTAATAATAACCTCAAAAATAGATTTTTTGTTGTTGTATGGTATAACAGTAGAAATTGCGGACAGTGTGGTTTATTGCTTGATATTTTCTTTTCTCTGACTGTCTCGCTGTTCATTCCAGGGATGAGTTGTCATTGCTGGTAGAGTTGTCACGTCTCCTGTAATGAATAATAAAATGCTGTGTTTTTAACCAATATGGGATGCAGGCTGTCCTGTATTTATATAGATTGAAAGTATAAACCCTAATTGCTGATGTGTGTGACTGTAAGCAATTGTGTTCTGTATGTCTATCTATTAGATGGCAGTGCTTCAAGTGGTGAAATAAGTTCACGGAATTTCCAGTTTTAGTTGGCACAAGTTTCCAGTTACACAGCATCAGTCTGTCAGGTGTTGGGTGTTTAAGGGCAAAAAAATAAAGCCACACCACTATCTTTCTGCCTTGTTTATCCACAATATCTCCTTTTTAAAAGATGTGGCCACTGAGCTGTCGCTGGCGAGAGTGAAACAGAAGTTTCCTGTGGAAGAGCTTATCTCGTCGGTCATGTTGTGCTCCACTAACTCAGTCAACCTTTATAGGGTGTAGTTTGTCAGTTATTAAAAGACAGCCATATGATTTGTTGGCATTATGTTCTTTTCTGTGCTGTTGCCTTTCAGGAAATTTTGCAGACCATAGAATTTTCCAGGCGGGGTTCGGGTTTGAGTGCGGAGGCCCAACACTGACTGCACCGCACATCCCTGCCACCATTACAAAGCCCATTAGAGGCTGCTTGCAAGCGAGAAGCACTTCTCCAGACCATGCTGTCTGCTGTGGGGCAGCCTTAAAGGCCCAAAAGGGAAAATCAAGTGAAACCAACATCCAGGTGGTACAGGCATGTTAGAGTATGCTGATTCAGATGAAAGACTGGCTGTCTTTTCTGTAAATACAGATTAAACAATAAAAATGTTCTTAGGTTGATTTTATAGATTTTATTTTTAAATTTGAGTTGATATTTAGGTCATCAATGACAATTTGATCATTTAATTTAGCTTTAAGTTAGCGGAGGATCTAACTCCCTTCTTCTCTGCAATGTCTTGTGGCAATACTTAACCTTACTATGAGAAAACTGTTGGTTGGCAAGCGATTGGTCAGGGCTTGCTACATGGGCAGCTGTCCCTGTCATAGGCCTTTTTGTGTTTTGAGAATGGGTGAGCGATATGGCCAAAATGTCATACTACAACATATACAGAATTATGAACTGCAATATTGATCACATTTTGTTTGTTGACAGACCAACCAAATTGCAATATAGGTACAGGGGTCCAGACAGACCATGCAGTTGAATTTAGTTACATCCATCCATCCCAGCCCCAGGAGGGAGCAAGGACTAATGTGTATGGATGGGTATTGAGAATCGGTTCCATGTTAGAAACGGTTTAAAATTTTTTAAATCTACACCTGACAATCCTTCATATGATAGACCCCGAATCCACTCAAAATTGGAACGACAGACGACAGCCCCTTGTGAACACAGCAATCTATCATGGGGGTGGGGGGATCTGTCATTCCATGGATCAACTTCCCAGGAACAAACACAAGAGTGATTCTCAAGGAGTGGGGTGTGAGTTGTTTTTCTGAATATTGTATAATGTACTTTGTGATGTTTTCCTCATTGCTAGCCTTCCCAGTCAGTAAATTTCATCAGTAGCAGACCAGTAGCTGGTTGGCAAAATCTTGGGGAAGTCCAGGGTAATGGTGACACATCGATGAACAGCCACAGATCTGGTGAACCTAATTGCATTTAGACAAGTCACACAAAATGTTACAAGGGTGCTTAATAAATAGCTTAACCCTCAAGGTAAACCTTGAGTGTCCTCATGGTTTGTCTGTCTGTGTCAGAAAAAGAGAGTGATTAACCAAATTTAACCAATCAGAACACGAGAATAGTCATTATACAAGATAAAGTTACTTGTTTGCTAGTATTTCTTGTTCTTTTGTGGGTATACTCCAAATGAGTCCAAGATCTAAATTAACAACACTTTTATTGGTCCCCATGGGGAAATTTACCTTTGTCTACCCCATCCTGCTTCCTATGACACACATGTAGGTGAGAGGAAGCTTGCCATGTACTGGGCCATGGAACTGGGGTTAGGGGTCTTGCTCCAGGACCGATGTACGTTAGCGCTGTAACGGGGCAGTTTTCCCAGGGTTTGGTATGTGTCACAGGTTTTGGACCACGGTAACGGTACAGTTTCAGTATCTTTATATTTAAAAAGAAAAAACAGACACAACACCCCTTAATTAAACATTGCACTCTTTATTTTTCCACATAACTCTCCATTCAGAAAACTTGCAGAATGATTAGGCTCAAGTTATGTACTGTATGAAATCAAGGAGAGAAAAAGGATTACAATTAAAAATGCTTCTTAACTGTGATAACCTGTAGCTGCTTTGTATATTCTTTTTAAAAAGAACAGGTAGAGCACCTGTCCAGGCAATATGAAATAGAAAAATAAGTGTAACATCAAGTATGTTACCTTTCTAAGCATTCTGTGTTGGCATTCTAGCACAGTCCAATCGTTGACAACTTGGAAGTAATTTGCCTTCTCGATTTTATTTATTTTTAAGCGAAATGTAAAAAAACACAAAGTTGCAAAATCAAATCGGTACCCATATGATATTTTTATTGGTGAGGTTCTTTGTTGAAAGGGCAAGTCAACACTGCCTGAAACAAAATTACTGTTGCCGTATCTTATCTTTATAAAGAAAAACAATTTTAGTTGACAAAGACACATAAAAATTTAAGCATATCCCATCACAACTAAGCCGATGGTTCTTCCCTCTCTTTCTCTCGCTGTGGGATTGTAGATTAATCGTTTCCCACGCTCGGTCTCAGTCGTATAGTCAACATTTAGTAGAAAAGCACCACCCAAATAAGGGCCTTGCAGTGTGAGCGATGGATCTGTTTAACGACAATGCGATGTCCACATTTCCGCTAACTCGGAAAAGAGGCAACATCACCTGTCATTGGATAGGTTCCTTGCTAAAGTCACACAAAAAGATTCCTGTGAGCCAACAGATAGTAGTGATTCCGTAGTTATAGTGAAAGCCATCCTACAAAATAACCCTCCTCTTTTCCTCTCTGTCGTCTCCCTCACACCATCCATAATTCTGTATGAAATCATATTTGTCGACAGTGGGTGGGATCATCACTAATACAGTGTTGTATCACTGAAATTACTTTGATTGTGTTTGAAGTATTAAGCTACCTTTAGCCAGGAGGCAGATAATTTATGCTATCCGGTGTTGTATATTAATTTTTAAATTCTAGCCCTTGAAAATAAGGCGACCACAGTTAGGATTTATTTTTTGAGGAAAAAAAAACACTTCTTCTGTATTTGTGGCAACACATAAGAAAATGAGAGACCACTTACAAGTGAGAAACATTTCTCCAGATCTCAATACCACAGCTCTTTTGTGAGTGTTGAACCATCAGTGGTTTACTGAACAGGTTGCTAAAATCCTGTGTACTGTTATTATACCCCTAACATACATGTACCTATTCTGCTAAAGCTGGGGTCAAACCAGTGACCTTCCAATCCCACCCACAGAGGCTTAGCCTACTGAGCCACACGACAGCCCGCACGTAGCAATGTTTTGTAGATACTGCTCTTGATTGTAGCTAATCCCATGTACTTACTGTAAATAGGAACATGCTTTTTTTTTTGTCTAGAAAACTACATGTCAGAGTATTCGTGCAGTAGTGCAGGGCCCTGAAGGTGTGGCCAGCATGTTCTCCCTTGGCTTTGCCCAGACCCCCACGGACCATGAAGTGGTCGAGGTCAGCAACCAAAGTCTTCGGCAATGTATTCATGGCATTTGTGATAATGGCTCAAGGAGGTGGTGTGTTATTTCCAGTTTCCAGGAGACGAGCCGTTGTCCATGCACATCTTTGGGCCAGGCTCATTTTAAGAGCGTGCTTCTGCTACGTCTGAGGCTAAAGGTCCCCTGCGGAGCGGGGAACTCAGCACAGCTACCCTCCATGCTGCCTGACGGTGTGTTTGCTGACAGCACTGCCATTCATCTTGTTCAGTGACACCAAAGACATAATCGGATGGGGGGCAGGGGGATGAGGCAGAGTGAGCTGTGAAGAACCAGCAGGTACATAATGGTTCGGAGTCGTGGTCACATCATAGACTTGAAGGCTGTCCGTTGCGTTTCAGCCAGGAGACTGTATACTGTTTGTACCTTTGAGAGTTCAATACAATTGCCAATTGTATCATAGCTGTAGGTAAATGAACCTTTCAAGGCACATAAATGGACTCCAAGGAATTTTTTTGTACCATTGGGGGTATATTGGCTATCAGTGTTGTTTGTACCTTGGGGAACAAAATTGTACCACAGCTGTACCCTTTCTCTGACTGTATGAACAGATAGCTTTTGTGAGGGAATTGGGTTGCTTTCTATGCAATTGTCAGAAATGGAATAAATCTTTTAACACCTGGAGGGGGGCATGCAAAGGAAGAGCTGTTTCTAATCATGCTGAGCCAATGTGGTAGCAGTGTAGCAGGAGCCCACCCAACTCCCAGCAATGCTTAACCTAGCTGTGGGCTGGGTACCCTCTCTGCATTAGAGCCAGCCGGATGGTGCTGTGTGCTTCTGGGAGCGTGTCCCCCCTCCCCCGGCAGCACGCTCGGGGCCACATGCTGACAAACCCCCACACTGCTTTCTCTTTCAGCAGATGTTCCGCCACCTTTCTAGCCTCAGCAGTCAGTACCCTGGAACAGCCCTCTACCCCCAAACAATGGCAAGCTGCCATAATGCTACTTTAGCAGCACTTCAGGCAATTTCACGTACATTGTGATATTAATTATGCATTATAAGATGTGTCCTTCATTGTAGGCACCTTGATGCTTTCTGGTGGGACCATACCTCTGTAGCTTATTTAATGGAATTAGCTTGATTTCCATAAGAAGGTTACCAAAGCTGCCTCAGTGCCAGCTTGCACACATGCCTGCATTTGCCGCAATATGCTCCGTCGGCTGGATGCTCCCAGATACTTTGTCGGCACTCTGTGTTTATTCTGGAGCAGGTGTCCCCCTATCATATGCAGAGGGTGGGCGGCCACAGTGGGGTAGAACCGGAACTGTGCTGCGGCACCTTACCGGCCTGCTGTGAGATACCGATGCAGTGGTAGCTCTGTCTGAACTGGGCGGCTCCCACCAGCCGGAGCATTTTACACTTCATTCCTCACATATGCTCAGGCAAGGATACAAACGCACACACACGCCTTAGATGCTGGTGTGGGGCAGGTGGCCACAACACAGGGCTTCAGGGTTTCAGGGGAAATCAGAAACGCATTATTTGCTTCACTTAACTCCAAATAATTGTAGAGTTCTGAATTTCAAAAGGTCAGTACCAGATGTTTGTTCTCCTTCCAGCTGATGCAGAAACAATAAACAGTGTAGTAAAAGTGGCCTGTCGAGAAAACAGTGGGAAGTTAATTTAATTGATGTGCAAAGGTGTGACCCCAAAATCAGTGTCTTTGTGGTGGCTTATAATGGGGAATACTATATAATGGGAAGTATTTGTTCGTTACTCCCAAACTGTTTAGTCATAAACACTGAGTTGATGATGTCATGCTGAAGTGACAGTGAAGGTGTTCTGTGCTTGAGGGCGTCTTGTGTGAGCAGTTCTCCAATGACATTCAATGTGTCCATCTGTCTTTGTCTCCAATCTGGCAGGAAAAAAAATGTCCCAGCTGTCCAGTATTGCAGACTCAGGTTTCAGTCCTCTCATATCATCATATATGGTGATTCTCTTTGATTTATCATCATAGGAGGCTTGAACTGTGAATTGTATCATCTTGCCTGAGTGTGAGCAGCATTTGTACACTAGTGTGGTTTGTTTCACACCAGGACTGTTACGTTGTCTGGGGGTGTGCAGGATTGCCCAAGGGGAGGTACATCCTGGAGACCTACCAGGCCCCTGTGTGCCGTCAGTCATCACAGCAGGAAAAGCTTTATCCCTCAGTGAGCAGAACCTCCCATGCTCAGTGCTGTGTGGCCGACAGTGTGTAGAGAGAGCAGCTGGCCTACGCGGGAGTGTGTTGGGGAAGCATAACCCTGTCTCGGAGTGTTCTGCCTCAGAGCTCTAAAACTATTTGAGTCATACAAGTTTATTACTATCCACAGCTACACTCGCCAGAACCTGTTAGCTTTATTCCTTTATACACCTGGATGTTATAGATGCCGTGCCTTTCATAAGCGTTTAGCAGCAGGCAACCTCTGCACACTTGAATTATCAGCTTTGAGGCCACATGTCCTGAATCACTCTCTGATGCCCCACACTGGACACAATGGAAAATGGCTAAATAGTGTTAAAATTTGGGCAATAGTACAGACTGGAGGTCTTATTTTGGATGTTATTTTCTCATCTTTGTACCTGAAAAGAGAGGTATCCTGGTGAGTCTGTCACAGTCTGCATGTTTGTTTCTCAGTTTTTTGCTACTCCTGTATGACTTAGCCGTTTTGTTTTTGCCTGAATAGTGTTGCCCTGTCTGTGTTCTCACGATGAGCGTCCACAGTGCCCTGCTTGCTTATTGATTACCTCCCTGCAGCACTGAACAGTGAAGACCTCACTCAGTGCGTTATCACCTTGCCTGCAGGCAATGATGGATGGAGGAATATTTAATGGGTTTTGAATGGTGACAAGTTTATTTAATATTGAGTAATAAAATTGGATTATGAATATGACTACAAACACTAAGAATAATTATGATAGCCACAAAGCACATGTTTAAAAATTAAAATAATTATATTAATGACAATGAAACTGTACATATGCATTTTTGCTGTCAGTGATTTGTTGCCATTCTAGCTTTGGCGCCAGCCACAGTGTTGCTCTATGCCATTATTGTACATTTGAATTCTTTATATTTTACTATACTAATTCTCTGTGCCAATGCATAGAAATATTTAGCCCTTAACAGGAGAAATAATTATGCAATGAAACTATGCAATTTACTATATTATTGTTAATATATTACAGTTTGGCAGACCGCAACATTGCATTGGCAGCAAGAGACAAAGAGGCTTATTTAAGGCTTATTTCATTAAAGCCCTAACTAACACAGACACTGAAGAACCATTGACGCACATAACAGGGAAATGCAGGGAGATCAGACAGGCACACACAGAGTGGGCAGTTTACACAATGGCTAAAGATACGCGGGGATTGGAGACATAGACAAGGGTACACGGAATAATATGGAATGCAACACAAGTCTTTACAATAATACGCAATGGGACTATTTATAACACCCATGGAGAATGCTGGGATTTGTTAATTAACTCCGCCATGTGGAGCTGTCCCATCAGCACTACAATTATTGTTGTTGTATAACCATTATATGTAGGGTTACTATTGTCATCATCGTCATCGTTATTATCCATCCAACCATTTTATGAAACTGCTTGTCCAATTCAGAGTCACAGGGAGTCCAGTGTCTATCCTGGAAGCTACAGACACAAAGCAGGGAACAACCCAGGATGGGGCACCAACCCATTACAGGGCCCACTCACGCACCTTTCACACCCACGGGCAATTTGTCAACTCCAATTAGCCTGAGCATGTTTTTGGACTGTGAGGGGAAACCCAGGGGAAACCTCATGATGACACAGGTAGAACATGCACATTCCACATACATGGAGCCATAGAATAGAACCGTGGCCCCAAATGTGTGAGACAACAGTGCTACCTACTGCATCACCATGTACTCTATCATTACTATATGTTATTATGAACAACTATTTAGACAGTGCAGAAAAACACCAAGGACAAACCAAATAAAAAATCACTAAACTAAAAACAAACTGCATTAATATATTTTTTGCAAGCACAACAAAACAGAAGTAGCTGCTGTTTGCAAACACATTTCCCTCAGAGCACATAATGCATGTCTTCTTGTCCACTCCCGTTTTGCATTGTTCTCTCTCTACCACTTTGCCTTTCATTACCTGTGATGAGGTGGATGCAGAGGCCATTGTTTTCACCGCTATCACCAGTCAGGCTAGTAAGCGTGGCTTCTGCTGCCTTGAAGGAGTGATGAGGGCTTTCCCCAACTCCTCCAGAAACTGCACTCTCATATTATTTTCATCTCCCTTCCATGATGGATTTACCTACCTCTAAATAAGAATGGCATTGCATGCTGAAATGTCAGCCACACTAAAAAATAAACAGTGCCAGGGGCCAGTATGTCATTCTTCTCCTACAACTGTGAGTTGCAGTAACCTTATCAAAGGTGTTCTAACAACCTCTTCTTTAATATTCTTGTTCTTTTAAGATATATAGGAAACAACAGCTGTATCACAGGTAAAAAAATTTTAGCTGAGAACACTGCTTTGTCTTTCACTGACAGTAGAGCAGTCGGCAGCTCAGGCTTGTTTTGGCGCTGTACACAGTGCTCTGTTTCTCCTTGACGAGCTCTTTCCCAAGCCCAAAAGACGTGAAAAAATTGTTACAGGTTGTGTTCTGTGACTGAGCCCTTGGGTTAAATCAATTTCAGTGGTCATGAACTGGTTCTTTTTTCTTGATCAGCCAGTGTACCAGTGTGCGTGTGCACTTGGATATTCCAGGCGAAACTAGATTGCGTGCTGAGACCCAGCCATAATTTTATACTTTCTGGATACTTTATGGATGTACTGCCGGAATAGACAGCAACCTGCAAGAACACATATTTGGTATCAAATTAACCAATTTGCTAAATATTTTAGATAAATGAAAATTATTGGTAACACTTTACAATATGGTTCTTTAGTAACTTACTAACTCAGTTGCTACTCAAATCATGCGTTACGATTCATTTACGATGCATAAATATGAGATCAATTGTGACGGGACACAACGGGAACAGGGTACTCAAATGTGGTGCGAGCAGGAAGCCAAATCACAGGATGGGAGTCAAAGTCAGGGTTCAGAGCAGATATTGTAAAGCTGGATAATCTGTGCAGGGAAGTGAAGGAACCGGTATACACTTGTGATGATGCAGGAGAACCAGGACCCTCTAGCACACCCAGATGGAGGTCGGGATCAGCAATTACTTGGGTGACAGGATCTGGGAGAAAAAACACACAGGAGGAAACACAAGCAAACAGGGAAGAACAGGCCAGAAAACTGCTCCGCAGTCTGGCATTACAAGGCAAAACCCCTCGACGACTGCACCCTTTACCTGGTTTTATACTACTGGCAATCAGAACTAAAATTAAGTAGCTGATTGCGGATTGTGCTAGTGGGTATAGTCCTTGCAAATGATCTTCAAATCAGTATTTCGCCTATTGTGATATTCATTTGTTGTTCCTTCAGTAGTTCACCAAGGTTTAACTACTTTAAAAAATAAGTAATGAAGAATATAAGTTAGTTACCATTGAATGGAATCTCCTGGTCATCCTTAGTCATATCATGGCTGGGGTTGTACAAACAAGGCAGCTGCTCTACCCAGATGTCCTCAATGTCTCTCATGGCTGCCGGTTTAGTTGTCTTTCTCCATGAATCTCGTGTCTCATGATTGTCAATATTGCAATGTTGCTGAGAGCACAAAACCTCTTCAGGACATAATTGGAGGAAAAATCGGCCTGTGATGGAATCCCTTAGTTTCTCCTTTAGATCTGAAGACTGAAGATTTACTAACCTGAGGTACAATAGGCACTAAACTCACTGTGATTGATCTCACCGTCAAACCTCCTCTTCCCCTCCAGCTTTGTCATTTCTGTAATTATATCTTCCACTGGCCTTGAAATAAACATCAGAAATGCAGATAAAGTATCATCTGTCCATGACTTACTCATCCTTGTTGGCCCTGGCGTGGTTTTCACTATAAACTCCCTGTATCCTTTTGTGTAAATGGAGTTGAGGACCACTGTATTTCACCATTTATAGAAAATTTTACGGTAGCATAAAGACAACTTTATGGCTTTAATAATCACTGTATTTAACAGCTACAAGGACAGAAGATATTAAAAAGCTCTCCATTCTAAATTAAATTTTATAAACATTACAGCTTACAGTGCTTTTGCCTATCCTGGCAGCCCATCGTCCCGAAAACGCCTCTGTGTTATTTCTTGTGCATAGTGCTCATGCCCCTGTGGTATGGTATTGAACTTTACATAGTGCACAAACCACCTTTTTGAACTACTCTCATAATCACGTAGTGCTATTGGGAAAGAAACATTAAAGAGCCTTAGAAATCATAAAGGCAATTTCATAAAAAACAAAAATTAAGTACACATTTTCAGCATCAACATCATCAAATACTAATTGCAGCAGCCCTACTTTGGGGTCAGTTTTGACTACTCATTTACTGTAGTAGATCTTAGACTGCTTTCAAGCTATTTTTAGTGTAATACATTTTTCTGTTGCCATGGAAGCCCAGTCAGGTTTGAGGTCTGATATTCTCGTGAATGACAATGTGGAGTCGACTGAAGAAGAGTTTCAGAAGAGGAAAATATGGGCTTATTCTATGTTGATTGACAATACCTGTGTGTGTGTTTGTGCGTATTGGACTTGTTGGGATCAGTGTTGTTATCGTAAATTAATTTGATGTTCTAGAGGAAAATGAACCATTTACATTACAAAAGCATGTTGCAGGGTTCGGTTCTCTCTTTATGGGGTTTGCACACTCTCCCTGTGTTCATCTGGGTTTCTGCCAGCAGCATGTTTCCTCCTATAGTCCACAAGCATGCAGGGCAAGTTGATTTGCGTGTGTGCCCTGCAGTGCGTTGGCAGCTGCCCTGGGTTGGTTCCCACCTGCACCCATTGTGCCCAGAAAAGGCTTTGCCCCCCCCACCCCAGTTGGGATTAAGCAGTTACAGTGATGGATGGATCTCTTCTGGACAAATTAGCACATTTTATGCAAGGCAGATAAAATTTTAGGGTGTTTTTATGGATCATGAACACAAACACTTCATCATGCAGAGAAAATCCATTGAAGTCAATGGTGGGATTAGTTTGGCCTCAGAGGTAATGAAAGGAAGAAAATTTTATTTGAGCAACAGCCAGCATCACATCAAACTATTTGGTGATTTGTTAACCCCCTCCCAAAACCTGCAAAGTGAGTTCAAACTGAAACACAGTGGGCACTAATGTCCACCTGCGCAAAGCGTGATGTGAAGTGGTTTTGCTAGTTTCTAACCACGGCATTGCTCATTTTCACACTATTCACGCAAGTCATCAAATTAGCAAATTATTTTGCATCCACTTTCTGCTTGTAGGAGTGGTGTTTTTTAAATGAGGCGTATTGTTAAACAGTGTTTAAGCAGCGTGTTTCAGAGATGTGTGGGTAAACAATGCTTGTTACAGACCCAGGTCCACCCTCAAGGTGCACTAATGCTTTTCGTTATTTTATTTAGTTTTATTGTATTTATATGCATTTATGTCTTATTATAGAGTACATCTGGTCCTTTCACAAAATCATATTGTTAAATGAAACACCAATGAAAATATACATATAAAGAATAAACTACTATTTAAAAGAATTCATTCGATGAGCAAGGAGGGATCAGCTGGCAGAGGAGCTGAGTCATTCGTAGCCTGGTAGGGAATCTAAATTGTGAAATGTAGAAAAATAACAGCCCTATTGCCTTTTATTTGAACATCGAACCAAACTGGTCTCAGTTGTATGTGCGGGATTGTGCCGTTACATTTTTTGTTTGTGCTGTTTTAGTTTCTGAGATACAAATGTTAGCTTCACGCAGGTGCTGCACCCTCACCCCACACCTGCTTCACTTTGAAGCGTACACGTGCTTGACGTAGATGACGTCCTCATGCCTTTTCACCTGGCGCCCGGGCACGTCCGTTTCCTCCGAAACGGCCGAAAACCGATGTTTGCTGGCGTTGCAATAGCAATCCGCCATAGATCAAGATCCCGTTGGTCCATTGCATGTTATGTCCAAAACACACCTCTGAATAACTGAGAGTTACGGCAACCTTTTTCTGCCTTGCGCTGGTGCAAAGTTTGTTCCACTGTCAAAAATATCGAAATGGATTCGGACACGCCCATAAATGTCAGTTGTCATTTTACGCTTTTTGTTAGATCATCAAAATAGAGCCCGGTATGTTTAGTCAAATTAACCCCAAAGTATACGTAACCATTCAGTAACTGCTATGTGAATAATTTTTTTGGGTCATTTAATTGTTTTAGGTTTTTCTTTTTCGTTATAAGTTTCAGAGAAAATGCATTTTTTCCATACTCCTGAAAAATGAGGTATTTGGAAGTACCTGTTTTCTATAAGACAGCGATGATATGTTTATGATCCTACAGCACTTACAGTACTGACTTATGATAATGGTACACAGTCAAGGTTGTATAGAACACAGCAAGAAGGGGAAATAGAGTGCGTAAGAGACAGGTGAGGGAATCCCTATGGCAGAGAAAGGAGCTTGGAGTGGTCGGAGGGAGCTGGAGTGAGCTCATAAGGTTCCAGCCTCTCAGTTTGGGGAATGAGTTCAGGACCATTCAGCTTGATGCCCCCACAGTTTCCTGGATCATGGAGTACCTGATTCACAGTACCAGTAACCTTATAGGATACAATACATATCACAAGACAAGGACACGATACAGTATATTTCATGATGCAGGGTCATTTTGAATATTGATCACATTCTTTATGAACTACCAGTGAAGTAAGAGACAGATTCTTTGTATAAATCAAACACATTGCAGTGCTCATTTTTATTTTTCTAAATTCAAGAACCATCTGGGCTAGGTTATACACACACATATGTGGTTGAGGACTCGAGGTACAGCTTACAAAGGGACATTTCACCAAATATTAGAGGGGGTGTATGTATATATTTGTATATTTGAGCCTGTATGTATAATTTTGACCCAGAAAACTTTGCACAAAACCACACTCCCTTACAAGTCAGCTTCCTAAAACCAGAGCCCAGGTTCTGACCCAACAACACGCGTTACTCACGCTAATTTCTACTCAAGGGAGGCACCAGTAGGAGCAAAACTACTGTGTTCACTAAAACAGAATATGGGATGAAGAGGAATATTTATGGCATGCGTACATTATAGAAGGAATTTCAATGATTTTCTGATCCATTGATCAGGCTGTGGATTTGCATTTTAATATATTAAAGTATTTCCTGCTAGTTAACTAAATCTTGGCTTCCCTATTCCGCTTTTTTCTTACTTCTTTATTGAAAAAATCCATTATCTTTGGTTACTGCTCTGGTTTAAAATGAATTTTTTATAAATGTAAACATACAGCTTCCTTCATAGTTAAGAGGTAAAGCATGGTTTGGTGCTCTAATTATGGCCTGAAGCATGGTCGTTTTTTCCTTGTTTCCTGAGGAGGGCTGCTTAACTGATGGGAAATGGATAAAGTATCCTAGTTATTGCACATTAATTATTCACTCTTTGTTAATGAAAGCAGGCCTTGCTGTACATGGTATCACATGTGCTATGGCTGGGGTTTGCGCAGTAATTTTCTTTATCATCATCACAGGTTTATGTGCAGAGTTAAGGCCCAATTTCTTATTGAAGGCAGTAAAATTATGTCACATTAGGGGGAGCTGGGATTGAGTGTCAGTAGGCCTTATACAGGTTTGGGCACTGAACACAGAGCCCTGGGTACCTATCCCATTTAGAGCATAAGGGAGGTCATCAGCTCTGATACCTTGCTAATAAAATATGTTTTAAAATAACTCCAGTCACCTGAAGCATCACAATGGGAAGCATCATACAGCACTGGCAACAGGTCTCACGTCAAAGGGAAGGGGGCTTGTCCTACGATGCCCGTCCAGCAGCCCCTCCCCCATTCCACACTAATTGCTCATTTCAGCTGAGCTGTCCCTGGTCGCTCCAATAAGCCCTGATACAATCTGTACCAGCAGGACTTAATTTCCTTTTTTTTTTTTTTTTTTCTTTTTTACATCTAATAATGTTATCAGTACCCATCGCATTAATTAATACTTGCATTTAGCAAAAAAGAAAAAACAGTTTCCTGCAGTTACTGCAGTTCCTCTATCACTTGCCACAGGAGTAGAAAAATGCCTGTGGCAGCACAATAAGTCACCAGATGACATCAGACAAGACTAATTAGTTGTGGTGTTTGTATACTGTGTGGAGGATCATGCCTTCAATGGGCAGACAGCTCACTGTGTGCTGATGTTGAATGAAAGCATTCTAATTTTTGATGAACGATGCTTCCTGCTTTTTGGTTCAAATAATTTACATTATGATGTATCCTCTTCTCATTTACAGATCAGCTTGTGCACATTTGACTTGCTGCTTTGCGTGAGGCGTCATCCGCTCAGTGTTTTGCCTGTGATCTCTGTGAGAGAGCACTTGGGGTTACATTCAGCACTGGCTGTCAGACAGCTTCATCTCTGTGTCTGCTTGTCTGTCACTAAACGCCATAACTAATCTCCCACGTGAACAGCCTCCACCCCCCAGCCCACCCCAGCCATATCGTGGGCCTGGGGCTGCTAAAAGGAGGGCTCTCTGTCATCCCTGGGGCCAAGACGCCCTGATCCTTTGCTGGTTCCTTCTTCAATCAGTTCTTTATTTCTTTAAGTATCTGTTGGCATTTCTTGATGAAGGTAACATTCAATTTTGCGTGCAGGTGTGGCTGTTGAATTTTATTGCAGTTTTCATGGGAGTTAAGTATAAAACTTTACCTACATTTCTTCTTTAATTCATTCTTTAATGATCAGGCAGGCCAGTAAACCCAGCTTTGGCCCAGCTTTTACTCTGAGACAGCAGCTGGGCACACTTTCTCACCCTCACTTCCGTGTCGCATTGGAGAAAAGCGTCTGCTAAATGAAATTGAGCTTGTACCCCACCTCTGAGAATCTGCAGATGGTATATTGCTGTCCCTCTGGTATACAGTACTCTCTACTCAGAATTCCGGCCTGTGAAATAGGCTTTCTTCGATGGAGCAGCAGTGCACCCATCCCCCATGGCCTTCTGCAACTAAAGGGGAATCCCAAACTGGGCACGTGTATGGCTTAAAAGAGGGGAATCCTTGCTCCTCCATGCTAAAAGCTCCCTGCGCAGATCAGATCAGATTTAGCTCAAGACCTCTGCTGCTTTACTTATCTTCCTGTAAAGAAGGTCTATTACTTTGCTGTGACTTTAATTGAAGTAAAGTGCACATGGTTATGTATACAGACTGTTCCCGATTTACGACTGGGTTCCATTCTGAGAAATAGGTCATATGTTGAAATAGATGTATGCTGAAAAAGGATAATGGCACTGACAGTTAGGTGTGAGAATGAGACCCATTTGAGGCTGGGATGATCACGTTGCCATACAGTACAATACTTTCCCATGTGGTTAGCGTAATGTTCCTGTGTATATGGTCGTCTGATTTTTTATTTTTAAAATGTTGGTTGTTTGTGCCTGTCGTTAGTTGGGGACAGACTTTATCTTCTGTCTGCGGGGTCCTAGTGATTCATTAGTTGTGTTTCCGGTGGCTTTTATCCTGCTATGCTGTGATATGTTGAGTTCCCAGGCCGGAGTGCTACCACCGAGCGAAGCACATTGGGTGTGGAGCAGACCAGTGTCACGCCATAACGAACCCACCAGGCTGGGCGGTGACTGAAATTTGACTTTATTCGCTTTGCGACCTTGTGCCTGACTTAAATTACTTTGACACATATCTTTATAGATTCTCAGCAGCTCACTTCTGCTTTGAAATAATATCAAAGAAATCTGTTCAGATTGCAGTCACAAAGGCAAAAGAGTCTAATGTTGCTCACCCAGGATGAATGACTTGGAAACACTGTACTGCTCTTGCCTCTCTATCATACAGGGATAGCAGAATGGAAAACACAACTCAGGGCTAATGAATGCATGGCGGTTATAAATAGCTCCATAAGGAATGTGTCCACTTTAATATCCAAATGCAACTAATGCCGAGTTACTGTCATTCGAATTCAAAGGCAAACGAAAGTACAGTGAATGGGGTGGATTTGTATGTGTCATACGCCATGGCAACGCTAGATAGAGATTCTTGTTGTCATGGGGACTTCTTTCTCTGTGGAGGATGGATGACACACTTGACATAAATATTTAGTAGATTGATCATTAAAAAACATTTGATATGCTAACATTCTAAAAATATATTTGCGTCGAAAAAGCATAAAATATATTTCTACTCTGAATTACAGGATGCGTGAGTTTAGTTCTGTGTATTAATTATGCAGTTATTTGGTTCCACTAGACAATATAATGCAAGATTGAAGTGCAATATGCTCTCACCTTGGCCTGCACATAGGTATGCTTTCTTGGGGGTGGGTGGGAGCCAGTCACAGCCATGGCAGGTAGCATGGGTACCACATTGCAGGCGGCTGCCTGGAATACATTGCAGCGCATTGGGCAGGGAGGGTGGGAGCAGGGAAAGCAGAACTGGACCACTGGCTGCGTGGGATGACACAGGGATTGTCTCTGCATGCCTATTCTGTCCTATGGGCATCCATGGGCATGGGCACCCATGGGCATGGGCATCCACAGAGCTGTGTGCACAGGTAGTTGCTCTTAAATAGGCCTGTATGCAAGCAGGGCAAAAACAGTGGCATAGAGCCCGAGCTTATTACTGTGGGAGCCTTAGTAAGAGCGAAGCATGCCTTTGCCGTGTGAATCCACTGCCGTGATGCAATGAGCTGCTTCCTGATGTGCTGTGCAGGAGGGGCGTGGAGACGGGGCACTGTGCCGCAGTGTGAGCTAGGTGGGGTACACAGCTCTGCATTCCTGCTTGGTGAAGCATGCATCGATTAGCATTTCAATGGAATTACAGTAATTACAGTAATTGGTCTGATGGCAGGTTTTCCTCATCTCATCGTTTTTGCATAAACCCTAATCAGATTAATATGGGGACGTCTGTTAGTCTACAATGCAGTAAACTGGATTAGTGGTGGAGCAAAAGCTAGGCAGCCTCTCATCTTCTCTTTTCTGTGCTAAATTGTGCCACGGTGTCTAACGCTAAGTGACAGTCTTCAGGGACCCAGATGTGAGGCAGCCTGGGACTAAGTGTCCATCTGCTTATTAATCGCTGAGGTAACTGTCATGCTTCAAAGCAGAACACCAGCTCTTAATTTTCATCTATTTTCTGCTCTTTTACGTGTGTATATTTCGGCTGGTTAAACACCATGAATGTTTAAAAGCCCCGTAATCGTTTCCAAGGATTTTTGTTGGCACAATATATCTGGGCGTCTCTCAGTGATGTATCTGGGGGGGGTTGGGGGGGGGGGCACCAGAGCCGGCGCTGTGCTGCAGAACTGCCTGCAGGCCAGGCCCAGGGAGAGGCCCCTCCTCACTGTGGGATCCGTGTCCAACCCCCCCTCCCGTCTGTATGCCTCGCTCCCTCAGAGACTGTGGGCAGCTGGAGTAGCACAGTTTGTGGCTGCAGCCACGCTTCTTATTAGTCTCAACTCTGCCAGAGATGGTGAACATGAGTGCATTATGGAGTGTGTGAGTGTCTCTGTGTGCGCACATCTGCCACAGCTAGCATTGGACTGGCAAAGCGGTTCGTCAGACCTACGTGGAGACCCATTAAGCAGTGTAATTGGACCTGAGGCCCAGAAAATCAGCATAATCAGACCTGCGACCCAGCAAAGCAGTGTGTCAGACCTGCACAGAGACCCAGCAAAGGAGCACGTCAGACCTGCACAGAGACCCAGTAAAGTAGCGCGTCAGACCTGCACAGAGAGCCAGCAAAGCAGCGCGTCAGACCTGCACAGAGCCCCAGCAATGCAGTGCGTCAGACCTGCACAGAGACCCAGCAAAGCAGCACGTCAGACCTGCACAGAGAGCCAGCAAAGCAGAGCGTCAGACCTGCACAGAGCCCCAGCAATGCAGTGCGTCAGACCTGCACAGAGACCCAGCAAAGCAGCGTGTCTGACCTGCACAGAGACCCAGCAATGCAGTGCGTCAGACCTGCACAGAGACCCAGTAAAGTAGCGCGTCAGACCTGCACAGAGACCCAGTAAAGTAGCGCGTCAGACCTGCACAGAGACCCAGCAAAGCAGCACGTCAGACCTGCACAGACCTGCAACCCAGAAAAGCAGCATGTTTGACCTGCGAGGCGACGCAGCGAAGCGACGTGTCAGACCATCACCGGCGGCTCTGCTGCTGCTTTGGGGCTCAGTGAAGTTATGGGACTTGAACACTGCGGTTTTCTTGCTGGTGGGTGGGGAAAGGGACCATCACTCAGCTGATCTACCTCATCTGCTATGTCCACGTAGGAGGAAGAGGGGACGTTGTCTCCTTAGGCTTCTGTCCAAAGTCATTCATGTCCCCAAATTATATCATTATAATTTTGACTGGCTATTGTTGAAGGCGGTAGAGAGTCCTAATCTGTGGTTGTTTCACATCCATGGTGGCAGCAAGTTGCATCGGGAGCCGTTTGCTGCCGGGCTTCTTCTGAGCGGTAATAGGGGGGGATGGGGAATAATAAACTGGGAAGGTGTGTATGGCAGATGAGGGAAGACCGCAGGGCCCCACCTCTTCACGAGGAGGCACCCAGGGCCATTTTCAGCTGCTGGCTCCTGGAGAGGGTGGCAGCCTGAGACAGCAGAGGGATTTTCCTGTAGCTGCCGCCTGCTTTAATTAGCGCGAGGTGGACAGGGGGGCGGCTGGACTGTGTGCACGTGCTTTCCTGACGGAGAGCCTCGCATGTGCACGTATGTGCACAGACCCACTCAGCTGGCTCCTCCCCGTCAGAGCGTTCCTGCCTATCAGGCGCTCTTCAGCTCTCTCTCTCTCTCGCTTGCTCGCTCACTCGTTCCACAGGCTGCCTCCCTTCCTCTTCGCCAGCCGTTTGAGAAAGCGGCAGAAGAAGATGCCGGCCATTCTGGTGGCCTCCAAGATGAAGTCGGGGCTGCCCAAACCTGTGCACAGTGCCGTGCCCATCCTGCAGATTCCTGCCCAGGTCGCTGCCCCGCAGCCCTGCGCCCTCAAGCTGGGCGGTGTCAAGCCCACCTATTCCAGCCAGATCCCCCTGAAATCACCCCAGGGGCATGAGCGTGAGGGCGATGGGGCCCCAGGGAAGAGGAGTGCGACAGGAGGAGATACGCAGGTCAGAGATCAGTTTCAGCATCATGCCACTTTGCAGATGGATTGCCGTCTACCTTTGTCTCATACTGCTTAACCTTGCAGCATAAGATCTATAGCTGTATGCTGAAATGGTGCTGCATTCTAGGCTGCTATGCCTGTATAGAACAGAGCTGTACCACAAAATCTGTGTGTGTATGTATGTATGTATGTATGTATGTATGTATGTATATGTGTGTGTGTGTGTGTGTGTGTGTATGTATGTATGTATGTATGTATATGTGTGTGTGTGTGTATGTATGTATGTATATGTGTGTGTGTGTATGTATATGTGTGTGTGTGTGTGTGTGTGTATATAGTATATATTGTAAAACTTTGTGTACTATTACCTGTATACAGTACTGCTGTACCTCTGTATGCTATTCTGCTATACCCTTGTATGGTAGGTATCGTGATACCTCTATACCAGTGTACTTGTGGGTGGTGCTTAGCCATCCCATGCTTCCTCTGAACACGTGTTTTGGCACCCAGTGTGGCAGGTAGGCGCAGATGCTCCTCGGAGTGTCGTGGTGTGAGGGAGTCTCCGTAGGCACCTGCCGTATTTAGCGCTGGAACCCTTCCCAGAATGCCTGTGTCATACAGCGATGCGAACCCCCGCTTTTATAAGGCCACAGAGGCTGATGAAGTAGCTGGGGGTTTTAAAGGGGATCTAAGTGAGAACGTCACGCGCCGCCCTGCCTTTGTCTGCGATCTCACTGTTTGCTACTGTCGATTTCAAATACAAGCGTGTTGTCACAAGCAACCGCCAGACCCCCGTACGTTTGTGTCACCAGCCTGTTTCTAAGGAGGCCGCACTTCTATTTAAAGACGAGAGCTTTGAAAATACTCGCTCTCTAAACAAACTGACTCTCTCCCCCTGGAACGTGCCGCTGGCTCCATGTCCGTTAAATCTGTGTAAGAGGTCGCGTGGCTCTCAGATTAGAACCACTGCGCTGTCTCCCCCTGGGCTCTACAGCCGTGCTTTTTAGACATGTAGCGCACTACCAGCTAATGCTTGACCATTTGACTGCAGGTTGTCATTTGCGGAATGCGCGCCGCAGGTTTGGACGGCCCGTGGGGTTTGTTGTGCCCGGTGACAGCCATGCAGCTTGCCATTGCACCATTACACTTGTGTGAGCTGCGCAGTTTGACCGTGTGTGTCCTGCTCTTTGCAGGGTCACTTCTCTGGTAGGCCAGCTCTCGTTATATGCTTTGGGGCTGTACGCGGGATAGAATCCTGTCATGAGCCCCCCGGCTCTGATTAATAAGCGGCCTGTTGCAGATCAGACTCCTGTTAATACAAGAGTATGTAACATGACAGCGATCTGATTGGCCGCTCTGCTATGGGTTTTGCATGATCACCTCCTTAAAGCCCAGAGAGTACCCATGACAGGAGCTGCGTGCGGCGTGGAAGCTAATTGCTCTGCTCGCCAGTGCCTTCTGGCCCAACCCCCTTGTGCTAGGGATACTACCACAAGGAAACGGCACATCTGCCTATGAATCAATGCAAAATGGAAAGTAAAAAAATTACACATGTATAACCATGTATGCATATGTACATTTCCACCTCTTCTTCATTTTAAAACCAAAAGTGACCTCAGTATTTTTAGATGAATTTGAGAGTCGTTTTGGATTCTGGCTAGATGAAGATGCTTATGGGCAGTAGCAATGCAGCTGCTTATGGGCTGCCTGGGTCCTCAGGATGGGCCTGTGGCTGACCCTGGGCCCCTGGGGGACCGAGGGTGGGCAGGGGCTTCTCTTTGGGTCTGTCTACCTTCCAAGCTTTATGCTTATAAGGGGTTGGACCTTCATGGGAGGCTGTTTAATTCATGTAACAGAGATGCAGAAATACTTGGAACATACTGTTTGCGGTATTGACTCAAATTTAGTCTCTTTAGTATTTTTAGTATCGTGTAAGATAGGATCAGATTTTTTTTGTCCTCCCATTTATACTGTTGTTTCTGCAGGCTTTGGGTGGCTGTGAAAAGCAGAGTGCTGCCATCTACTGATAACTGCTGGAATCATTCTGGGTTTGCAGTGTGACAGTTGACAGACTGAACTCCTAAATCCCCTGTGAATCAAGCTTAAACTACAAATCTGTGTCACATCTCTGTGAACTGTGAACAATGTGAGCAGCACCACAGTGCAAGTAATTTTTTCTATATATATATAGGGAATATGGCCTGCCTTAGAATGGCATGTGCACTATAGATCCGATATTCACTCCGATGGATGATCCCTGCTAATGTGTCCCTTTCAGAGATAAAGCATCCTTCACATACCCTGAAAAAAGGAGCCTGGCCGCAGCAGTCATGCCGGTGGGCAACCTGTCAGGAAGTATTTGGCATCAGAGGATGTTGTGGCTGAGATGCACTCTGTGGGCAGTCGGGTGGTGAGGGAGGGGTATGGCATGGGGTGTGTGTGTGTGTCTGTGTATGTGGGTCATGTATCTATTACATTGTGGGGACTAAATTCATATTTAGTTTGGTTGCTTATGGTTAAGGTTAGGGCTGGGTAGGGGTTAAGGTTGTCAGTGTTGGGATTAGGTTTTTTTTCCCATAGAAATGAATGTAGATTCCTCACAAAGATATGAGTACAAACATGCGTGTGTGTCAGGGATACCAAAGAAGAAGAAATAGGCCTTGTTCATACTCCCTGGGGACATGGCTGTGCCACTGTGCCATGCACTCCTGTGCTGGACCGCCCGCGATCCCGAATGTTCACACTTAGCGCCAACACACCAGGCAGATGTGTACTTTGACCTCAGGCCTAGGGAGGGGGCACTGCAGAGCAAAGCTGCTCATCTCATTTCTGAGGTACAGTACGGATACTATGATAAAATAAGAATTTCAATTAAATAAACCAGTTTGCAAGCCAGGGTTAGTATTGGAAAATCATTTCCACAATCCTAAATAAAATAATATACAATAATAAAATTTAAAAATGAATGAAAACTATAAATATTGCTTCCAAGACTTACTGAAATAAAGTTAATACAAATATTGAGAACTCTCTGTTACAATTTTTAAATACTTAACTAAAGTGCTAATTTATCTTTGAGTCTCTTGCAATGTACTTTAATCATAGAAATAGCCAATAGCACTACAACATGACATTGTGCAATAGTCTACAAATGTCTGTCTATCCATAAAATTAGTAAAACTTAAAATATATAATAACTATTTACATCTTTAAAGTAAGAACAATGAAACACCAAAAAACTAAAACTGAACTACATTTCAAATGAGAATAAAAAACAAAAATAGAAAATAAATGAAAAAAATAATAATATTACTGATGCAAAAACCTACCCAGGTATATGGTGTTCCCTTACCAATGTATTTGTATTTGTATTGAGTCTTTATAATCCTGTAGTGAGGAATAGCAATCTTTCTGACTGCCTGCTATTCTTCCCCTGGCCAATGAATAGTCGGGGTATACTTGTGTCACTGAGCAGAGCTCCTCCGTTGTTGTGATTTTCGAGTGCTGCCCGGCATTCAAGACCAGCCTCTATGACGGAAATTATGTTGCAGTCACTGTGCAGACTGTGGCACTGCCTCATCCGCTCATACCAACCTTAAGAGAGGTGCTGTGCCAACAAACAGCACGTTGCAGACAGTCTTTGCTGCCCCCTAGTGTCTGATATTCTTGCATTTCCCACGGTCACTGAAAATTCATGCCGAGACAGGCTGTCGCCTAAAGGATGCCAGTGCAGACTGGAGCCAGTGCAGACTACTCCTGTGGAGTGCTGTGTGTCTGAGCCCACGTGTGCTTTTATGTAGGCAATGCCCGTATGTGAACCTTTGTGTGTGTGTTTGTGTGCGCTGACTGTGTGAGGCTGAATGATTTTTAACGCCCCATCTCCTCCGCTCCTCCTCGACTCTGAGGCCGGCACTGCTGCAGATGCATTCATCCATCAACAATAAAACGAGTGGCAAACCAGGCCCTGGCAAAGAAGGGCTTGGAATCCGTGGGCGTAGAGGGCAACTTTGCCATTATCTCAAATGGGCAGATGTGGGTGACGAACTAAATTTGGATAAGGCTGAATGAAGAATGTCAAGACACTGGAGAATCGTACGTAGCACTGCTTCTGCCATTAAAAAAATCTCCCCAGATGGTTTTGGTTATGAAAGATCTCCATGTTAGCAAGAGAATCTCTGGTTTTATCAGCCTGGTTTGTGGTCCGGGGCTTTTAAGCTGAAGCAGAAGGTGGTGTGGAGTCCTGGAATGGGCCTGAGCTACATGCCACTGTCCCCTTTGTCTCAGCTGGAGAGCCAGCTAACCCTTATTAACCATTTCTCTGTATAAGGCCCTTATCTTAATAGGAATTGTCAAGATAAAAGGCCATGTTATTTTCAGTCTGCCACTGTCTGTTTTACTCAAGAGATATAATTATATATGGACTGTAAATATGTAAAATTCAAAGAGGTGTGATATACAACACATATTAACAATATACACCTACACACACATACACATATATGTATACTGTATATATCTGCTGCAAACTGAAGTGATTGCCACTACTTATCATGCAAACTATAATACCCAGTCCTGGAATAAAAATTAGTACATTTATTCAGTTTTAATTAATTTCTTTATTATATTACATTTACCCGTTAACAGTTCATCTATTATACCATGCAATTAGACCATTAAATCTTGTTAGTGGCCCTGCCTTACGGCTGGCTGCTGGCAGAGAGGGAGTGGAGCGCTCAGTATGTTAGCACTCTCTGCAGAGCACCAACTTGCCCTCGAGTGACGAGCGGCTGCTAACCAGCACAGCAGGGTGCCCAATCAGGCTTGGGCAGGCGCTCTGACGAAGACACACTATTGGATCTGGCCAGGTCAGTGATGTCATAGGGTGGAGAATCTCCCTGTCTGTGTGATTCTGGAACCAAGGCTTGCAGATTCTTGCGGTTTGCTGTGGTTGCCATGGTGATGCATGACATTAGATGAGCTATAGAGCTATATGTGGTGCTCACAAGCATACATTAGACATCTTTTGTGCATAGCCCCATATTGTTGCCCCCCCTTCCTCCCTTAATGTGTCTTGCTACTGCCCATTTCAAAACCACCCACATCCCTTTTCACACCCCCCAGCAGCTCTCTCTGACCAATCAGAGGAGCAGCGGGAAACACTACATCATGCACGTATTGCGCATTTGATGTCGCTTGCAGGTTTGTCATTCGTGCCGTCTGGGGTTTTGCCAGGGAGTGAACATGGAGCACAGGGCCACGCTTCAGCAGGAAAAGCCCATTGTGACCCAGTGTCTGACACGGCCTTCAGCAGGGCAGGACTCCTCCTCCAAGCTGCTTTTGAAAGCTGTGAGGACTGTGGCTGCAGCAGCAGGGATGAATGTAGCACACGCCCTTTTTCATGTCCTGCTCACTTTCTTTTGCATTTTGATGTCTGCATTCTGTTCAGGGCTTTGTGGAAGCTCTGCTTCCCATTTGACGAGGAAAGTGTGATATTTCCTCCTTGAGTGACACTTTACATGCAGTGCTGCTTAATGGCCTGTCACGACACGGGCTGATTCAATAAAATGTTGTTTTATGATAGGAAAGTCAACGCCATCTTTAACCCTATAAACATGTTTGTGAACTTGTGAATATATTGAATGGCCATATGGTTGCAGTTTATCAAAACCAGTGGTTTCCTTTGGTCTTTATGAGGGTGTCCATTGTGCTGGAGACCTTTACAGAGGTTAAAGACGTCCTGTTCAGTCAGGACATCTGTTTACATTCATCCTCTCTCCATTTTGCCGAATTTAATTTTTTTTTTTTTTGGGGGGGGTTGGACACATCTTTTATCTGTGTCAGAGGATTTAGTGACTTGTGTGAAATCCTATCATGTTTAGGTAAAGAGTAGAATGGTTTTCTATGGATCGTGCCATGAGCGATTTGCTGAGAGACGACAAAGGAAGCACAGATTCCCCCAAAAGAATTGAATTCATCAATGTATCAATATAAATGATTTTTTTTCCAATAAAATGTGTTATCCATCTTACTAACTGAAACACAGAGCCAATTGTTTCACAGGAGTTGCTTTCAACAACTTATATGTTATTTTTTCCATTGAAACCATAGACACCCACTGATGCCGTGCTTCACCGGAAGTCTATGTAAGATTCATGTACACTTTGTCTGGAGAACAGTATCGTGACACTCCTCTTAATCATTGAATTCAGCTGTTTTAGTCAGACCCATTTCCACAGGTGTAACATTTGTGAAAGAATGGGTTGTTCTGAAGAGTTCAGCGAATTCATGCATGGTACGGTCATAGCATGCCATCTTTGCAAGTCGGTTCATTAAAGGTCTACTCTTCTAGATATTTCACAGTCCACTGTAAGCGGCATTATTGCAAAGCGGAAGTGTTTAGGAACAACAAGAGCTCAGCCGCAAAATAGCAGACCGTGTGAAGTGACACTGGGGTCACTGAGCCCTGAGGTGCGTCATGTGCAGCAGGAGCCCCATGCAATGGGTTTCCATGGTCAAGCACCTGCGTGCGAGTCTCACGTTACCAAGCGCGGTGCTAAGTGCTGCCGCTGGACTTTGAAATAGTGGAAACGCGTTCTGTGGAGTGACATCATCATCGCAATCATGCTTTTCTCTCTGGCAGTCTGATGGACAAGTCTGGGTTTGGTTGATGCCAGAAGAACACCAACTGCCCAACTGTAAAATTTAGTGGAGGAGGGATAATGGTGTGGGGTTGTTTTTTAGGGGTTGGGCTTGGCCCCTCAGTTCCAGTGAAGGGAACTCTTTATACTTCAACATGTCAAGACATTTTTGACAATTGTACGCTTTCGATTTTGTGGGAATAGTCTGGGGAAGGTCCTTTCCTGTTCCAGTATGACTGTGCCCTAGTGCAAAAAGCAAGGTCTATAAAAGACATATCTGGGTGACTTTGGTGTGGAAGAACTTGATGGTACCACACACAGTCCTGACCTCAACCCCATTGAACAACTTTGGGATGACAGAGATTGCCGGCCAGTTCTTCACATACCACATCAGTGCCTGACCTTACTAATGCTCTGCTGGATGAATGAGCAAAAATTCCTAGAGATGCACTCCAAAATCTTGTGGAAAGCCTTCCCAAAAGTGTGGCAGCTGTTATAACTGCAAAGGGGGAACCAACTCCATATTGATGTCTATGGATTTAGAATAGAAAGTCATAAACGTTCCTTTATGTATAACGGCCAGGTGTCCAAGTAATTTTTTCCATAGTAGTGTATTTACACAATGGAATCCCCAAATTAATATACAGTTACAGTTAACACAAAAGTTAGGATATATGTCATTCTTGCAAACTCATTACTATAACATATCAGGTTTTTTATGATTTTTAAGATTAATTTGAAGACTGATGATCCAAATTATACTTCTTTAACTTCTTTGTTTAAACTGTCCGCTGTACGTCTTGTTAGTCGATTTTGTTTTATTTCCATTAGGCCTGTGTTTTATTTCATTTCAGCATAGTCATGAATGTGTGCGCATGTGGAATAACCAAATTATATTTGTCAGCACTGCTTTGTGTCTGTTGACATGGTGCGTTCCATTTCAACTGAGAAGTCAGAATTTCTGACTTCAAAATTTCAACTGGAATGCCCCCTGAAGTCAGACTTCCAACTCAGAAAGTCGGAATAACCTCTGCAACCCTGACCACAGAATTCAAGATGACTAATGCATGCATTAAAAGTAAAAAGCTGTAGCAATTACCTGATCATACTGCACTCCTCTCTAATTTCTTTGTCATAAAATCTGTTGTACACACAGCACTGTCCAACCTCTGTCTCTGGATATGTTTTTGTGGTGCTTGAATGCACAAAATATAGTGTGTTATATATAATATAATGTTATCGACTGATATTGCTTACAATGGTTAACAAGGAACCTGGCTAAAATTGGTATTACTAGTGGTTATCCTGGCTAGTTGGTTAACATTGGAACGTGGTTAATTTGGGCGTGATGTTATGGGACTGAGCCACACACCTTTGTCCATCCATCCATTTTCCCAAACCGCTTATCCTTACTGGGTCACGGCGGGTCTGGAGCCTATCCTGGGGGGCCAGCCCATCGCAGGGCACACTCACACACCAGTCATGCACACCTACAGGCAATTTGGCAACTCCAATCAGCCTCAGCATGTTTTTGGACTGTGGGGGGAAACCGGAGTACCTGGAGGAAACCCCATGACGACACGGGGAGAACATGCAAATTCCACACACATGTGACCTAGGTGGAGATGAGAACCCGGGTCCCAGAGGTGCGAGGCAACAGTGCTAACCACTGCACCACCATGCCGCCCCCGCCACACACCTTATGTCTTATTATATATTATGCTTTCTTCATTTTCATGCAAATATGGTTAAGGTTTATTTTTGGTAGCTCGAGGAGGCACAGACATCAAATAAGACTCGAAATAGTACAGCTAAAGAAGATGATTTCTTACACTGCCTCCTGGTGGATATAGCTTTTAATCCTCCACATTGACATAAACTGTGCGGCAACATCACTTGTATAGCGACACCACGTGTAACCGACACTCATTGCAAGCCTCAAGTATAAATCAGCCCTTAGGAAGGCTGCAGCACCTGAAATGGGATGCAGCTTATGAGAGCTTCATACATAGTTTTTGCTTAGACAACAATGGTTAGACTGACAGACTTGCAGACAGATATTTTAGACCCCCCTGGAAGCCAGGCTTTTCTGCATGATGTTGGTGGACATCTCGACATGACAGGACAAACTACCAATAATATTAATGCTCACGACTGACAAGTTTTTCATGTTTTCAATGGTGTTGGCTTGCAGAATTCATTGATTCTGTCATATGCAGAGGCACAGAAGCATTACAGCGACAGTTTATTGTTTCACATATCGTCTTTCAGTATTTGTAAATATTTATAAATAAAGTCATTTTCATTGACTGAGTTTTATTGTTTTTTAATGTGCAGTGAAAGTTCATTGATTTTTAGTAGACTACTTTAGTAGTCGCTTCCTAGCTAGGCTGTACATGTTCCAAAAGTTCAAATCATGTGAGAAGAAGCCATGCTGGCATGGCAGAGTATAGGCTTGCACAATTAATCTTAAAAAAAATGCAATATCAATTCATACCTCTATGCAGCCTCTTTAGGCTCATTTCTAAATTAAAATGGTTCATCTGCATTGTGTCACATCAGCTGGATAAAAGCAAGCAATCCTACTTTGGTGTTCACCCCAGAGAGTCTCAAGTGTCCCATAATTCTGCAGCCTCTTTAAACAGCACTTTTCCAGGTTTTCCCTTGGTGTAAAATCTTGTACTGGTGCTGAATGGTACTGAAATCGAAACTTGGCTGTATATTATAGGATGTGCCATATTTATTCCAACATCGCATGTAATTCATACTTTGCCAGTCAGCTAGATTAAGATGAGGCTTTTATTACTTTCGATTCTGTATTCAGACATCATTATTTTTACTCTGTAAAAATGAAAAAATTGAAAAGGAAAAAAAAACAAATTTTGCAGTTTTAATTATTATTCCTTTTATAAGATTATCAAGCATAAGTTTAAATATCTTATATTTAAATATTTAAATTTTCACCTCTGGTGCTTTTACACGAGCCCTTGCTGGCATTCTCTAAGACAATCATAATCATTTTCATCCTTGCAGATGAAATCATTCCTAGACTGGTTCATGACAAATTCGTGTTGAACTTTGTTGTTGTTTTCTCAGTTCTGAGACGGTGGTTGTATTGCATTCGTCAGCTATTTGTAACCGATCAACAAGAAAAAGCATTTCAAGTCCCACCCGAAAGTACTGAAGTAGTTTTGGGTAGTTTTGGTACTGAAACCTTTGCTATGGCTGTTTTAGTTAATCTAATTGAATGAAATTACAGAAAATCGTGATCTCAATTCTAAGCAAAAGAATCACAATATACAGTACTTTTTCTTTTCAGAATCGTGCAGCACTAGCGGAGCAGTTGATTGGCTTTTACAGAAATTTACATAGAAGTAGTTGTTTTGGTCACACTGCTAGATGTTGACACTGTGTTTCCCCCATTTTAACAATCACCATCCACCGCCGGAATGTGTGTATGGAAACGTGTATGGATGTGGAAAAATGACAAATGAAATGGTAACCAGAGGGCAAGATACTGTAGAAGATCACATGTGATGACAGACTTTCTGCCCTGTCATCTGAGTTGGTTTATAAGGTTGATTGGGTCTATCCAGAACACATTACTGAAACAGACTCTGCATCTCAGTATTTACTTTCTTAGAAATACAGTTGTTGCTCTTTGTTTGTTATTTCTCTATTTGTACGGAAATCAGTTTAGGCTTAAATTAAATTGTAAGTTCTACGCAAATTGCAAGAACCTTGAGGCATTTGACTGAAAGTCGTCCGTTTGCATGGTCCTGCAGCTAAAGCCTCTGGAATCCCTTGGCTTGTTGTTCAATGCGGATGAGCCTCATCCCGCGACCTGGAGCAAAACATTTAACATTCGCTGGGATGAGTTGGAGGCACACGATGGCGGGTCTTCATGCGCATCAGCGGTCGCCGTGCTGCACACTGCATGTCCATGTCACCAGTCTCCTCTGCATGGACAGCATGTGGCTGAGTTCCTGAGCGAGGTTCGCGGGAGTGAAAATGCGCTCCTGGGTGACAGCTGGGGGGGCTCTTGGCTCCCGTCAGTGCAGGAAAGAAGAGTGTGAATGAGCAGGAGCTGCTGTAGCTGATGTGCTGCTGATCCAGTGTGAGGTCTGGTGGGGAAGGCTGCTCTGCCGGCTGCCTGCAACGCCTCCATGCCTTGGTGTTCACTTTGGAGTATCGGCCCTGACCAAGGGCGCCTGTGTCATGGAGTAGGTCCCCCTACAGCCAGCTCATGTGTCATCCCTGCACCATACAATAGCCTGGGGGCCCTTGTGAAAGGCTCTTCCATGGCTTTTCCAGAACAATGGCCCTTGGGGGCGGGGCCTCACTCTATGCTTTCTGCTTTCCTGAAAGGGGCTTTGCACATGATCCCTTAAAGGCCCCGAATGACAAAAAGACAGGGTTGCCGTGCAGCTCTGGCCGAAAGGCTGCCCCGTCCCCCTCACCGCAGGTACCTCCTGTGTGCCTCATATCCATATTAAACGCCATTTTCAGCCTGCAGATCTCAGGTTCCCAGCCCAGCGTGCTACGGGAACATGGCGCTGATGGCAGGCTCCGACCCAGCCCTTCTCCAGCCTCAGCTTGTAATTTGGGGTTTGGGGGTTTTGCGCGCACGCACACGAGCCCATCTGCGCGCACTTCCTGCGCCGTCCCACTGCGCCGTGTCCGCCACAGGCCACAGTGTATCGCTACTCCGCTACTCCGCTCCGCTCGTGGTGATGCGGTGAGGCCTTGGGGGGGGGGGGGGGGGTCAGGGAAACAGCCCGGCCAGGAAGGTAACAGCAGGGCTCCCAGAGTGGGCTGGCAGGCCAACTGCTGCTCCGCCTCTTTCGCCCTTTTCATTCGCACTCATCCAGGGACATGAAGAGGCTCTTTACAGGGCAAGAGGTTATAAGAAGTCCCCTGCTGTCTCTAGGCTCAGTGTGAGTGGCCCATTGGAATGAAGACCCTACATTTGATTGGTTAGATGAGGTTTTGGCAGGGAGGGGAGGAGGGGATGGGAGGTTCTCCTCGCCTTCAATTTCACCCTGCTTGGGCTTCCCTCCCTCTCATGGCCTGTTTGACTTGGCGCTGCTCCCCAGCGTGGAGGTTAGACATTGCAGACCCAGCTCAGCGGCGGCAGCAGCAGCAGTGGCGGCCCTCTGCACAGACGGGGAGATGTACCAGCTGTCGATGGCCCGGGCAGGCCACTGAGCAACATGAGCATCAAGCTGTGGAGATGGGAGCAGAAGAGTGTCACTATGAAGCTGGTAACTACTGCGGGAGGTCTGGCTGAAAAGCTGCAAACGGGCAGGGAGG